>CM076575.1:606989765-607312791 GCA_034641835.2 Pinus albicaulis | reverse complement strand
GGTTGGCATGTAACTTGGACTCACTTTTACCTATTCTAGATGATTCACTCCTAAAAAAGTAAAAATCAAATGTAAGAATCAGTTTCCTTCCTTTTAGAGGCAAGTTGTTTGGATGCCTATATTCTAGCTCCTTGTTTAGAATTAGTTGGAACTGCTCCTAGAAGGAGGAATTCGACCCCTAGAGGTGTGGGAAGGGGTTAGGATGGTCTATATGATGTAATTTCTCAATCATTTTCAAAGGTTGGAGAGGTTGGACTCTTGGGAAGATTTTGGCACACTATTGTACATATTTTTCATATTTTGGCTAAGGAAAGATCAGAGGTTTTGCAGCACCTGTTGGGATTCTTTTGGATTTCAGTTCTTGATGGTGTTTTCTCTCAGTTTATTGTAATTTCTTTCATGTTTAATGTATTCCATTCCCTTCTTATTCTTTTGAAACTAAATGAATGAGTAAATGAGGTTGAATCCATTGTTTCTAGTGCTCTGCCTTTAAATTTGTTTAGTTTTACATATTTTCGCCTTTTTGGAGAGGATTCATGTTCTCCCTTGCCCTATTTAGCTCCTTTTCATTCTGATCCATCCATACAAATAATCAAAAGCATCAATACTACTGCCTACCTCGCCCCAACTCGAATTCTGCAAAGATATGGCCTCATCCCCGAGCCCAAAATTGTTTTTCCCATTTTTTCAACAAAAACCCAAAAAAATAAAAATCAAACTTTCCTATCTCTTTACTAGCCTAAAATTAGTATTCATTATAAGTCATCTCAGCCCCTTTGAAGATATTTTTCCGAGATAGACCTGGAGAGAGCCCTCTCCTGTCCTCGTAGGGCTAGCTACGAGGCTGATCGTGGTTTGATGTTGCCTTGAGTCTTACCTTATTTCAGCCTAAGGTAGATTTGAGCGCTAACAAAATTTATCCTTGGTATTTGGTGCTTGAAGGCAAGCACATTCTAGAACCAAAGAAAGGAGCTGCGATACCACTGTGTATCCCTTTCGATATCAACGATGACACTCCCAAGGAAAATGTGCAAGCATGTGTACGATGAGACCACACGGATCGGGACTTGTTTCCTCTTACTTATGTTATAGGACTTTTATATGTAATCTAAAAAAATCAATTTAGATACATTAAAAACGGAATCTCCCAAAACCTAGACTAGCTAAAAAGCACCCAAAGAGGAAGGCTGCAACCAAATGCAAACACTGCTTCAGGAATTGTGCAGTTTTATCAGATATTCAGTGGAGATCAGAAAGGAGGTTTATATCTCAGTAATACAACATCAAATCAGCATTATGATGAAACTCTTTCACTATACAGTAGAATGTATGAGGCAATACAACAAGAAATCTTTAGAAAAGAGAGCTAGAACACATGTATACTTGCAGAATTGGCTCAACAGCGTTATTTTTAAGGAGCTTCAGTAGTTGGAAGCTAAAACCAAGATCTAGGGTAGATCTATGGACAAAAAATTAGATCTATTTTAGATCTGGAAACTATATAGTTTTCTCTTCAAGATCCCCTTGGAATTTTGACAAAAGCATGCATAAATAAGAGTAGATCTGAGAAACAAGTTGCAAAGCTGTAAAATGATGCAGGGAAATTTCTGAAAATAACATTTCATTACAATGGATCAGACCTAAAAAAAACATGGATCAACAAGCTAATCCATGGATCACCAAGTGGAAGGCAAAGCCTAGCACTAGAGATCTCTGATCTAAACTATGAGCAAAACACCATAAAGAGGCTCACACCAAAATAACACAGTCTATCTAGATGAACGACGTTGTAGCTCAAATGACATAGATAACCACTACAAAATTGCAGATATGAAGTACAAGGAGAAGAGACACTCTTCCAGGAGGTTAAAAAACACACTCCATGAGAAGAGGCTCCCAAAAATACACTAGATCTCTGCAGATCTAGACTCACACTTGTTGCAGCTTGCAGAAGCAGCAAAAACCTCAATGGATCAGCGTTGCTAATGAAATTAGAGCTTGGCCTCAAGCCTGATAGTGGTTCAATTCAGCAAAACACTCCTCCAAGAATCCTCAAAAGAAGAGGTGAAATCCCTGCATAGGAATTCCAAATACAATCCTCCACTAAACAACAGAGAATGGTGTTGAGGAGGTAAATCCCCTCTGCGGACAGAGGCGATCCCTACTAGCCCAGATCGGGTCTAGCAACAATCAAACATGCTATAGTGCAGGTTCCTAATTGTAAATAAACCAACTTGTGAGGAAGGCTTACCTGGAATCCAACGCTGTCATTTGTAGAAGAGGTGGTGCTCCCGTTCCTTTGCCCTGGTAGATCACAATCCTCACGATCTCTGTGATCGAACACCTACACATGCAAGAAACAACACAAACGCAAGCATAAAACCCAGAATATACAATTATATGTCAGTCGAAGAGGACATAACTCATGAACATGATCAAGAACAAGAGTGGAACCATAACCAATAGTTGCTTAATATTAATGAGTCAAAAAGAAGAATACAACCACTAGCTTCGATGCGGCCTCTCTCCTTTAGCGGTCGTACGACGCACAACATTTCTTGGAAAAGCCTGGGGGATGGAAAAGCCTTCTCTCTTCGGGTACTTGCTTGATAGTCTCCTTGCTTGGATTTGGCCTTAGGGAATCGAAAGGCTTTTCACTGCAGAAAGCTCTTGTCTTAATTCATGCCACTCTTTGGGAACCTTTTTTGCAAATGGAAAATGGGCAAACTTTTATAGAAGGAGGAAGGGGAGTTAGGATCCCTATAATTATGGGATTGGCCCTATCATCAAGGAAGCTTCCATGAGAGGTGGAAAACCACTTCCTCTCCATGGAAATCCATAGCCAAACCTCCCAACTCAAGATAGAAATCAGCCCAGTAATTTATTAGGATGAAACTTCCGCCTTTTATTTTTTAAAAACACCTCTTAATATGGTTGGCGCGGGTACGGCTCTATGATAGAGCGCCAACTGGCGCGCCCTCTTTGGAGGATTTCCCTCTTGGCGCGAGGGCTGAACTACGGAACCGCGCCAATGGAAAAAGAGCTATTTTTAGGGTTTTTTGTAGGGAGATGTCTTTAGGGCAATTAAAGCTCATCTTCAAAGGGATGCAATGAAATTATTTTCAAGCCTTAACTCTGCCCACAGGTCATAGAATGAGCCCTCCAATGTGCGGGATGGGGATTGTAGGGACGGTGACAAATTGCTGTGTAACAGATGCCCCCTAAAGCATGAGGCCCGAAAAAGAGAGAGAGGGGTGAAATGCTTTATGAGAACATGCCAACCGAAAACACCGCCATCAGAAAACCTGCGGAGCGAAGTACAACTGATGTCTCAGATACATGATATATATGCGTGGTATGGCCACAGCCATCCATAACAGAGTGTACAATAATCTAGATCCAA
The DNA here is from genome assembly GCA_034641835.2 of Pinus albicaulis. Taxonomy (NCBI): domain Eukaryota; kingdom Viridiplantae; phylum Streptophyta; class Pinopsida; order Pinales; family Pinaceae; genus Pinus; species Pinus albicaulis. The sequence continues at coordinate 607,309,388 of CM076575.1, read as the reverse complement.
GGCATGGATGCAGCCATCCAATGAAGATCGATAAATAGACTCAGGTATGGTCGTAGCCATCCAATCAGTGAGTCATGTAAATAATCATAATAATCCACAATGTCACAGCCTGGATTACAACAGACACAATCCAGGGTCTTGCGCTCCATCTCGAACTGAACAAAGTACAAGTTCAAGCATGCAAATAAGCGAGCTGAAGTCGAACATGCAAGAACATCGTCTGATTACCAGCCAATGATGAAAGCTGTTAACAGATGCGAGAGGAACCATCAATAATGACAATTGACCTCAAGGTACTATAGGTACAATCTACGGCGTGTGAATCAATGAGATGGTGTCGAACACTCATAGAATCACTCGATCGGAGGCCAATGATGAAAACCTCACATCGAATGCGACTAACCTGCCATTGAGGCATGTAGGCTCCAAAGTACCATGAAAGAGTCTCTAGACCATCTTCCTGGATAATGAGCTGAAGTCAACAGGAAGCAGCCTTGATCGAAGGTGGGCCATAACGTTTCCCACATCATCATCACGAGACAGAGGAACATAATTTTTTTGTGAATCAAGATCATATGAGAATCAGAGGAAGGTTGATACTTGCAGAGGTCAACTTCTCTTGAACATGTAAACGACACGACAGTGGACTTGGCAGTATTTGACATCAACGGATCACAGGTCATGGTGACGAGGCAATGAGCAGATGAGAGGTCAAAAGGGATTATCCAAACCCACGGAGGAAAAGTGAAGAATGAGTTGAGATGTCCCCAACCCGACACGAATGCAAATAAGTGCCATGTTCAAGAGCGACATACTACCGACACGACAACGATGCTGGTTCCATTTTCCCCCACCATTTCTGGAGAGTACCCCAATTATTTTTGATAACAAGCTTGAAGGGGATAGCATATGCTTGTAATATAAGTCTGCCCTTTGGGCGAATCCATCCTAGTACATTTAACGAGCCCTAGGAAGGAGCGACTCGAATAACGTCATTTCGACTGAATCCGATGTCATCAGGGTTTAACGGGTCTGACAAAGGAAGAACTCGGTGTCTTTTCATATTTAGAGAGTTTGAAAAGACAGCAGAAAATTAAACTTCAACGGTCCCTTTTCGTAGATAGTTCCCCACCCAAAAAGGTAGAAAACAATACCCAAGAAAACCTCCTAGTCGCGATAGGCTAGGGTATTCCTTTTTCGTAAGTAATCCATCCCAGCCCGAAAAAGGAGTTAACGTATGCTAGGTAGATGTCGATTTGTGTCCACTTTAACGAGATCGAAACGACAAGGGCCTCGGCAATCTTTTCATGTTTAGAGAGTCAGAAAAGAGCTGAAAGATGACTCCAGAGTGAATTTTTCGTGTATTTACCGAGTCCGAAAAAGTATAAAATACAACTCGTTTCACCGTTTCAGTTGCGTGAAAGACCTGTTGCTGCACAAAAATGCAAGTGTAAAACCCATTTTCGACACAAATACTTTAAAATATTCAGAAAAATAACTTTCAAAACCTATTTTGCGTTCAAAAAGTTATAAATATGTCAAATGGTAAAAATAAAATTACTTTTTACTATTTACCTCATCGAAGAGCAACAGTGGTCCAGTTTGGTGTGCGAACTTCTGACAGTGATTACGACTGATCCAAGCTACCATTTAGAGTTTCATCAGTTCCAGGTAAGAGGCGCTTCTTCGTACTCCATTTCAATCCGTTTTTTAATAGTTTTCCATCATGCATTAGACTTCTGAGGTCACTTTTTAAATTTTACGGCTCCGCTCATTGGCGCGGGTATCGGGCATGGACCCGCACCAATGGGATTTTATATGCAAAGGGCTCGCGCCAGCTGGCGCGAATATTCAAGAAACAGCCACGCCAGCGGCAGAACCTCAATTTCCGCCTAAAAATTCAAGATTTTAATCAATTTGAATGAAATTTGAAGCTCATCAGAGATCTAATTAAGGGTTTTGACCATGTTGATGCAGTGAACTGAACAAAATTGTGATTGAGTGGAAAGAAAGGGAGCATGGTGAAGAGGATGAACAAGCCATGGAAAATGAGGTTTGCATGAACGCCCTCAGGAACTGTGGGCTAAAAAAATTTCTTCCTAACACCTTATTTACAAGCTCAGCCTGAGCTTCTACAGTACTTGATCAATATGTGGGACACAGACGAACAAGTATTCAAACTGCGGGACCAAGTGTTAGAACTCGAGGTTGCTGACATGTACTTCATAACCAGATTATCGCGTAGAGGTCCGGTGCCCATACTGACAGGGAGTAGACCCTCTGGTGAGAAAATGGAGCAAGTGATGGCACGAGTGTGCTGAGGGGCACAACTGGGTCCGGAAGTGGAAAGGTGGACATCCATACCATTCCTAATCTGGCACTGAGAGTGGTGTTGCATACCATCACGCGGGCTGCGGGGTCGCAGGCACCGCACGAGGCCACAAAGGCCCAACTTTTGTTAGCCTCAGAGTGTATGATTCCTCTATTGTTCGACTGGGCCACAGCAGTGAAGATAAACATAAAGAGGCAACTGACCAAATGCAAACAAGCCAAGCTGAAACAGTTCGACTATGGTTCTATCCTGATATCGTTCATTCTGGAATGATTACCAATCTTCTAGGGCCAAGGGGCCATAGTAGCTGAGCCTATTCCACGAGAGCCAAGAATGGCTCGCTGGGCAGCACTGATGCCCAGAGCTAGAGGGGGCAAATAGATGTCCTAGAGGCCAGAGTTTTTTGGGTGGTTGCGGTGTCAGTTGATCGTAGTGGAAGACTGGCCATATGCCGGTATCGATTTCACTGGTGATCTAGATCTCCCACTGCCGGAGGGAGATGATTGGGACGAGGAGTTGGGTATGACCCCTTCTCTTTTTGATTTTATATTTTATGATTTTTTTTTTGTTAATACATGTTCTTCCTGACACATTTTATATGAATGCAGATATGGGTCCAGAGAGACCAGCCGGTATGTCTCCTATAGCACGGAGGACTCTTCCCACACCTGATCCTCAGGCAGAGGGTGCAGAGGGGGGGGGAGTTAATCCAGAATCTCGAGGGCATCGCCCGAGGGATCCCAGACTACACCTGGCTGGCGGATGTACCGATGGAGTACCAGAGACACACGATGGGAGTGCCTAGTCACCTCCACTGAATTCTGAGACACTTAGTGCGTGCAGTTACTTGTTATCATGAGCACCATGCATATTAGACTCCTAGGACTTTTATCATGCATATTTTTTGAGAGACATGTCGTCTCTGGATGTATTAAGACGAACATATATATTTTTTGATTTAATGTGATGCACACTATGTAAACATTTCGATATATATATACATATCTATTTCTGGATGGATCTTTCTCTTTCATGTGACAATGATTTACAAATTGAGCAAATGCCTATCTAAAACCAAAATAGCTACTGCATCAGTTAACGCATTCATATGCCTGGGAATATGTTGGTATGTAATATAGTCAAAATTTCTTTCCAGTAAATGAATACGCAGATACAGACGTAAGATGGATGGGTTTCTAACCGAATAATGACCGTTTAGTTGTAATACTACAAGTTGCGAGTCTAGATACACAAGTAATTCACGGATACCAAGGTTTAAAGCCTCGGTTAATAATTCTAATACAGCTATATTCCGCGATGTTATTTGTAGTACGTCCCAGACACACACCTTGCAGGTTGACCAACTCACCAGCAAGATCGTAGATTACCCAGGCTGCTGAAGACAGATTCCTGGTACTGCGGGAGGCACCATCCGCGAAACCAACAAACGGATGAATGGACATCTGCACAATCAGGAAGACTTGATCAGCAGAAAGATGTTTACATTGCAAACCACACCACACATGCACACAAATGAAAAACACACACTTATGTACACACACCACACCAAAAATCACTTCAGGCATAGTATTTTTTGAGGTACAGCCCATTTCTGGGCTGCGCCAGTGGAACTCCTTCATAATCTATAAGCTCATAAGCCCCGTTCTTCAAAACGTGTTTTACTATGTAGGGCCCATGCCACATAGGTTGGAACTTGCCAGCCCCAAGCTTGTCATGTGCTTGATCGTACAGGAGGATGAGGTCTCCTTCAACAAAGGAACGAGGAGAAACCGATTGATCGAAGTGAGCTTTGACCCGCTTCTTTTGTGCTTCAATAACTAAAGCAGCTAAGTGGCGGTTTTCATCTAACCGTTCCAGATACAAAAGACGCTCTTCCTCGGCAGAAGTGTCAGGTAGAAGTTCCAAAGCTAATTTCAACGAAGGAATCTCGCATTCAACCGGAAGAGTTGCTTCCAGACCATACACCAATTGAAATGGTGTGAATCCAGTTGCACTCTTTGCAGACGTCCGGTATGCCCATAGAGCTGAGAACAGTTGGAGGTGCCAATTGGATTTGTGGATACCAACTGTTCGTTGAAGCATAGTGACCAAAACCTTGTTCACTGCTTCAACCTGGCCGTTTGCCTGAGGGTAATACGGCGTTGAGCTATCGTGACGTAAGCCCAACTTTGAAGTCAGCTCAGCCATCATATAATCTCGGAAATGAGTACCGTGGTCAGTAACGATGGCTTGCGGGACCCCGAAATGTGAAATGATATGGTTGAATATGAATTGGGCAGCTGTCTTACCATCGGCAGCTAGTGTAGGCATCGCTTCGGCCCACTTGGTGAAGTAGTCGACAGCGACAATGATATACGCATGCCCCCCGGTCGAGTGAGGGTTACACGTCATAAAATCCACGCCCCATTTCGAAAAAGGGCTGACGGTAATAACAGGATGCAAAGGGAGAGGCGGCGTGCGCATCTTGCGCTGAAACACCTGGCACATGTGACATTTACGGACTGCAACGATACAGTCTTTGAATATTGACGGCCAGAAATAACCTGCTCGCATAATCTTCTGGGTAGTAGCATATCCGGAAATATGTCCACCACAGGCGCCACTGTGGTAGTCATTTAGAACCCTTTCAGCCTCTTCCAAGGTTAGGCATTGACGGAGCACCGAATCTACTCCAACACGGTATAAGGTATCCCCTACGATGCGGTAGGGTTGAGATTGATGCGGAATTCGACGTCGGGCATCTTTAGTCAACTCAGACTAAAATGTGGAGGTTTGAAGATAAAAAATTATGTCACCATACCAAGGGTCGCGAGTACTGATGAGGAAAAGAGTTTCTTCCAGGATATGATCCTCGGAAAGTGGAGTGGAGTCTGTCGAGAGCGAGCATATAAGATCCGCGAAAACAAGTGATTTATTTGACTTAGCGGTAGTGAACTCTAAGTCAAACTCCTGTAGGATAACGATCCATTTGGAGTATTTTCCCCCCAGCAATTGTCTAGAGAGAATATATGTCATGGGGTTGCAACCCGAAACCATTGTTATTGTACGTAACAGGATGTAATGGCGAAAGCGCTGCACAGCGTGTACTGCGGCTAACGCCAACTTCTCGACGTGAGCATAATGCATTTCTGTATCGAGAAGGTTTCGCAATAGATAATAAATGACATGTTTATTACCATCATCATCATCCTGCACCAGAACCATAGCAAAGGTGCTAAACACGGCGGCGAGATATAAAGTGAAATCGTAGCGATAATCAGGCGGAAAAAGTAAAGGAACATTAACCAATAATGTCTTTAGCTTCTCAAAGGACTGCTGAGAAATTTCGTCCCAATGGAAGGGAACATTCTGCTTTGATAGGCGCGTGAATCCTTTAGCCACCTCCGCGTAGTTCGGGATAAAGCGTCGAAGGAAGTTTCCTTTCCCTGCAGACTCTGTAACTGAAATAACGAGGAGGGTGATGGGAGGTTGACGATAGCCTCGACTTTTAAAGGGTCAAGGCGAATTTCGTCTTTGGAGACTATGAATCCCAAAATACGGCCAGAATCCACGCAGAAGATGCACTTATGAGGATTGAGCCTAATATTGTAGCACCTACAGTAGAGGAAAATCTGGTGGAGGTGTTTAGGGTGATCCTCTCGCCCAACTGAATGAGCTGGCAAGTCGTCCAGATAAGGCTGAACGATATGGCGAATGTCATGGAAAGCATGAGACATCACACACTGAAAAGTGGCTCCAGCGTTCTTCAAGCCGAATGGGAGCTTTTTATACACGAAAGTACCCCACGGACAGATGAATGTAGTCTTATGTTGATCCTCAGGTGCAATATTGATCTTATTATACCCTGAGAAACCGTCCATCAAGGAATAAATCTCACTTCCGGCATATTCATCGATAATATGGTCTATGAACGGAGTGGGATAGTTATCTTTTGGACAGGCGCGATTGATGTTGCGGTAATCAACACAGACCCTAATAGTACCCTGCTTTTTATCAATAGGAACAATGTTAGAAACCCATTCTGTGAGGGGGATGGGATAACTAAAGCCCGCATTCAGAAGTTTTTCAACTTCTGCCTTAATTACAGCGGCTTTCCAAGGATGCATGGGGCGTAAGCGTTGGCGCACGGGCTTTGCACCCGGATAGGTTGGAATCTCATGCACTACGATACTGGGATCAATCCCCGGCATTTCCTCGTAGGACCAGGCGAACACATCTCTGAATTCTTTGAAAATATTAGTATATACTTGAATCTCATCAGGAGAACAAGTCACTCCCACGTGAATATTCTCAACGATCCCCAGTTTGACGGAGATGTTGATCGGGATGGTTTGAGTGATATTACTCAGGTTTCCCTCCGAAAAAACCTCGTGCGTCAAGATGGGCGTTTGGAGAGGGGGAGTAGGAACCTGAGATGCATAACACTCTAGACAATCTGACATTGCCCCCAAGCTAGGCATAAAAGAGGAGCGATGATGTCCATCGCCCCAAGGCAGCTCCTCAAGAGACATAGTTTCAATGATGGCTTCATTGGAAGGAAAAGTCTCTTTGAGAGGATCAGGTGAATCGGCCTGACCAAGCCAGGGGGATTGAGAGTAAACATCTAGAGCCATGCTCAAAGGAGCATGCTGAGGAGGTGGAGGATCAGATGCGGCAACGATTTCATAGTAGCTGATCTCTACTGGAGTCAAGGGCATTGATTCTCCAAACTCAAACACCTGTTCAGGCGTAGGAATAAGCCAGGGGTCATCGGACCTGGAAATCATGTTGCCTTGAGTAGTGTGCAGTGGTGGTGTGGGAAAGATACCCATGAGGACGGGGTCCTTGAAGAGACCAGGTCCTACACTGTCAGGGGGATTCGGAATCTGATCCATGTATGGTACGTTGTTCTCGGAAGTGGAGGTGAAGAAGGACAACTGATCCACCGTGACGATTTTGCCCTCGTGAGGGAACTTAAGAAGTCAAAAGATGGTGGATGGCACACATAGCATGGCATGGGTCCAGCTGCGGCCAAGAAGTATATTGTAGTTGAGCCTGGCGTCGACTACTTATACTTCCACGTTGACAGTGTTCCCCTGTAAAGTGATTGCTAAACTCTCGAGAACACCCAGGGGTTTGGATTCCCAACCATCAAATGCCTCGAGGGCATTGGGAGATGACACAAGGGCTAGAGAGCCAATGGCCTTCCAGCAAGTGGATGACATGACGTAGGTAGAAGCACCTTCATCCACAATGGCCCTATGGATGTTAAGACCGTTAATCCCAACTTGAATAACAAGAGCTATCCGATGTGGAAGTTGGGGGGGAAAAATTCTCTAAACCAAGGGTGAGAAGACTCGAATCGGCGGGATCAATGCCACTAATCGCAGACAATAAAGCCTTCCGTTGCGAAGGAAAACTTTGAAGAACTTCTAGTGCAGACATAGCAGAAGGTGCCTGTGCCAAATCCTCAACAATGCTATAATGTTGAGCGGTACGAGCATTCGGATTATAAGAAGATATTTGAAGAACACCTTTATAAGGTGGCTTCACAACGGGTTCAGGAGTAGGCTTCTCGATTTCCAACGAACTGGAGACAGGTGGGGGAGGCGGTCCATCCGCAACTGCCTTCCCAGGTGCCTACCATGATTCGTTTTAGTCCTTCGAACGCGTAGCGACAGAAATAGGTGCAGCAACATTCATCATGAAAACTTGGGACCCAAATGGTGCCGATGGTGATGGCTATTCAACCATCTGGGTCTGCTGAGATGGGAATGGCTCTTTAAGAACTGCCAGAGTCCCTTTTGAGCCCTTGAGAAGTTGACTAACTTTGGATCGTTGTGGACAATCCTTAGTATAATGGTCTCCTTCACAAATGAGGTAGGGGTATTTCGGTTTACGCTGAGAACCATCCTCAGTACGAGATTTGGATTCTGGCCTCGGGGCATCGGGTTTGGGTTTACCTTTGCCCTTCTTTTTCCCTTTGGAGGCTTTCTCCGTAGGGTTGGCCTGAATGGCGTTCACCTCCACGGTTTTGCCAGAATCTAATGGGGCGGGACTAGAAGGAGCATTGTTGGAAGAATTAGACTTCTTCTTCCCATTCGAAGATTTCTTCGAATTCTAAGATACAGAACCAATGACACCATCCACTGCAGGGGTGGGTGGAGCCTTTGAGGTTCTGGACCGTGGGGCATCAGGCAAGATGTCATAAATCGTGTCAGACTGAGAATATACAAGATCCAGATATTGGGCACGTGCAATGGCTTGTTCCTCCGTCACACACGCTCCCATCGCAATATCTTGGGTGATTTTGTTCACGAAGGAGGTGGTGAACCAGTGAGTTAGTATCTGATCAGGTATATGAAACTTGATTAGTCTACGATGGCGCCGCCACTCATGAATGTGATCAGAAATGTGAGTGGCTTTATCCTGCTTCAGAGAAGTCAGGAGTTGCGTCCCGGCTTCATAACGAACCGGTAACTGAAAGTGCGTGAGAAAAGCCATGGCTAAGGAATTGAAATCTTGGAAGATACCACGGGATAACTCGATGTACCACTTAGTAGCAGCTCCATTTAAAGTGCGTTGGAAGAGGTGCAGACGAATCGAATCGTCGACCCAAGAGTTAGACGAACACCAAAGATGATATGTCATCACATGCACTTGGGGGTCCTCTCCAGCTTTTCCCTCAAACTTGGGGAAATCACCTGGTATCTTGGTAGGAACCAAAGGCCAATACGGATTATGTAAAATCGGATCATTGTTCAATTTTGAAACATCCGGCAACTCCAAGGTGGCCAGGAATGACAATGGCAGATTAACCAGCATGCCAGGCCTGGGATGAGGACTGGTACCCGTACTCCACAATGGTTGTGAATATCCTTGGCCCCATGGGTTCTGTCCCATAGGATTCTGACCGTAGGGGGTGTAGGTCGTATAAACAGACTGATTTGGATGCTGGTAACCAGTGTGTGGGGCTTGATAACCAGGGTGTGGACCCTGGTTAGGATTCGGCCCTGTATAAGCAGCATTTGGATTTGGCTGCTGAGTATAGGTATAACTGGGTGGAGGAGGATAATACTGAGAGCCTCTTAGGTGGTTATAATTTGGTTGAGGTTGACCATGAGGATAATAACCGCCCTGAGGATGAGTCGGCTGCTGATAGGTGGAACCCTGCGGAGCCTGATAACTAGGGCGCAGATGTTGATTTGGTTGTGGCATCGAATGAATCGGCTGCTGGGCAGGGTTAATAGAATGAGCGGGTTGCCCTGAATGAATAGGTTGACCCGGATAAACAGGCGGCGCCGGTTGCGCAGGTTGACCTGGCTGTAAAGGAGCCCCAGGTTGTACCGGATGGGCCGGTTGGCCTGGAGGCGGAACACTAGGTTGTACTGGATGGGCCGGTTGGCTTGGTGGAGGAATAGGGCTAGGTGTTTGCTGATAACCGGCTTGACCTGGGTTGGAACCATAGGATGGTCCTGACTGATATGAAACGTTAGAAACAACAGGATACTGCGGTTGCATTGGTTGAGAAGGCTGGATTTGCCCCCTAGGACCATAGACCAGTCCCAGTTGGTACCCCGGCTGAGGCTGTACAGGTTGACCGGAAGGGCTATAATACTGTCTTTGCGGACTGTACGATGGCCCTTGCTGGCCCGCAGGATAGCCCTGCACGAGCTGCCCTTGTGGGTCATAAGGATAGCCAGGTTGGCCTGAAGGTTGGCCTTGGAAAGGTTTCCCTTGCAGGTTATAAGCCTGGTTATAAGGTAAACCTTGAGCATGGAGGTAAGCCTCAAGAGAGGGTAGACGCAAAATTTCCCCGTGCTCATCATACTGACCTGGAAAAGCATACACGGGTGTACCATCCTGTGCATAGTGCAAAAAGTAAGAGCGGTTGGGATCTTGGGAGGATGGTCCAACCTCAAGGTTCGGTTGTAGCAGGGACAACCGATACTCCTCCGGAGAGATATTCTCTGGTACAACAATCGCTAGATAAATGTCTTCAGGAGACGGCATAGCCCTAGCGGAGGGTGCCGTGACAACGGGTGTAGAGGCGACCACACAAACAGTGGGCCGAACGGGTACATAAGTAATGAGCATCTGAGGAGACAACCCCGGTGAAGGAGCAGCTGACCTCGGAGAAGGAGCTGACACTCCCATAGAGGCAGCAGCAGAAATGATTTGACCCAAAGACCTGTACCTCGGTGGTAATGAGGGACTGGCTGTTGACATAACAACTGATTCAGAGTTGTCTCCCGGAAAAAATCTTCGTGGGAAGAGCTGATAGTCTTCACCAGACATTGGAATTTCCTCACAAGAATCACTCATGGTTGAGCCTGCCGCTGGATCTCGCAATAGACGGTGAGGACTAGGAGGAAAAATAGAAGCTATAAAAGGTGAACCCGATGTAAGAGAAAGGAAATCAGCTCCTAATCTCAATTCAGACACAGGGTCCAAGAAGGGCCAATCAAACTCAACTAGTCCCCCAAAGGGTTGCTCAGAAAGAACAGGTCCCTCGTCAGGAAACTTGGAAACAATGGGCTGCTGTGGTTCAGCAGAGGATTGGGACACCTCTGATGAATCGTCCGTGTAAGGACTACCAATAGGCGAAACCGAGGGTTCCGCCTCTGTGACAAAAATGACAAGAGAAAAGATCAAACACACACATGGGCTGGAAAAGAGTCAAGACACACGATCAAATGGTCAACAAGAAAAATCTAACAGGGCGTGTAATCGTGGGTGATTAATTTTTTACCACATTGAAAAATAAGAAACTTCACCGTTTCATGTTTTAAGAGTCGAGAAATGGTAAAAAAGGTGACTCTATCTCTTTCAGATTTGACACAAGCGTGAAAGGACAAGCGCTTGATGATCCTTTCAAATTTAGGGAGTCAGAAAAGGTCAAATGACTGCTCAGGAATACTAGGCTAAAGGGTGTACCGAATAACCGTGAACTGCAATATACACCTTGGTTTTAATAATGAAAGAGAAATCAACCAAGGACTTTTCGTACGTGCAGGTAATCTCCCTGAATGCTGTGTCCGGTGTGTCACGGGTATGGGGCGGCAGACTCGGCTTCCTGTGGATAAAGGATTGAAACCTAGAGGGGTCTCCCTTTATATACGCGACGGTACGGGGAGCACAAGTCCGTACTAACACTGTCTAATGCCAAAAGGCGAATGACAGCTACTAGGTTTAAAGACGCTGGAACACGTCTCTAGCCTAGACCTCTAAATGTGTTTTGTTAGATTTCAATGCTGCCTTAGTGTAAATTGAGTGAATTTTAAAGTTGATCTTCAATTACATTTCAGTTTTCAGGCCCTAATGAATGTACTGTCTCAAAATCTCTTAAATGCAAAACTACATGCCATAGTACACCATTTTTTTCGATGAAAACTAGCTACAGAAGAGTTGAGAGTTTTTACACAAACAAAATGATCAGAAGACAATCAATGATACCTCTGATGCAACTAATGAAACTAAAAACTTTTCCTTCAAATTCACTAAATACTAGTAAAATCGAAAAGATTTCAATTTGCACTAATCAACCAAAAGCGAAAGAGATTTTTTTTATTTTCAACGTTTGATAGCTAGATGCACTAAACAAACCGAAAACAAATAAGAAGCAATTCGAGAAACGATATTAAGAGAGCGAAACCAACAAATTTCACTCAATGGCACAAAAAATCAGATCTTAAATCGACAAAAAGTCTCTCAAAACCAAGAAAAGTCCCAAAGACACCAATGAGCCGTGTGATCTAGGCCCAAAATGAATAAAAGTGAAATTCAAATAAAAACGAAATCAGTCGCTCAAAAAACGCAACAATATGATAGACAACTGTCAAACGAATGCAAGGAAGCAATCCCACAACCGACTAAACGAATGGAAACTAAAAACTCCCAAGGGAGGCTCGACTCACAAAGGCACCTAGATTCCCTAGGGCTCGTATATAAAATCGAAAGAAATAGGCAAACAACCAAAGGAAGGAGGTTCCAACTAGTCAAACCAGGGTCCAGTGCACTCAAACAGCCGAAAAAACAAGATCAAAATCACAATTCAGCCTCAGAAAGCTTGAAACACAGCAAACCCTAATAGCTCACAGGATTGGCGCGACTGTGAGCTTGAAATTAGCGCCAGAAACGCAATGGCGCGGGTGATACACAGGCAATCTGTGCCAATAGGCGCGACTGTTACGCTAAAAAGCGCGCTAGCCAAGTTTACTATGGAAAAAATAAAAAAAAGCAATCTCAGACACAGACAAGTGAAAACAAGGCTAAAACAAAGCCAAACAAACAAGAAAATCCAGTCCAAAGAGTTGACCAAGCAAGCAAGACCAAGAATTTAACCGGAAAGAGAAGACAAAACTCCAAGTTGTTCAGTCCATAAACCAAACCGAAGATCGACTGAAGCAACGTTGATCTACTCCGCTAATGCAGAGCAAAAGCGTTTTGAAGGCTATCTGGCTATGCTTCAGACTCCGTCTATAGTTTACAAATCAAACAACAAGCTGAGCTCCCTAGCGGAGTCACCAAATTGTTGAGGAGGTAAATCCCCTCTGCAGACAGAGGCAATCCCTACTAGCCCAGATCGAGTCTAGCAACAATCAAACACGCTACAATGCAGGTTCGTAATTGTAAATAAACTGACTTGTGAGGAATTCTTACCTGGAATCCAACGCTATCGTCTGTAGAAGAGGTGGTGCTCCCGTTCCTTTGCTCTGGCAGATCACAATCCTCACGATCTCCATGATCGGACACCTGCACATGCAAGAAAAAACACAAACGCAAGCATAAAATCCATTGCATACAACTATATATCAGTCGAAGAGGATATAACTCACGAACATTATCAAGAACAAGAGTGGAACCATAACCGATAGTCGCTTATCATTAAAGAGTCAAAAGAAGAATACAACCATAGCTTCGACGCAGCACTCTCCTTTAGCGGGTCGTCAGCACAACATGTCTCGGAAAAGCCTGTCAGGGATGGGACAAGCCTCTCTCTCCGGGTACTTGGCAATAGTCTCCTTTCTTGGATTTGGCCTTAGGGAATCAAGAAGGCTTTTGCAGCATGAAAGCTCTTGGGAACTTAGAAATTCTTCCACTCTTTGGAACTAGCTTGCAAATGGAAATGGGCAAGATTTTATAGAAGGAGGAAGGGGAGTTGGGATCCATATAATTATGGGATTGGCCCTTTCATCAAGGAAGCTTCCATGAGAGGTGGCAAACCACTTCCTCTCCATGGAAATCCATAGCCAAACCTCCCAACTCAAGATAGAAATCAGCCCAGTAATATGTTAGGATGAAACTTCCGCCTTTTATTTTTTTAAAACACCACTTAATATGGTTGGCGCGGGTACCGCTCTATGACAGAGAGCCAATTGGTGCTCCCTCTTTGGAGGATTTCCCTCTTGGCGTGAGGGCTAAATTACGGAACCGCGCCAATGGAAAAAGAGTTATTTTTAGGGTTTTTTGCAGGGAGATGTCTTTAGGGAAATTAAAGCTCATCTTCAGAGGGATGCAATGAAAGTATTTTCAAGCCTTAACTCTGCCCACAGGTCACAAAATGAGCCCTCCAATGTGCGGGATAGGGATTATAGGGACGGTGACAAATTGTTGTGTAACAAATGGTATTTGTCTAAGTAGACAAATACTCAGAAATATGATCAATCAAAAACCTTCTCTTGCTGCCCTCCTTTTCCTTTTATAATATGAGAAAGCTTTTTCAAATCCTAAACCACCTTGATGAGTTAGCCCTTTTCACATGAGAGGCTTCCTTCTAGAACTGCGTTGTCCCTTCTATAGATGCAATGAACCTAGACAACTTTGTTGATTTGGTCAAGGTTGACCCTGTATTTAGCTCAAACCTCTTTCACACCTGCAAGTGATTATTTACATGGCCCTGATTTTTCTTTGTTCACATGGGCATTGATTTATTCAGACTTTTTAGGAGTTTTGCATGTCCTCCTTTATTCTATTATTCATGCAAAATAAATTAAAAAAAAATTGAATGTTCCTCTTAGCTAAGGCTAAGTGGGAACATTACATGCCTCCAATGCCCTTTGTGCCAATTTTGAAGCCAAGTTTCTAGTTAGGGGGCCACAACGCAATGACGCTCTCGATTTCTTCGTCCATCACCATGTAGGGAAGCGAAGTCCAGAATTTTTCTTTATGCGCTCTGATCTAAACATTATGAAGAGTGACCTGGAATGCGGAAATGACCTTGTATCTGTCGTAAATGGTTGGGGACAACCATTGTCGAGAATTAATAGCTGCGGCTACGCTACTCTGAAAGAGGACTCGGAACACCTAGTTGTCCTTGAGTTGTTGCAGATCCGTGGAATCCTACAAGTGGGAATAGCATGCCCTTTCACACATGTCCGAGGTAATCTCAGGGAGGAAGAACTATGTAGGAGCTTCCCAGGCAATCGCTACTATAAGAAACAACAACCAAGAGTAACAAAATGCGTGACCCTGATCCTTGGACTCACAAACGTTGTTTAGAAACTCATCACACAAATACTGTGCCCAGTTAAAACATACCCATTTCGCACATTGGCTGGATAACCGAATGACATAGACAGGAATAGAGGTGACCTGACACTTCCTTGTCATTTTACATGCTAACCGCATGGTGCCCAACTGCGTACCTTGGTCACTAACATTTTTTATGATAAATCCCCAAGTATTACGGTCCACATGATAGTTTTGGTGCACAATCTCAGCAGTATCTGCCTCATATTTCTTACCCATGCACTTCATGGGGTTCATGCCACTCTTGGGAAGACTAGTGAGTTGATGCACGAACGCAACGTCAATGGGGATCTTATCCTAGATCCATAGACATCCGTCATGAATTAGCGCGAGAAATTGTTGTGTGAGCCAATATGTTACTTTGTAGTGTCCAAAGTGAGGCACCCGAAGCAGATTTAAGAGCCCGGACCCCGACAAACTATGTACCCAACGTTTGGGAACAACTTTGACCCCATTGTCGCCATGAACTGTATGAAGATACAATTCGGGTGCAAGCTTGGGGAAGGCCTAAAAATTGGCCAAATCATGGTCATTGAACTTAACTTCATGAAGGCGACCAAAAGGTTCACCTATGATAGGGACCTCCCTCGGGGTCAGCAGCATCTACAGGTAGGTGGTCAAACCATCGAGGTTCTTTGGTGTGCATGTTGATGTCGTGCATGGTCACATGAAGGAGGGCAGCCAGTTGATCGGCTCGGCGAGCTGGGCCTCCTCCTGCGCAACCCTCGGGGATTTCATGTTTCGTGGGGAGGTACGGGCTTTCCTACAGCCCATTTCATAGGCTTTAGGGGCTTTCCTGAGCCCTAATATTTTTCTTTTCCTTTTCGAGTGGTCGGGATGGGTGTGGAGAGGATTTCTTCAACTTCAGATTCAACCTCCACCACTTCCTCAGTGTCTTGTTCTATGGAGGTTACTCGATCTAAGAGTTTGGTAGGGTTCATGGCCATCATTTTGGCATGAAATATGAACTCAAGGTTGCTACTGTTAGAGGGGGCAGGCTGCTCAGACATGAACGAGATGCTAGTGGCACTGGATTTCTTACAACACCACTTTTTCCAAGACAACCAGGCTAAGTACAAGCTATTTGAGTAATACGAAACCTTTGTCTGATTTATCTCACCTGTTTTATAGCCTTGAGTACTACCCAATGATAGGGTAGACTTCATGCGGGACTTACCATCAAGTAAACGGTACAAAATCTTCCAAAATCTCCACATTAAATGTCGGCCGTCCGCTCCATCCAACGGTAATTTGTTGTTTTTACCCGATTTGACTGTTTCAATGGCTAGTTTTCGTACCCGGGGTGTGCTCAACATACCCCTGCGCCATGAGAAATCCTCCCGTGTTCCCACTGCACTGGTTTTATTTTGCTGGGATTCCTTCCAATTAAAATTCTCTATTGACATAGCCCATCCTTCCTGACCTTTTGCGCCGTCATCGTACCTACGTATTGACCCTCTTCTACATCTTTGTAATTTACATACTTCAGGCCATTTTTGAGCAGTAATTCATGAAGTGCGATGCTGATGAAGTCCACCGCTCGATGCGCCAACTCCTTTCTTTGTCGTACTGAATATTTGGCAAGTACAACGCCTGTGGTTTGGAATGGATAGATCTCGGTAAACTGCGCATCCATAACCCTTCTTGCGAACAACTGCGTATCGGTAAATCCTTCCTTGCCCGTCTCAACTTGGGACACGTGATCCTACTCCAAACTTAACTTTCCTGGCTCGACGATGAATTCAACATCATATTCCTGAAGCAGTTGCCACCTACAGACTTCCTCCCCCAACACAGTCACATTCCATAGGCATTCTAAAACCCACTGATCTGCAATCATTTTATAGTGGCATCCTAACAGAGGGCACTGATACTCCTATAGTTCGTAGGTCAGGGCCAACCCTTCCCTCACCGTGGTAGCATAATTTTGTTCCGCACCCGAGATCATCCAATTAGTATATGTGATTTCCTGGTCACTGTCCCTAGTGCCAAGCTGCGTACTACCTACTTCACAGGAGATTCCTGAAGTAACCGTATGAACTATCATCGTCGGAGCGGGGGAATCAAACATAGGTGCAGTGACCATCCTGATTCTGAGTTGTTCAAAGCTCTTTCGGCGCAGGCCCTCCCAACTGAATGAAATATCATGCTTAAGCAGTGTGTGCATAAGTTCAATGATTAGTGCATATCTCTGACTAGATTTTCTATAGTAGCCCATATTTCCCAAGATCTCACATAGCAGCTTCAGAGCCATGGGCCTTACCTATGGGACTGGTGGGGTGAGTGTGGTGAGTGTATGATAAGACTTCTGTTCTTCTGAGCGCGCATCAAAGTTGAGGGTGACATGCATACCGCCCAAGTTCCCCATGACTTTCTTAGGTCCAGAAAAGTTATCTGGATACTCCATGTTTAGCTCCATCATCTCACCTATTGTCCCCTCATCCCAGCAGTTATCACTCATAACCCACTTCGGTGGTACTGTCGTATGAACGTTTCATGGTTTTAGTGGTTTCGTACTAGTCGCCTCCTATATTGGAGGTCCCACAACTATGCGTTCCTCCCCTACTGCTACAATAGAAACCTTGCGTGGAGCTATGTTGCAATATTTTATGGTGGCCTTATGGGGCTTGATATCATCCTGAATCTGTGCTTTCCATGTGGGGCCTCCTCTTACTATGTTGGGACTAGATTCACTAGGCACCATGGTGTCGAGAGACTGCAGAGCTCCCTCAAGCACCTCCAATCCTCCCGTTAACCCAAATTTCCCCAAAAATTAATCTCTTAGGGTTGCCCACTGGTGGGTGCACTATTGTAGCTCTGCATCGAGATACCAAGTAGTGGGAATTGGTCCGAAGGCATGAAAAAAAAATTGAACCCATTCTTCTGTGGTATGATCGTACCAATGCTCCATCCAAGGGGACAAGTGTTCACACGGGTTTCCTAGGCCCTGGAATCTCTTGATGCGCACATCAGTTGGAGGTTAAAACCACAATATCATCATATCCCGACATTCTTCCCATTCCTAGAATGCCCCCTTATGTGTGTCCCACCAATTCGCAGGTGTTGCGCGCATAGCCTGGTTAAGAACCCATAGCCTTCGTTCTTTGGGAACCTCAGCTTTGAAGGTTCACAAAAATTACTTTATAGTACTGGAGCCATCAAAAGAGGGTAATTATCTTACCTCGAAAGATAGATATCAGAAGTATCTGGTAATTCGTAGACAGCACAACATGGAGACTTCTCGCAGCCGATTTTTCCAATCTTCTAACTCTTCGTCAGAGTCAGAGACACATTCGTTGTTCTTCTCCCAACAATTCATATTGTCAGTCGTGGGGTTGATCCAGTATTTTTCCTTCACATTTAGCTTATAGATGTGATCCATCCTATCTTCCTTGCATGCTGGCTCAGTGTACCTTTCTCCTTCTGTAGGGTCGAGTGGTACGATCACCCGAGTTCCCTCTCTTTCAAACACCATGCTTCATTTCTTCAAGTTGATAATTCCACCCATATTGATGGCCCAATCCAATCCCAGGAGTGTTGGGTAAGGATCCGCATCTTCTAAAATTTGAATGACTTCAAATTCAATTCGTACCTTAGCCCCAACAATATCTACGACCATTTTTGACAATCTCCCCAATGGTATGATCTTCTGTTGATTAGCCATGCACAAATAGATAGTAGGCCATTCCAATTTAGGTTCTCCCATTTGTTACCAAGTCTGCTTAGGTAGTACATTCACATTAGATCCTAGGTCTAGAATTACCTGGCCCATATCATAATCACCAATCTGCGCAGTTAATCACATTTCGCGCCCAGTGTGCCTCTTCTTCTTGTAAAGTTTATGCACATCCTTAATCTTCGTGGTTAAGGCTTCTTTTTCTGTGCAACTATCAAGTAGGGCTTGGAGGTTGTCTACTGCTTGCTGGTTGCGCAACAGGTTCATGCATGCCTGTAAGAATGGTTTGACCTCATCTCTGATTCCATTGTTTGGAGCTGATGTCTCGCTTCGAGGCCAGGCTTGCTGGGCTACGATAGAGGTCTTCGTCTCCTCTTGGGGCCCCACACCTTCTAGTTCAGTAGCTACTTTATGGATTAGAGACTCACTCTCTGCTCTTTCCATAGACCCTTCGATGGCCGTACCACTGAGTTTTATTACATTAATTCTCAGATCCTCCTCATGAGGTTCTGCCTTCACTCGTTGTACATTTTGTGTATGAGTCTCCTGCTTTTCCTATACCTTAGCCATCAGAATCAGGTAATCCTCGATCACATGGTCGAATTGTATACAATATCTGCAGGATTTCCGAGTTGAGTTCGTGCAGTCCCTCGCAAAGTGACCTATTTCTCCGCAGTTATAGCAAATTAACTAGCCTCTACCCCTACTTGCGCTTCCTCCTCATCCTCCTCCCCTACCCCTAGCCAAGGACCCTCCTATTCCTGCGGGGGATCTAGGTGATGAGGGGTCCGATTGTACCCAATATAGGTTTCCGCAGTTGATCATTAGATCATACGTTCAATAATTCTATTCGTCATACCCTACATACCTATAAAACCTACACCACTATTTTTTTACTTCAGGGACATATGCAACAAAGCGGGGGCAGTGGTTGGTATCATGCAGCCAAACAACGCGACAGTCATCGCACCATAGCATCACTCCACAAAATTCCACAGCTTCCCTAGGGCACATTGGGCTAGGTCCCCTAGCCTCGATGTAGTCTGCCAGCAGCGAACAATTATCTTTGGTGTGGCCATTCACCCTGCATTGTATGCACCATATTTCGAGTCTTGCCTTCGTCCCTCGCTCCTTGCGTAGATTCTGAATCTCTATGTGCATTTCTTCTAGTTGACCTTGTATCTGTTGTACTCCTAACTAAGTATCATCTCTTAGCGCAGCTTCCAGCTTCATGGAAACCTCCAGGGCCTTCTCTTGTGTTTAAATAACTTGGTGACCCATAGGTATGCATAGCTGGGGAAACAACATAGCAATGAACCACTCTGGGTGCTGCCTGTCATCATACTGGAATCCTCCTTCTCTGATCACTTTATTTAATCTCTAATCAACTTTCCATACAGACTCAAATGGTCCTTGCTTGAAATCCTTCAAGTCATTTACTATCTGAGATTAGGACTTAGGTTTCTTGAACTATTGTTTCAACGCATTCTTAATTTTCTCGATAGTTTCATTTGCATGTTGGTCAATGTATCCCATGTACCAGTCTAGGGCTCTCCCTTCAAAAGCAAGGGATAACTGTGCCTGTTTCACCGCATCGTTTACTACATTCTACGCAGTCCATAACGATCCTGCGACAAACAAGAACCGATCCATGTCCTTATCTCCCACACCTTTGAAGGTATGTAGCTTCATGTGCGCAGCAGTATTGTCTTTTGGTGGGGGTGGAGGTGAGTTTTTACCCCTATGGGGGTTCGACAGTGGCGTTGACGGATGGCTATGCATAGTAAAATTTCTTATTGGATTGTAGACAGATTGATCCCCTTCTTATTTATTTCTGTAGTACTTACCATTGCGCGTTGTGCCCTCACTCTGGTCGAAGCTCATTCACTCCATATGGCTACACAAAATGATTTTTTTCACACAAAAAGATCTTAACTAGTAGTGGAAAATTATTCAAAAACTTGCCTCGGAACCCCTTGAAGAACCTCCACTCCACTTCTGAGTAGGATACAAATTGATCTACTGCAAATTCAGTCACAAATCCTCCTACCACACTGTCCACCCAGTGATCTATCGTGTGAGTAATGGTGTTGTCGGTTTCTTCCAATTTCTGGATCCGTTCTGGGGTCCATTGGGTGACCCACTCGTCTTTCCAACACTTTTGAAATCTGACTAGCCTCGCGAGCCACTCCTAGAGCTCGTCAAAATTTTTACAAAGAAGATCTTGAAGATCTCTGTGAAGATGTACTTATTCTTCCACTCTTTGGTGTTCAACTTCTTACTGCAGTTTTTTTTTTAACTGCAAATTCCTGAACTTGTTTTTCAAACCATTCATCGATTTCTTTTCTTTCAAGTTTCCAATATGGCCTTAGCATTACCCGATCTCTCTCAAAATTCTCCCATTCCTGGCAACGGAACCATTTTATGGCTCGAGGGGTCCTAACCTATGTTCGAAGGTTAAGGTTTGCCAACAAACCCCTATACTACTGGCCCTTTCAGCAATGACCTGCTTGTGCAGGCCAAAGTCTCACCTGAAGAAGTATGGGAGGGTGCTTGAAGCAGGTTTCGACACCCTGGGAGAGAGCAAGTAAGTCAGGATAGTCCACAATTATCAAATCTATATGGCCCGAGGTCATTCGTAGGAGTTCCAATAAATAACTAGAATACAATTATCAGATCTAATTAACAGGCTCGCATCCACGTGCATACTATCAGCTATAATCACATAACATTATATCCGTAGCAGATTAACAAATCATAGATGCATTTACCATAAACATAGAAAGTTCATATATTACAAACAGGTCATATAACTCAAGTCTGCATCAACCATAACATATAACATCAAATATCCACAATACCTTCGCACGTCTATATTACTACCCAAAAATCCTCTTACATTCCCAAATTACCACCTGCGCACACAACTAGTAGGGTCCACAAATAGCAGGACATACTATCTCTGTGCACACAGCCAGAAGGAGTCCTAACCCAAACAACCCTACCACAGATCTAACAATTTTTACTTCATATCAATCTCTATTAATTTCCTGCCTATGACTCAAAAAAGGTTCATCTATTTATAGTGATTTAGCCTACGCATCGAATGGTCTGCAAACTATGGTTTGCAGACTCTTGGTATACCCTAGACCCATTTACAAGGCATTAGGGGCTTTGACCCACCCCAAAACTCTTGCGTTATACTAAAAACTACAAAACTGTACAAAAAAGAAAAAAATTCACAGTCGTTGGGAGACCCTGCTCCAATAGTTGGTGTGGAGAGCATATGTTTGTAGGGATTTTTGATGATATTTGGTAGAGAGTATTGCTACTAGATATTTTATTACAGAGCTAAATCAGAATTGAGTAGAGGGTCTTGGATTCAGTGTGAAAATATATGAAACAATATTTTCATAGGTAGAGGAGTAGTTACTTCATGAGAGTGGAGTATTGATTCTGTAGCATCGGTGAAAGGAATAGTTTCTCCATCCAATCGAAGTTAGATAGTCCAATCATATTTGGCGGAGGATCACTGATCATGGTTCCTTTTAGCAGATGAGTGGCTATAGATCCATGTGATAACATATTATTCCAACTTGATCGATATACTCGAGTATCTTGGCTTATGGGTGTTGGCCAAAGTATATGAGGTCAAGTCTCCTAGCTGATGGGAGTCATAAAATCTATGTAAAATACCATTACTTGACATAATATAGATACAAAGCAGTGAAACAAAAACAAGGGTAGTTTTTCTCATAGAATGGTCTCCACCAGAGTTGTGCATTGTTTATTGTTTATGTTTCTTCTTATGGTTTTTGGTTTACGCTCACATGGTGCACATGTTATGGATTGTTATTATTTTTTGGTTAATGTATACATGATTTTGGAGTGGTTAATTGGTAAAAATAATGCATAAGTGAAAATGTTGATTCACCCCCCTTCTCAGTAGTGCTCAACATTTCCAATAGAAATGATGAATGAAGTTTAGGAATGGTGAGGAAATAAGTGAAAAATTTTGTGGGGTAGATTATTGACTTATCCGATGGTGAGTGTTGGTAATATGTAGGCTGGTATTTTTGTGTTGTTTCTATATTTCTATTATACATGCATAGTTTTCTAGAATAGATAAAACATAGAAGAAGATTTTGTTTCTTCGTCTTTTTCTTTTTATTCCTTTTTTTTCTCTCTTTTTTTATTCTAAGGCCTGCCGCTACCTCATACAGGTTTTCAGCCTTAGTTTGTCTACCCTAGGTGCCCCAAGGGATTTTTTCACCTTGGGATCTTTATTTTATTTTTTTCTTTTCTTCAAGCTCACTAAATTCCTTAGGGATTTTTTTAACCCATGAGCCTTCCTTAGGTGCCTCAAAAAAGGTTTTCACTTTTTTTTTTCACTTTCTTTTTTATCAAATATTAGATGGATCAAGAGATATTATTCCCTCAATCACATTTAGTTGTATTTTTATTGAATTAACAAATTGATTGCTTATGATGGGCTTTATCTATAACTTCAGTTTGTTTTCATTTAGTATAAGTGAATCTATTCTTCATCAATTTTCCTGATCCAAACTGAGTCATTTTCATGGAATTTTTCCACTAGATAAGGTCAAACCATCTATTCATTATTTTTCAAATGAGAAATTTGAACCTAGAATCATACAAGTGGGCCCAATCACCCTCTTTGAATGTTATAACATTAATGTTCTTATCAATATAGAAATTAATTTGCAACTAAGCTATTTTAGTGTGAATCAAAGCCTGCATCCTAAGTTCATAAAGTTCATTTAGTTGTTGAATTCCCTCTTCCTAAGATTTTTTGATGTCCATGTCAAGTTGTGTGTCCATTCTCAATGCATCCTCTTTCAATATAAACACTCAAAGGGTTGAACCCAATGGTGGTTGTCCAAGTCATGTTGTAGGCTGAAGTGACCTCAACAAGTCTTTATTCCCAATATTTCTTGTTGTTTCTAATCAACTTAATCGAAATTATTTCCAATGCCTTATTAGTTACCTCGAATTTCCCATTTGTGTGAGGTTTATATGGGGTAAATTTTTAATGTCTGTTATCATGTTGCCTCATGATTCCCTCTATCATATTGGAATTTGATTGATTACCTTGACGTGTCACTAGATCCCTTGGGAAACCAAATTTTTATAAGATGTTTCCCATTAAGAATTATACTACTTTTTTTTCTATTCCTACCTTGAATTCTTTCACCTCAGCCCACTTGGTCAAATAATTTGTGCACACAAAAATTTACTTCTTCTTTCCAGATGGAGGATCAATAGGGCCAATGAAGTCCATGACACACTTATCAAATGGTTCAAAAGTAAATTTAGGATGTAAATGCATCTCATCCCTCTAAGTAGGTTTCCTCATCCTTTGAAATTCACCTTATTGTGTAGTGTATATCATGGCATCTAGATGAAGGGTAGGCTAATAGTATCCTACTTGAAGAATCTTGTAGGTTGTCCTCTTAATAAAAAAATGGCCCCCACAAGGTCCATGATGACACACTTAGAGGATGTCATAGAACTCATATTCCTTTACATATATCCTTAGGATTTTATTAGGCCCCAACCTGAAAAGGTTGCCCCAAATCCAAGTATAATGAGCACTTTCCCTGACAGTTGTTCTCTTTCCCTTTGAAGTAAAATGAGGGGGGAAATGGACAAAAAACAAATATTTTTTTATATCATCAAACCATGGAGACAATAATAACATGAGAATTAGGTTCTCATTAGGAATTTTTCATCCACCATCTCTTCATTTTTTGTAGACAAAGTTAGCCTAGACAATAAATATGGCACAACATTTTATTTCACTGGTTTATCAATATTGGTTAGATCCAATTATTGTAGAAAAAATAACCATATAATTATTCAAGCATTGATATCACTTTTATTCATCAAGTACTTAAGTTATGCATGTTTAGTGTGCATAAAAACATGATATCTAGTAGTGTACTACCTGAATTTATTCAAAGAATGCACAACAAACAAAACTTCTTTTTTGGTAATTGTGTAATTAAGCTTATCCTTAGATAATTTTTTTCTAACGAAATCAATGGCATAAGAAAATTTACCTTCAAGCTACCTCAACAATACCCCCACTTCTTTTTTTGATGCATAAATGTGGATGTGGATGGGCAAGGCCTAATTTGGGCCCCTAAGGACTAGTATGGTTGTCAATTAGTCCTTGATTTATTAAAATTCCTTTTGGAATAGTTATCTCCAACAGAAATTTGAATATTTTGTTAGTAGAAAAGAAAGGGTGAATTATGTTTTTTAATCCCTTAAAAAATCTCCTAGTCTACCTAGTAAGTCCTAAAAATCTTATGACGTATTTCTATTTTTGAGGAACAAGAACCTTCCTAATGATGTATATTTTATTGAGATCAACTTGAATTCCTTTTTTTATAGAGGAAGTGCCCTAAAAATATTACTTCGTTCATCAAAATTGGCACTCTTGAGGGCCTAAGGAGATATTCCTCTCTATGCATCTTCGAAAAATAATGCATAATTTAGAGACAGCTTCTTGAAAATCATCTCCATAAGGTGTGAAGTAATCCATGTATATCTCTACTAATTCATGTACAAGGTCATAAAAAATACTCAATACTGCCCTTTAGAAGGTGGCAAGGGCATTACAAAATCTGAATCGAAGGACTCTATAGGAAAAGGTCTCCCATGGGGTAGGTAATAGTTGTCTTGTCCTAGTATTGAGGACTAATTTCGATCTAATTATATGCACTGATCCAATCTAGAAATGAAAATAGCTTATTTCCTGCAAGAAAATCCAAAATTCACTTAATAAAAGGAAAAGTGATATTTCTTGGTGCCCTTATTAATTTCTGTATAATTAATGCAAACTATCTATTTCCCATTCTTCCTAGGCAAAATGACTAAACATGAGGCCCACTCACTATTTGAAATTAGATAGATAAAATCTACATCTAATAAATTTTGTAATTCCTCTTTTACAATGTTTATTTGGTTTTATGCAGGAATGCAATAGAATACATAAATAACCATAAACATAGAAATACAACGGAAATAAGGCTTCATTTCATTAATATCAAATCATAGAAATATGCTTACAAACATGATTGAAATAAAATAGCTAGGGTGCTTGTAGCGAATCTCTGAGAAGAGATGTGGCGAATACAGACCTCTGAACTGTATTACAATCAGGCTCGAGGGCCTATTTATTATGGAGAAACAATGGAAAATTCTAAACGTCCAAACACCTAACCCTAGGAGATGAAGCACCAAAACTATGGGCCCCGTTTGGGCAAATTGGTGTTTCAACTTCCCAAGGACGTAACTTTGGCATACTATCTCCGTTTGGGGCTTCAAAATGGCTCCAGAAGTTCAGGACCCGAAAAACTGCTAAAAATAGTAATATGTGAAAAAAAAATGAAAGAGAAAATGGTGGGGCCCTAGGTGGAATAGGCGAGTGGCCACCAATATCCACCTGGATAATTCCTCCCCCCTTAGGAAGCAATGATCCCCATTGCGTTGAGTTCCTCCATGAGATGAGGAAACTTCTGTTGAAATTGATCCCTGGTGAACCACTTTTCTTGGTATAGGAGTTGGCCAGCTTTGACAACCTGATAAAGTTGGATCTTCTCTCAGCGAGTGTTCTTGGTTTTCATGTTAATGATACAGTCTGTGGTGGCCTGTTCCATGCAGTCTGGGTTTAACTCTTTTGGTGTGAGTTCTTCTGCAATGTCAGAGGTGTCCAATAGAGGTGGGAAGTAGAGACGAAGGCGGTCTACATTGAATATTGGGTGCAGACAAAGGAATGGTGGAATAATGAGCTCGAAGGCATTTTTCCCTATAGCCTTGGTGATGGTGTACGACCAATATCAGAGCGGGCGAATCTTGTGGTGGGGTCTAGTGAGGCGCTCCTTATGAAAATGTAGCCACACTTTTTCGCCCACCTGGAAGTTGTGTGGCACCCGATGTTGATCCTGTCGTTGCTTGTACTTAGCATTGGCTTTGTCCAATATGTCATGAACTTGTAGGCAGAAGTGCTGAATGTGCTCGATGAATTTTTTTTCTTTGTCAGCTTCAGACTGGACATGAGCCGAATCATCCTGAGAGGCTGAAAATGGCATGGATACGTCAATGGGACATAGTGGCTAGAATCCCAAGCCCACCTGAAAGGGGCTATGGCCAGTTGAGCTGTGGAGAGCTCGGTTATAACTGTGTTTTATGTAGGGAAGGCTCTCATCCCATGTTCATGGATGCTTTGAATTGTACATGCGTAGAATGTGTCGAATCATCTTATTGATGACCTCTGTCTAGCCATCGGTTTAGGGATGGAAAGGTGTGGACTTGGTCAGCTTGTTGTCCAACATTGACCAGAGACCAGACCAAAACGTGCTGAGGAACCTGCTGTCACGATCTGATATGATAGACTGTGGGATACCAAAGTGCACCCACACTCATTCAAAGAAAAGTTTACCAGTGGCTTCTGCTGTGATATTCTTCTTATAGGTCGCCATAATGGCCATCTTCGAGAATCTGTCGACAACCACGAAAACACAGTCATTTCCATGCTTAGTAGAAGGAAGGCCTAACATGTAATCCATGGAGATGGATTCCCAAGGTCGACTAGGGGTAGGTAGCGGAGTATAGGGCCCTTGCTTTTTGATGGTCGGTTTGGAAATGGCGCAAGTAGTGCAGGATCTGATGTACTTCTCGACATCCTATCGAAGGTTCGGCCAATAGAAATACTTTTGCAGTAATGCCACTATTTTCTAAACCCCAAAATTCCCAGCGACTCGACTGTAGTTCGCTTCCCATATCATCTTGGCACACTCTCTTGAAGGAACACAAAGGTGTCCCAAGTGACATAATAGTGCATCTTGGAGGTGAAAATTTATAACTTGCATACCCCCCAAAGTGCGTTGTATGTGTAGCTGAATTTGGGATCAGTCTTGTAGAGAAGCGGCCAATCAGAAGTCTCATGCCCACAAGAGTTGAGAACGATGGTTATGGCCACGATCAGTGGTCGGCTGAGGCAATTTGCAACATTATTGGTACTACCCTTCTTGTACTTGATGTTCAAATGAAATTGTTACAGATATGTGGACCACTTCTGATGGCAATCATTCTGCAACTTCCCTTGTGTCTGTATGAATTGCAAGGGTCGGTGGTCTATGTGGATGATTGTATCCTTCCCCAAAATGTAATGCTTCCATTGTCGACAAGCCTCAAAAATGGACATTTATTTGTCATAAGTGGGATACTTTTGGACTGTGTCAGACAATTTCTCATTTTGATATGCCACTGGATGCCCCTGTTGAATAAGAACTTCCCCAATAGCATAGTCAGAGGCATTTGTCTCGATCTCAAATGGTTGTTGCAAGTTTGGTAATGTGAGCACTAGGGCTGAACAGAGGCGATGTTTCAATTCTATGCACACCTTCTTTGAGATTTCGACCAACATAATTTTTCTTTCGCTCCTCCCTTGGTGACTTGACTCAAGGGCCAAGTGATATGAGAGAATCCCAACATGAACCTACGGTAGAAATTAGCAAGACCCAGAAAGATGCGAAGCTCTGTTAAGGTGGTTGGGGCTAGCCAATCCCGAATGACTTGGATCTTGGCTGGATCCACATTCAGCCCCCTTTCATCAATAATGTATCCCAGATATTGAACCTAGGTCATGCCAAATTTTCATTTCTCCAAATTTGCACACAGCTTGTGTTGCCACAGTGTTTGGAGGACTTCTCGGATGTGGTGGAGGTTCTATTCCCAATTCTGGCTGAAGATAAGAATGTCATCCAAGTATACCACTACAAATTAGTTTGTAAATGGACACAAGATGTCTTCCATCAACCTCATGAAGGTTGAGGGAGCATTTGTCAATTCGAAAGGCATGATGAGCCATTTGAAAAGGCCCTCCTTAGCTTAGAAGGCAGTCTTCCACACATCAGAGGGTTCGATTGGTACCTGGTGATACCCAAACTTCAAGTCAATCTTGCTGAAACATTTTTCCCCTTTGAGTTGATCTAGAAAGTCATCAATCCGTGGGATCGGGTACCTATTCAGGACAATGATCTTATTCAGTGCCCGATAATCAATACAGAGTCTCCAAGTCCCATCCTTCTTCTGTACCAACATGATTGGGCTCCCACAGGGCGATGAACTTGGCCGGATGTGACCTTTCTACAGCAGCTCCTGAATCTACCTCTTGATTTCATCATTCTCCAGAATAGAGTGCCTATAGATCAGTCCATTGGGTAGTGGCGCACCTGGCGTCAGGTCAATGGGGCGCTTGACCTGACAGTGTAGAGGCACCCTTGTGGGTGAGGTGAGGATGTCCCCGTACTCCTCCACAACCTTGTCCATTTTTTTTTGTCGTGCAGAGGAGCCATGTATAGAGGTCGTGGCCACAGTTTTCTTCTTTCCCTGGGGGCGGATCATCAAGAAAATAAATTTCCTGGTTTGGGAAATGAGCTTGTTGCATTGTTTTGCAGTAACCAAAGAGATAGTGGGAGGTGGTGGTACCTTTGGTATCCTGTACAATTTATTTCCCAAAGTAACAATAACAGTGTGAGGCTGGGACTCATACATAGCATGTTGCTTCCACAAGTATGTTTGGCCTAATAATACATCAGAAACATCAATAGGAGCAATGTCACACAATACCTCATCCGTGAAGGGCTTGATGCTATAGGGAAGGTGGCACTGTTGGCTGACGCAGAGATCTCGTCCTTGGTGAATCCACCCAATGGTGTATGGTTGTGGGCGCGCTATGGTCACCAAGCCCAACCGCTTCATGACATCTACTGAAATGAGTTGATTTTGGCTCCCATTTTCGACAACGAACCATAGCGGGGAACCCTTTACCCACATCTAGGAGTGGAAGAGATGCTCTGCCTCCTTTAGATCTTCTAGTTCCTCCTTCTAGATCTTCGTAGTGGAAACAGTGGCTTTGGGCTCCACATTAAAAATTTGCTTCCCTTTGTCATTCACCTTGTCAGGTTCTGGTTCAGATTCAAAGCACGAATCTAATTCAGAAGCCCTCATTTCGGCCACTAGCGACTGCTTGGCCCGACACTCACTTGTGTTGTGAGTGGAGCTCTTATGAAACTCACACCACTTTCCCATGTCCTTCTTTGGCTTCGTGGTGTTTTTCTTTGCTTTTGTCTTTGGCAGGTTGTCTTTGGCCGCCATGCCTTGGCTTTGTCCTTTGTTCTGCGATTTGGGGGCACCTTTCCCTTGATTTTGATTCACAGATCCAAAGTCTCACTTCTTTTGTTTGAATTTCTGCTCAATCTTGGCAGCATACCAGTATGCCGTACAAAGCGAGGAGATTTCGAGGAAATCCATTTCCTCCTGAATATATCTATGCAGACAACCACGATACTTTAACACTAAATGTTTCTCTAAATCTTTGATACCCAACTTTGTACGTAGGGTATGGAACAAATTCGTTAACTCATGCACATCTTGATCCCTTTGTTGCCGCAGCATGGTCCATTGTATGTACTTGTCCTCGTAGCTCCCCATGGGATAGTATTGTTCCTTGATGGCATCTCAGAAATAATTTCAAGTGGGTAAAACAGAGAATAGATAGGGTTCTGTCTCATCCATTTTCTCACAATAGGTTTCCCACCAGTCCTTGAGATGGGGGGTAGCTTGAGGAGTGCAAAAGTAATCTTCTCCCAGTTGGAAAAATCATGAACTGAGAAATATCCTTCGAATACATTCAACCATCTATCTACAGCATCTACATATATTTGACCCTCAAATATAGGAATGCCAAAGTTTACTTGTACCTTAAAGGGAGTCGTGCCTCCAGAGTGGTTGTTGGACGCAGATGCGCCACCGGTGGGCAGTCGTTGAAGGATCTGGGAAAAGTTATCCATCATCGCATTCATTTTTTTTTCGAGGGCCTCCTCGAGCAATATTTTGATAGGATCTCCTACTCCCTCATCTTTCTTTTTGTCCCCCATGGGTGTCCGTCGGGGTTTGCGAGGCTGATCTTGCAAAGGTTCCACCAGATCAAGCCCTAACTCCTTATACCTCGACCGCATTGGGGACATGCAAAGAAGAATTGAGAAAAATCAGACCGCTCTGATACCACTAATCTAGATTTATGCAGGAATGCAATAGAATATAGAAATAACCATAAACATAGAAATACAACGTAAATAAGGCATCATTTCATTAATATCAAATCACAGAAATATGCTTACAAACATGATGGAAATAAAATAGATAGGGTGCTTTTAGTGAATCTCTGACAAGAGATGTGGTGACTACAAAACTATGAACTGTATTACAATGAGGCTCGAGGCTAAACGTCCAAAAACTTAACCCTAGGAGATGAAGTGCCAAAACTATGGACCTCGTTTGGGTAAATTGGTGTTTCAACTTCCCAAGGACCTAACTTCGGCATAATATCTCTGTTTGGGGCTTCAAAATGGCTCCGGAAGTTTAGGACCCAAAAAACTGCTAAAAATAGTAAGATGTGAAAAAAAACTGAAAGAGACAATGGTGGGACCCCAAGTGGAATAGGCGGGTGGCCACCAATATCCACCTGGATCAGATGTTGTTTAGGGTAGGGTTCATTATTCTCTGAGGTTTGAAAATAGGTTTATGGTATTCCTTAATGTATATATGTTGAGTAAATCTAGAGTGGTGAGCTCCCTTCATATCCTTGTAATCCCAGGAAAAAGAATGAATATTTTTCCTCAAAACAGTGAACAAATTTTCTTCTTGAT
This sequence comes from Pinus albicaulis, assembly GCA_034641835.2. Lineage (NCBI taxonomy): Eukaryota > Viridiplantae > Streptophyta > Pinopsida > Pinales > Pinaceae > Pinus > Pinus albicaulis. Next base: position 607,278,106 of record CM076575.1, on the reverse strand, counting down.
TAGATGAAAGAAAAGGGATGATTTTTAAAGTTTTAGAGGGACTCATTTTTATTATTTTTACCTTTCTTTGGTCATAATCAATAGTTATTAAATCTTCATGTGAGTTTTCTTTAGAATAGGAAGGATGCCCTAAAAAAGTTTCTTTTATACTATCAATATTCATGGCAACAAGATACTTATTTTGTAGAAAATTCTTAATCATATTGTCCTCATCCAATTTACTATTACCAATAGTGGTTTCTAATGTATATATCATATAGGTTATGACTGATAAATTTATTCTTATTCTTCTTCTTTGTATTATACCCACATAGAAAAATCATGCTCAAAAAGGGGTTGAGCAAGGTGGTATAGTACAAGTTGTTTTCTTAACTTCCCATTTCTGATTGTCATATATCTAGCCCTACAACTGATGTAGGAATTAATAGTGGCCAACCAAGGTCTTCCTAGGATAAGAGGGTAACAATTGAACTTGATTTTGGGATGAATAATAAGGAAATTAGTAGGGCATTACTAGGAATCAATGGAAACCATGACATCCTCAATTGTTTCCTTTGGCACTATTGTGGATATGTCAGCAAGTTGCAACACCGTGGTGGTTTTCCTTAGGAATCCTTCAATATTAATCTTGAGAATAGTATCCTTGGTCATGACATTTATTTCAACCCCTATGTCAAAGAGGGTGTTGGGGACTACATTGTTTTTAATGTGCACATCTACTAATGAGCTATCACGATACAAATATTTTGGGATAATGACATTCACAAGCGTGAGATCAACTAATTACCTTATGACATTAACAGTAGGGGAATATTTCATTCTCCTTCAAAGCCTCTTAAGAAATTATTCTTATATAATTTTTTTATATATAGGAACATTCTTGATGCCCTGTAGGAGGGGAATTTTGACACAAAAAAATTTCACTTCTTCTAAAATTTTATATTCCTCAACGTGTATGTTTTAGGATGGATCAACCTTTTGAGATAGGGAGGTTTTTTGGATTGAGGAGTCAAATCTTCCTTATCTTCTAAAATATTTTATGGTGGATAAGGTGGGTGAGCATTAGGAATTACCTTCCCATACATGAGGTTTATTTCTTATATTTATACAACATAGGTAGGATAATATGTCTCTCCACTGTAGATTGGTCAGGCTTACTTATTTTTGGGGTTCAGATTTGGTTGAGAATACATTTGTGGTTGTTTTAGAGGATTTTTTTGAGGTAAATATGGTTGAGTAGGAGGAGGAATTAGGGCCGGTGATTGGGCTTCTTGAGGTTTCCACCTTGATTATGGATTACCCCTTGAGGAGGTTGGTGTTGGTATGGCTGAAAAGGAGAAATTATTGGTTGGGGAGGATAGGACTATGGAGCGGGAATAGACTAAGGTGAGGTGTTGGATGGATATCAAAGTTAAAATGGTGAATTATAAATTGTATTGAAAGAGGAGGGGTAGTTCATACTTTTTTATATGGATTTGGGCCTTGTTGGATTTTCTGGTAGACAAATTAGAGCTTCTCCTGCATCCTTTTTCTCCTTGGCATAGTGATTTAAACCTGATAGAGATGGGAATTTTTTATTTGAATGCATCTCTTCACACAAAAAACATATTTTTATAACATTCAATGGGAATTCATGTCTAGGATGCCTCTTACCGAATGTAAGGAAAATAACGGCTAATGCCATTTTTTCTTTCCATTTTTTTTCTTAATCTATAGTGTGTCCATCTGTAGTGAAAAATTATGTAATATTTCACTTTTAAAATATTCCAGCATACCTGCTATTTCATTCTTAATGACTGAAGTAGGGGATGAAAGGCTTACCAAATCCTAGATGGATCTACCCCTTTCTATAACAACTCTAGAATGATTTTTGAACATTGTTTTGATGTCTTCATAGTTAAGATAGTAAATATATCTATTGGCCAACATATATAGGGTCTCCATCAGTTATTCTTTGACCGCCTGAAGCAAGAATAGTTTCAGTGAATCTGGATCAAGGGTTCAGTTATGTGCCATCCTCTAGATCAGTTAAAATGTTTTCTCATAGTATTCTAGTGATTCATATTTCCATTGGGTGATTTTGAATATTTCATCCATTGTATCTCCTGCTCTACAATAATACCTATAATTGGTGTTAAATATTTGTTGCATTTGTCCCCATGCAGTGATGTTGTTTCCTTCTAATCCCATGAACCAATGCAATATTACATCCTTGAGTGTAGAAGGAAACAATTTGAGATTTTTATCATCTGATGTATAATCATATATATTGCATAATACTATAAATTCAAACATGAAGGTTTCAGGGTCCTTAAAAGCCATTTCATGGAAATGTGGAAGAGAAATAAAAATGATATTTTTCATTTTAGCTACCACATTTTCTTCTCTAATAAGAATAATTTATGATGCTTATTTCTTGCCATTGTATCAGTGGGTGATGGAGGTTCTTCTCCTCCTAAAGGCTCCTACAAAATCTCTATTTTATCACCTAACAAGGCCTCTATATCTACTGCAGATAGAGTGGGAGGCCCATAGTCAGTAAGTGAAGTATGGCTATTTGTAGGAGTGGGGGTTTTGGGTAGAAAATTTCTGAAACTATCCCTAATTCTATGAGGCATGAAATACATGATATTTTTTAGCTTTTTGATAGAAATTTCGATGCAATTTTTTATGTTTTTTCAGGAAATGAATCAAGCTAGAGAACAAAACAGTACCTACTTTTACACCTCCCCGACAATGACACCAAAAGGTGATGGCCCTTAGTATTACAAAAATAATGTTGAAACTCATGAGGGTATCGAATTTAATTATCAACCCAGGGTTGTACAAACATAAGAGGGGTCATCACTATGTGTTTACTAAGTGATATATCCTCCTTTGGTTGATCTAATGCAACTGAAGGGAGAATAAAATGTGCAGAGATTGCTTTTAATATCTAGGCTACGGTAAATGCACAAACATATAAGGAACAAAAAAGAGACCTTTTCTAAGTTGAAAGAAGGAAAAAAAAAAAACTAAGCCTCTTTTATTTTCATAAAAGTAAATGCCATAAGGTAACCCTAATCTAATTGGAGAAAATTAAATGACAAAAATAAACTTGCTATTTTTTGCAAAAATGTAAATGGACAAAAATAAACCTAAGAAATCTATAGGAAAGTAAATGACATGAAATAAACATATGGAAATATATAGGAAAGTAAATAAATCACCTCAATAATAATGGAGAAAATTCAAGTAAACTCTACTATGCATGATAAACCAACTTACAACTAAATAGAGACATTCAAGCAGTAAACCCTAATTATAGGAAGAAAGCAGTTTTTTCTACAGATACTAGGGTAAAGTTTCTAAGGGGTATCTAAAATTATAAACTCCATATCCAAGGTCTAATGTGCATTGTAATATTCTAAGTAATGATAAATAAGTTGCAGGTGCTAATATAAAGGTGTTCTAGTGAAATTTGTGTATTTCTATAGGATGCCCTTGTTTTCCTACATGAAATAGTTGAGAGCGGTTTTATGCATCCCAAATGTGGTATAAAGGGTGAATAAGGTGGGCGAGGGTTTTATAAGGGTAAATAATTCTTTTTCAAGCTATGGTACCTCCAATGGATGTCTTCATGCAATGAATAGGCAAATCTAGAGTTTCCTCTAACTCATACAGATAGAGATTGGCTTGTTAACACATTGCAGAAATGGGTAATAGTGAGTGAAAAGATGATGGTATAAGTACGCCAAATGCACCATAAATAAAAATAATTATACTTATGAAGTACTCTTTTTTAAGTCAAAGTAAAATTAATGATTAACCAATAAAATTAGTGCCTAAATTACTAATAAACTATTAACCACTGTAAATAAAACACCAACAGAAAGGATGAGTTGAAATTTAAATGAATAATATCACTACATGAAAGAAAATATCTTTTATTTAATCAGAGCAAGATACATAAACAAAATCAGAAAGAGGCTTATTCACTAACACTTTTGTTAGTATGAATCTTAATTCCAACTGTATGAAAAAATACCACTTTAGCTGCGCATAACCAACAGCCCTAACAGCAGAAATTACTACTAATATCTTTAGATCTGTAGTAGGTGATCAAGATAAATGCTGCAAAAATCTAGATCTACACATTAGAAGACATTAAACAGTAGAAAAGATAAGATTTACTCCATGCATCCAATATATAAGACAAGAATATATCATTGTATTGATGGCACCTAGGAGGAAAACACAAGAGGGTGTTCCTTGTTCTCCTCAATGGGATGGGTTCTTGTAAGTCCTCATCACTTCAGATTTAGAATTCCTCTCTCTTGATGGTGTAGAAAACCCATACAAAAATGGAAAATTATGGCTATGATTGTGGATCAATAGCCAAACCAAGTGTTGAGATCCAGAGTGATCTTTAGGCAACAAAAGCTGACAAATGAATGGGAAAACCCTTCTATTTATAACAAAAATATTGAGTTAGTCTAGAGATTGGTGCATAGTTAAAATAATATTAACCAAATCTAGATCCAGCTTTTATGGAATATTTTATTATATTTGTTGGAGGGAAAGGGAATTTAACTTGAGTCAAATCCCCTTATTTGTAAATAATAAATAGATAAATGATTTATTTATCATTTTAAGGATGTGATTAAGTAATAATAAATAAATAAATGATTTATTTATCATTTTAAGGAAATGGTTGAGTAATAATAAAAAAATAATGATTTGTTTCATTATTTAAGGGTGAATTAGTCATATTTAACAAAGAATATTATTTAAATAAGATTTAAACAATTATTCTTTAGAAAATAATAAGATAAATAATTATCTATCTAATTAATTTCCTTGTTTTAGGTTAAATATAACCAGAAATATTAATTAAACTACTGTTTAACTAATTATTCCTTGAGGAAGACGAAACAAATGTATATTTATTTAATATTTCCTTATGGGGTTTCCTGTTTAGACCATAAACAACTTAATAAAGGTGATTTACTGGGTTATTTTCATAGTGAAAGCAATTTTACTTGGAGTAAAATTGGTCTTACATGGTGTACTTGGGTCCATCTAATGATAATAGGTTAGATGACCAAAAAATGGTGTAACAGATTGCCCCCCAACGTGCGAGCATTAGGAGCTAATCGTATGACCAAAGTACGTTGTAAGAACTCAATCACTAGACATCGAAGGGGAAGTCAAAGAGAGAGAAGTATAAGGTAAACCAAAGTGCTGAAAGAAGTAGACTCTGAGGAGGCGACTTGCAGGTGTGACAATTCTCTTTGATGAGTGAGTACTTGCTATAGGCGGTGGGGGAGGCATACCTATGCCCGCCAAGGCAATAGTACAAACAATAAGGCGTCTCGAAAACCATGGGACATAATAATATAGGATATGATGGCATAAACATGAGCCAGATAAATAATGTTAGTATGAATCCTTTGTCGAAGTGTACGAAAAAGGACCACTTTAGCTACGCATAACTAATAGCCCTAACAACAAAAGTGGCTTCCAATATCTTTAGATCTGCAGTTAGTTGTTCAAGAAAAGAGCTGCAAAAAACCATATCTATGCATAGAAAGACATTAATCAGTAAAAATAAGGGTTTGCTCCATATACCAATAGACAAGACAAGAACAATTTTTGAAAGAATTTTTTGTATTAAGGGCACTTGGGAGGAAAACAAGAAGGCGTATCCAATTCTCCTCAATGGGATGGGTTCTTGGAAGTCCTCAACACTTTAGATATAGAATCTCTCTCTCTCTTGTTGGTGTAGAAAACCCAGACAAAGAATGGAACTCAAAGGGAGCTCACACAGCAAATGGTGAAAAAATGTGACCAAGTGTATAGATCCAGAGTGATTTAATAGGCAACAAAAAGTGAAGAATGGTAGGAAAAACCCTCCTATTTATAACAAAATATTGGGTCATTCTAGATCTTGGTGCATGATTAAAATAATGTTAACCAAATCTAGATCCACCTTTTATGGAATATTTTATTATATTTGTTGGAGGGAAAAAAGTATTTGACTTGGGTCAAATCCCTTTATTTGTTAATAATACATAAATAAATGATTTATTTATCTTTTTAAGGAAGTGGTTGAAGGATAATTAAATAAATAATGATTTATTTAATTATTTGTGGGTGATTTGGTCATATTTAACAAGGAATATTATCTAAATAAGATTTAAATAATTATTCCTAGAAAATAATAAGATAAATAGAGGTTTATCTAATTAATTTCTTTGTTTTTGGGTTAAAGATGACTAGGAATAATAATTAAATTATGGTTTAATTAATTATTCCATGAGGAAAATTAAACAAAATAGGTTCGTTTAATATTTCCTTTTGGGGTTTCCTGTTTAGGCCATAAACAACCTAATAAATGTGGTTTATTAAGTTGTTTTACATAGTGAAATAAATTTTACTTAGGGTAAAATTGGTCTTACATGGTGTACTTGGGTCCATCTAATGATAATAGGTTAGATGACCAAAAAATGGTGTAACAAATAACATGATAATGAATCCCACATACATATTGTGCCTAGGATAACGGCCAATACTTGTACAATAATAGCTGAGTACATGAGATATAAATGCAACCCAGATACCCCTAAACATAGGAAAGGGCTCTGAAAATCTAACTGATACATGAAGACAAAATGGCGTTGCAAGCGGCTAAGGCCGACATCATCAAATTTATGGAGCTGCATCGAAGGTTGTGATGAAGAGGTCATCCAAGTGTGTGGGGGGCTACCTATAGGGCCACCTCCTCATGAGGGCTGAGACATCTCACACACACTCGAGAATCATCGATGTCAGCTGCTGCATCACTGAACCATCGAGTATACGAATCTCGATCATGCCGAAAGGAGCTGGAGCTGAGAAACAATCAAGTCAAAGGGAAATAAGGAGTCCCTTTGCCTGATCCGAGGCACCGAACTAGAGTGGAAGTTGGAACCAAGGTACACCACCCTCTAGACCTGTCTTCTGGAATGAATGAGTTGATTTCGACAGAAGGAGGTCTGCCATAGGTGAGGCAATAAGGGATCCTCAACTAGGGCATGAGAGAAAATAGTAGAGTGACTGATAGACTAACAGCAATGATGATGATGAAATGGGGGGGAATGAGTAGCGAATGGACGACTTTCCTTGTTAGAGCATAAATGGCATGGATGACCTGGCAGAAACTAACACAACATCATGAGGGATATGGGATAGTGGGACTGAAGGCCATAATGTGCGTCATAAGAGAGGTACCAAGCAATGAATGCTGGAGGACTGTGGCGAGATGCAAAGGGACTCGGGATAGACTCCATGAAAGAAATGATGACTCAACTCAGATGCTCTAAACAAGGGTGAATCGATGGTGCTGCCACATATGTAAAGGGTCCAATGATGACCATAAAAGCATGAGTACCAGATGGTTACTCACGACGAAATTTGACACAAGCATGCACAAATATGGAGGCAACATGGCGCCCCCGGTATGAGTGTTTCAACTGAAGAAATTTGATTTTGAGGAAGGGTGAAGTGGCGCTTCTTGGGAAAATGTGTCCTGGTGAGGTATCAAATTAGTAAAAACTAACGGGTACCCATTTGAGAGCTCAGTGAGAGAATTCCAATGGTGTGGATGGTTTGGTAAATGGAGCTACGGTTGGGTTGCGACGAGTGAAAGAAGAAACAGGGGTTTCTCTTTTAATAAGGCATTTTCCCTCCAAATTCATTCCTTTGCATGTGGAGTTGTGGTGAATGTGGAGAGGAGAGAAGGCCCTAAATCTTGCGGTGATTGTAGCAGACAAACCGACCGTTGGAATCAAGATATATCGGTTGCAGGTAAGAGGCCTAACCCTACTCTTTCTTTTCAGTGGATTAAAAGTTCAGATTAGGTCCCTAGGGCTCAGGAACAACCCCCTACTCCTCCTCACGGCTAGGTCAAACTTTTTGGGGAAAAAAGTGCGACCTCGATAGCAGGTTTTTTCCAGAAAAGTGTGACCTGTCCCAGGTTTGGGCCTAAAAAGTGTGACCTGTCAGGGAGGGGTGTTTCTGTGCCATTCTTTGGCTGAGCACTAGTGTTTTTTGATGAGAAAAATTATTTCCTATCTGTATAATAATAAATATGACGGTTTTGTGTCGTTATGGCAGAATTACGGATCAACTGGAGAGAGAGAGACCTAGGCAGATTACGGTCAGAGATTCGGGAGGATCAGGATATCTGCAATGCTTTGGCCAGGTTTGGGGTTCTGAAGTTTGTGGATAACCCTTTGATGAGAGATGGGGAGCCTTTATTGGCCTGTATTATCAGCTATTGGGACCCAGACCATGAGGTCTTTATAGTGTAAGGGCATCGGATCAATTTGACGGTCCAGGATATATATTTCTTGACTGGTCTCCCACCACCTGGGATGGTAGGGAATATTCAGCCATTTTTATGACGTGGGAAGAATATCATAGAGTTTTTAGAGCACCATTGTCGGTGAGGTCTCAAAGTCAAGGGGACTCTAATACCCATCAGGAATTTGGAGAGGTTAGAGACCCGTGCTGTGGCTGTAGTGGTGTTGTGGATCTTGGGAAACCAGGCACTCCATCACATCATGGGGGGGGGGGGGAATGATGCTTATGGAGAGTGTTTTGAGTGGGACCTACTATGGGTGGGCTCAGATGATGCTTTCATCATTGAAATGACAGTTGTCGCTATGTAAGCGGAAAGTGAACCATGGCTGTGTATATGGTACAGTTTTGGGCTGTGTAAATGGGGGCTCGAGAGAGCCTAAGATGCACCGGTGGGGGAAAATACTGTGCAGAGGAGGAGGTGGAGCAGCTGGACGGGTGTTCCGTCTTGATTTATTTGTTCATTGGGACCAGATGCCGCTATATATAAACGACTATCCCTATAGTGGGATGAGTTATTGTGGGGACCCGGATTTGCCACTTCTGCCTGGTCGTATATGGGGACCCAATGGTAAGTGAAAAATTGCTAATATTTTACGTGCATGTAAAGTTTCTAGAGTATTGTATGTAGTACTGATTCTTTTACTTTTGGTATGCAGATACAACACCGATAAAACCGGCCGGGTACATGGGGCGACCTGCAGTATCGATGGCCGCAGGATCTAGTGGATCAAGGGCACAACAAAATCAGGATGCAGCAACCCTTCTGGAGGAAATCTGTCATAGATGTGAGAGGCTTTTGACTGATGTTTCAGAGCACATATGGCAAGAATTAGATGACCAGTACATAGAGCCATGTATTGCTTTACCCTCGAAATGGAGAGGGGTGATGCGGCGCATGGCAATGGCCGGATAGGGTATGCGTGATCTACGAGCTGCGAGGGCAGAGCCATTGGCTCAAGATCCTCCAGATAGTGATTAGTGTGTAGGGCCATGTGGTGCCTCCAGTTTTGAGTTTTTTGTAACATGCTATGGGCATGTCATATGTATCATAGTTGATGAACTCTAAAACATTTTATATGACACATACTATGGATATGAATCGTTTTGATATTTTAATGTTATTGCCTTGTGTTAAATGTGTGTGTTAAATTCCAATCCAGAATATGGTTTGCAATGCGATCTACATAGTGATTTTGTGCTCTAGGTACATGACTGAAAGTAATGATTTCAAATTCATGCATCAAAAGCTTCACTTGTAAATATCTTCTCAAAAGGATAGGATTATGCACACGATAGACACCATTCGATTACATGACAAGAAGCAAGGAATCTAAGCGAACATGAGGATGAAGGATGTGATGTGAAAGGGCATCGGCTAATAAACCTCCTACTGCATCATATTCGGCCTGATTATTGGTAGCAATACCAATGCATACACCGTTCGAAAAAACAACCGCATGCAAGGGGGTAAAAATGGCCCAACCTGCCGAGGCTAAATTCCGAGAGTAGAAACTTGCACCATCAGCAAAACCGATATAATGTGTGGATGGTAGATATATATGAAGGGTGCCACAAGACAATAAATGGAAGGCTGATGAACAATGCTGGCAACCTGAGCACAAATTAGAAATCGAACCACTCCACGGGAAGGAGTGATTTAGGTAAGATTTCTACTACTCACATGTCGATGGTCAGGTGGAGTGTGGGAGCTACCAGAGATGTAACTTGAGCTGAGTTTATGAAATTCATCATCGGCACAGGGTGTGCTATCCCATTGATGGGTGGGAATGATGAAGTTGGGGGTGGACATGGCTTCCATGATGCCATCATCGCAATAGAAAATGGGGTGACTGTAGGAAGGGAGACCACCTGATGCGGCGAAGCTACCTAAATCATCATCTTGAGAAGAAAGGTTCACATGTGCATTGTCACGAGGGATGATGGAAGAAAAAACAGATAATGGATCTACTGATGTTGAGCCTAGGGTGATCGATGAAGGGGGTTCAAGCGAAACAACAGGGGAAGAATTGATGGGAGCTTCCACCCAAGGTCTCATGGATGATGAAAGGTAGAGGATGGTGGCCGCATGCTCCGTCATGTCGATATCAGTGGGGGGAATGTCAATAGGAGCGGGTAAATCCTCGGTCTGGCCTGCAACATACTGTGAAAGTACGAGAGAAGTGGATTGGTTTTGTTCAATCTCGTGCTCCCAAACTACCTCTAAAGAGGCACGGTAATGCGTAAGGTGGGGAAAATGATGAGAGTAATGGCCATGGAGAACACAAAAAGCACAAGGGTGGTTGGTGTGAATATTCTTGGTGTTCTTGGTAGCAGTCGATGAAGAAGTAGAGGTTTCAGGGACCGTAGACTCAGGGAACATGACATTAACCATGGGCTTGATGCGGGGCAACTCGAGACAAGTATGGGTGGCATGACCGAAGATATCACACAAAGCATAGGGCTTTGGAGGCGAAGGAGGTGCAGGGTGAGTCGGGGCAGCTTTTTCCTTTGAGGCCCTTTTGCGAGCTCTTCCCTTCTTACTCGAAGCAGTTGCAACAGAAGGCTATTCCTGTTGAGGTGGCTGAGGCACTGCGACAAAGGAAGAAGTAAGGGGGACTGGTTGAACTGAGTTCAAAGCAAGATAAGGTTTATGTTGGCCTGGCGAGGTAGCGGTTGGAGGATCAAGGTAGCAAACCGGAATCCCAATGGTCAATTTATGAAGAGAGAGGGTGGCCATGACAGGTGTCGTATATATTCCTGGTGAAGGGACTAGGAATGGTATCTGACCGGAGGGGTAATGGCCAGGTGGGATGACTCCTAAATGGTTAGGGCCTGGAGGAACCGAACTAGGAGGAGAAAGAGGCTCATAAGTACCAGCTGAAGGGCTAAGAGGAGGAGTTACAAAAGGCTGCATTGAAGGGCTAGGAGATGGCTGTGGAGGGCGAGGGGGCTGCTGACTAACCAAAGAGGGCCGCATGAGAGAAGCCCGAGACCGTTGCATCATGCAAACATTCGATGAGCTGGGATCAGAGATGGGAGGAGGAAGACCAGGGAATGTACCAAGAAAGGAGGAATCCTTGTAGATGTCAGGTGAGACACTGGTCAAAGGGTCGACAGTTTGCTTATTGGCCACCAAAGAGATATTGGACTCAGGGGAGGTCTGAGAGTTCGGTTCGTAATATGTCAACTGGTCAATGGTGACTATATTTCCATTATGGGGGAAGGACATCTTGCAGTGGACCGCGGAAGGGAAAATAGACATCGCATAAGTGTAGCTACAACCCAATAGAATTTTGTAATCTAAGGGGGCTTCTATGACTTATACGTCAATGCAAACTGTCTTGCCCACAAGATTAATGGGACAATTGTGGAATAAGCCAATGGGCTTGGAGGCATGGCCATCACATGCTTGGAGAGTGATTTTGGAAGAAGCCAACTCAAGGGATCCGAGTTGTTTCCAAACCGAAGCGGACATCACGCAGGTGGATGCCCCCTAATCAATAATGCACAAGGAAAATTTAGCATTCTAGATCTTGACTGGGATTTGGAAAGCGACGGAAGCAGGGAGAGGAGGATGTTCTGATCGGTCGACATCAAAGAAAATCAATAGATCGTTGAAAGGATCTACAGTGCCCATGACAGATAGAAGATCTTTTCATTGTGAAAGGCATGACTAGAGGAGTTCCAGCGTTGAAATGGTAGCAGGAGATTGTGCCAAATCATCAACTATGCTATACAAATGGGCGACTTTGCTAGAAGCAACATTTCGATGAAGTGATCCCTTAGGGATCATGGTATGAACCTCCGCCCTAGGCTGAGGGATATGCAAGGGACCCTTAGGTGTTGACAGAGGCTCTGTAGATACCGAAGGAGGCAGCTCGGGGACAGAAATAGCGGGAGGCTTGTTGTACTGACAGGACTGAGTCTGAAGATTGATGTCTATAGTTGAGGGTTGATCAGATTTCATCATGAGAATTTGGTGATCAGTGGTACCAGACGGAAAAGGGTGGGTAGCAATGTGGTAAACAGGAGGTTGGGCAACAAGAGGAGGCATGTCATTTTATAAATAAGTGCTACCAAGAGGGGAAAAAATGCAGGAGGTGTTGGCCCCCCCTAAGGAAAATTGGAGCCCATGGGAGGTTGAGCAATGATGACATAAACACAGCACAAAGGAAAAAGAGATCGACAAGGGCAGGGAGGTGCAAGATCAATTGATTACAATGTCGAAACAAGGGAAAAGAGGTGCAGGATCAATTAATTTCAATGTTTTAGAGTCTTTTCTTGGTGGTGTTAACGAAGCCCTTTTTCACTTAGGGTGTGTGTGTAAAAGTGTGTAAATTTTAATTTTTAAACCCAGATGTTTGTAGAGAAAAATAAAAAGTGTGTTGTATAGCTGTAAATAAACCTGCAAATGTCAATATATAAGCCTACAAAAACAGAAAATAAACAGCTGATAATGCACTAATCTAAACCCAAGGAGGCGGGTCTCTCAACAATTAGTCTATAGGTGAGTGAAAAAATAATCTAAACACAATTAAAAAACCAATAGATCTAAGGTCAAAAGGGATAGGGATCTAAAGGAAAAAATATGCTGGAAAGTGGTGCAGAAAAAAAACAACAAATAAGAGGAATAATTGTTGTAGAAGGAGTGGCGAAAGGATATCTCCTGAAGGGAAATAGAGTGAAACCTAGAGGAAAACATAAACAAAGATAGATGAGGTGATTTGGATGGATAACAAGCCGATCTGAAGTGGATATGAAGATGAGGTATTAGATCTGAAAAAAATGGCTGAAGACTCTGAAATTTCAGACAACTTGCAACAACAAACACTCTTCCACAAAAAATAGAGGGTAATGAAGCCCTAGGGGGCTAGGTTCCCACTTAGTTGAGTTAAACAGAACAATTACAGGTCCAAAACGGGCAGAGACAGAGGTCAGACAACCCTGAACAGAGGCTCAGAAAAACCCATAAAACTTTAAGAAAAATCTCTGCAAAAAGTCCAGGTCATAGTTTTTGACCTGTTTTCAGTAGAGGTCGCACTTTTTGGGCTGTAAAGTGCACCCTGGAAAAGTGTGACCTGCACTTCCGGCACTCTCGGTGGCAGATTTCAGAATTTTTTTTTGTCTCAGCTACGGCTGATGTCTGTCACCTATGTAATGGGTCCGAAAACATGCAGAAGTTAGAATTTTTATCGTTTTATGGTTTTATGGGTTAAAAACAACATCAAGAAAAGAAAAAGCAAGGGGCTGAAGAGGAATCCTAGGGTTTGAAGCAGCTGGATATGCAAGGATCAGAAAAACAACAACAGTCATAATTGTAAACCCATATGGAGTCACCAGTTGTTAGTATGAATATTAATTACAAGTGTATGAAAAAATACCACTTTAGCTGAGCATAACCAATAGCCCTAACAGCGGAAATGACTGCAAATATCTTTAGATCTGTAGTTAGGTGAGCAAGATAAATGCTGCAAAAATCTAGATCTACACATTAGAAGACATTAAAAAATAGAAAAGGTAAGATTTACTCCATGCATCCAATAGATAAGACAAGAATATATCAAATAAATTTTGTATTGATGGCACCTAGGAGGAAAACACAAGAGGGTGTTCCCTGTTCTCCTCAATGGGATGGGTTCTTGTAAGTCCTCAGCACTTCAAATTTATAATTCCTCTCTCTTGATGCTGTAGAAAACCCATACAAAAATGGAAAAGTATGGCTATGATTGTGGATCAATATCCAGATCAAGTGTTGAGATCCATAGTGATCTTTAGGCAACAAAAGGTGACAAATGAATGAGAAAACCCTTCTATTTATAACAAAAATATTGAGTTAGTCTAGAGATTGGTGCATAGTTAAAATATTATTAACCAAATCTAGATCCAACTTTTATGGAATATTTTATTATATCTGTTGGAGGGAAAAGGAATTTGACTTGATTCAAATCCCCTTATTTATAAATAATAAATAAATAAATGATTTATTTATCATTTTAAGGACATGATTAAGTAATAATAAATAAATAAATGATTTATTTATCATTTTAAGTATATGGTTGAGTAATAATCAAACAAATAATGATTTATTTAATTATTTAAGGGTGAATTAGTCATATTTAACAAAAAATATTATTTAAATAAGATTTAAACAATTATTATTTAGAAAATAATAAGATAAATAATGATTTATCTAATTAATTTCCTTGTTTTGGGTTAAATATTACGATAAATATTAATTAAACTACTGTTTAACTAATTATTCCTTGAGGAAAATCAAACAAATGTATATTTATTTAATATTTCCTTATGGGGTTTCTTGTTTAGACCACAAAAAACTTAATAAAGGTGATTTACTAGGTTATTTTCATAGTGAAAGCAATTTTACTTGGAGTAAAATTGGTCTTACATGGTGTACTTGGGTCCATCTAATGATAATAGGTTAGATGACCAAAAACGGTGTAACAACTTCAAAGACAATATTTTTTTGAGATGTGATTTTCATAAATGCATGACTATACTAAGTGCATATTAATTAAAGATACAAGAAAGGAGCTTTAGCACCTGGGTTGGGCCCTAACCGAAGAAGCCTCAATTCCCTTAAGGAAAATTAGGCTGGAAACAAAAGATTCCTTTTCATTAATCAACAAATTTTCTCATGCATGAAAAATGACAAAATTTAAATAATAGGAAAGAAATCCTTTCTATAAGAATGACTATATTATACTAGAGTTTCAAATACCTAATAGGCTACTAAGGACTCCTATTTATACACAAAATGTCTAAGAGGTATCCTCCTTTAAGAGAGAACAATTTCCCTCCAAAATCCCTATAAAGTAGGATATGGTTCGCTGATGACTTCACAACTCCATGGAGGCAATATTGTCCTTGATGCAACCAAGTTCTGATTAGCCTTTAGCAGGGGATGATTACCATATTATTCTCTTGTTAGACTCCTATGTGATATGCATAAGATATCCTCAATATCCTACATAATAAATGCATTAGGCACACAAGATATGGAATCATCTCTTAACCCTCCTAAGAACATATTAAAGTTGAAAATTTCATTATCAAGTGCATAAGGAAAGGTTAAATGTGTCTAAGGATGGCTAGATGGGACTTAAGTTGTAACTATTTGGGAGTCTTTCCATTTCTTCTCTTATTGGCTCTCATTACTCTGATATGTATAAGCACAAAATCAACTCATGTCTCCCCTTGAATCATTAATGAGATTAATATAGGTAGGAGACTTGAGGATTCCTTTAGAGGATCCATAAATTCCACTTAATATTGGAATGGTTCAAAGATGGGTTGTCAAGTCTTGTACTATTAAAGAAATTATGCCCATTCAATGTGATGTGGTCCATGAGATACTGAGTTGTCACCTTAGTAGATCCATGGAACTATCAAAGAAATAACCACAGTGATGAGTGCAAAATTACTTTAGAATTCTTGCATGGCTTTATTTTTTAAATGGAGCTTTGTAAAAACTTTGATTTAATAGGTTTCACGATGCTTTCAGTGATAATTAATGCACCTATACATGTAGTTTTTTTACAATGAGTGTAGCCTGACTTGTACAATTCTGTGTATGATTTTTTCATGATAGCAATCCCCATCATGTGTGTTTGAAAACTTTTTTTGTTTCCTTATGACCCTCCTAAGGTAATCTCAACCTTTTCCAATAATCTAGGTATTGGTAACTAGAAAATAATAATAAAGATGTAATATATTTGCAACATATTGAACATTAATAAAGGATCAAATAAACAATTTATATTTAATAATAGATGCCAATACTTTAAATATGGCATTGCCCTTTCATCTGAATGAAATGTAAAATAAAGAGAGTGAATCCTAGAAAAATATTTCAAACCCTACATTGAAGGAACACAAACATTATTAGAATATATTACAATGTTGTGGATGCATGATAATTGTGTAGAAATAAAAAACTTATCCATTGATTATATAGCCCACAATTTAGTGTGGATAAATGCCTTGTGTGAGGATAGATTTCATGCTCACTAAAGTGAGAGCCCTAGTATTGTTGAGGGGTGCAATTTTTGCACAGGACATATCAATTTTAACACTCTCAATTCTTGTAATTATTTTTGCAATCTTTTTTTCTTGTTTGAAAATGACTCATTACGCCTTCTCAAAACCTTGTAGTCCATTTATATTTTCTTGAGCTTACTCGTAAAAAAAAATGTTATGCCATTCACATGGTTTTTTGTCCCTTTATTGGTAACTCAGCTAAGATTCGTTGAATCTATCGCTGTTACGTGATCAAGGGTGTGGAGTTCGGGCTTTTAGTGAAAATAAATGCTTTTATTTTTTCATATTATTGGTGCTAGGTGATGTGTCATAACCTTGGAGTTTTATGAAAAAACAAACAATTGAATTCAAATCCGATACTAAGTAAACAAGGTATAAATTTTACAGAACTCATTTTGGGTAGGGAAATAATAGATTCAAAATAGCACTCAAAGCCATAACCAAATCCTTCTCTTTGGAAAAAAGGAAAATTCACTGGAATTGTATGCCTTTGAATATACTACATTAGAGAATAATACCATGAGAAAAACCATCGGTTGTCGAAAGCTAGAGTCTGAAAACGAATAATGTTTACATGACATGATAACATCTTCTCCATAGTGAGTTGGAGAACACCTCTCGACGCAATTATATTTTTAAATATTTCATTTATCGTTATTTTTTATTTTTATTTTTTTCAATTTCAGTTCACCATTTTTATGATTACAAAAATTATTTAAACTTATTACTTAGAAAAAAACATAATCACGTGCAATTAATATGAGTTATAACAATTTAAAACAATTATCAAAACTACAAAATCATTTTACCATTTTAGTATCCTATTAAATCTTCAACTTCGAACATGAATAACTTTATTTTTCATATGACAAAGTAAGTTTCATATATCAAAATTTATTCTCATAATTATTATTATTATCTAATTTTAAGGTCACAACCAAGTCAGACACCGAATTGGTGTATAAGACCCCCTTGTTTGTAGCTATTTGACTGCTAAGTCTACAAAGGCATACATACTCTACTCTCCTCTGGTTTTGAACCTGTGACCTCTTAGGAGGAAACACATGCTCTTAACTATTAAGCCCACTCAAAATATATAATCCTTTCATCTATAAAAAAAAAAAAAAAAAGAAGTAAAAACATAAAAAAAATTTAAATATCAATTTTCAATTTAAATATCAATTTAAATATCAATTTTAATATCAATTTAAATATCAATTTAAATATCAATTTTCAATTTAAATATCAATTTAAATATCAATTTTCAATATAATTTTGTTTATCAATTGAAATATTTAAACATTAAATTAAGAATTAAAAAATTAAAAAAAGAAATTATCTTTTTGCGATGATGATTTTATCATGTACTTTATTTTATCCTTTAGAAAATTCTTCAAAGGCCACCAATTTAAAGTCAAAGAAAGAATATTTTTTGAAACCATTTGTGGGTCAAACCTAAAAGCAACTTTTACATTCGATGCAGAACAACCATGAAATGTTCTATATTCACAATACCTTGGGTTTTAATATTCGCCATGCGTGTACGCTATCATTAGAAATTGATGTTTGGAAGGAGTGATGTTTTGCTGTGAAGGTATGTTGACCTATTTGCATTCAACTTTCCAAAAGATGACCCAACTTTCCAGTTTTTCGATATAATGCACAATAAAAGGGATACTAAAGTCAATACTTAGGACCCTCTTAGAAATAGAATCTAAAGATTACATAGGGCGAATAGATAGTCATTATAGTAGGGAGAATAGTTTCTCATTATAGTGAAGCTAATAACGTATATAAATTTCAATGTTAATTAGAAAATTATAAAACCATGGCACCCGAGGAGGTGAAGAAAACATGAATGGCATGGTAAGTAACAATTGAGCGTATGTATGATGTCCTAACAACAATTAGTGGCAACTTTTGGTGACACTACCTTCAATACAATCTTTTGGTGCAGTGCCTTTGTACGTTAACGCGGTAGCCTAAGAGATTCATTTACAAGTACAATATTAGGCTCAAATTCCATTAAGGTCTCTAAAGGTATATGCTTTACGTGCTGAGGGCTCTAGTGGGATATGTAAGACATATCCCACTTTATGTAAGGTATTTATTTGAGGGTATTTGTCCTTGGTTTAAACCTTTTATGTGGGCTAATATTAAGTACAAAGATTTAGTTTGTGGTTGATATCTTTTGTGGTTAGTAGTATTAGATGTATATCTATTTAGTTGTTAGACTTTTTTTGTCGGTTAATGTTAAGTACTAAGATTAATTTTTTTGTTGATATTTTTAGTATTATTAGATGTATATTTATTTAGTTGTTTTTTTCTTTTGAAGTATTTAAAGATATATCAGTTGGATGTTGAAAATAATTTAAAATAATTATTTATATATATATAAATAATGTTGAAATAAAAAATTACAAATATGTTTAATTTAGTTGTTGTTTTAATGAATTTTTAGGAAATAGCTATATTAATTATGAGTTGTTTTTGGAATAAGGTTATTAAGTTTGCTTTTTATATTACATAAGAATTAATTTTAGGTTCTTCTTTTCATAAAATTTTTGGGAGACATTAATTTCAATTTGTCCTTTCTATAAGATTAATGGGTTTGGTATTCACTTGTAAGAATTAATTTTATTTACATATTTTCATAAGAGCCATTGAGTTTCATCAATATTAACATCATATTTCAAGGCAAATGACATCATGTTTGAAATTCAAATACATGCATGAATCTCAATTATATGTTTCTATAAGATCATTGAGAAGCATCAATTTCACTTCACTCTTTCATAAATACCACCAAATCTTAGTATATGAAGATAAGAATAGATCTTAACTACCTTTTCTTTATACTATGTGGTGGTCTACTTGTTATTTTTGAATATGCATTAATCTTAGATTCCTCTTTTCATACGATCTCTAATACAAATAAATCTAAAATATGTCACTGCATACGCTCATCAAAGTTTGATACTCAAAGATATCCGCAAAACTTAATTTTCTTTTCATAATACTATTAAAGGAATAAATCCCAATCTCTTTTCTACAATAACACCAAATTTGATATATATTAGTAGGCATCAATATCAACAACATGCACTTTAAGAATATCATCTAGTCATTATAATATTTACAAATACAAGTTAACCTTAATTGTCTCTTTACATAAGATCTTCTATTTCATGTTTATAAATATGCATACATTTCAAACATTGTCATGTTTAATATTTTTTAATAAAAACCAAACTCGAATATCTCCTTCTATGAGACTAATGAATTCCATGTCTATGAATATAAAATCAATGACTTCAACAACACTAATGGGTTTTATATTGATAGACAATGATCAATATCAATGAGTTTGATAAATATTTATAGGTATAAATTTATTTTGGTAGTCACACTTTATACATATGTGATTTTTTACAATTACAAGCAGCCCATATTCTATAACATTAATTTCAATTTCCTATTTTAAAAACACTTTCACTTCATAGATAGGCATATATCTAGAATACCTCTTTCCCTAACAAGGTTGGGTTCCGAAAGACTATTGGATCTTATGCTTTTGAATCGATAGCATTCTCAATTACATACTTTCATAAGAGAGTCGGTTTGTATTTGGTGATATTACTTCAATTTTATAATACTTATATATAGATAAAATCTCTATTTCCTCTTTCCATGAGACTATCTAGTTTGATATTTTTTGATGGGAATTAATCTTATTATCTATACTTAAAAAACTTGAAAGTGTAAATATGTCTTACAATTGATTTTCTAGTTCCATAATACTTAAGTTATGTTTAATATTTTTTCATAGTAATTAGCCTTAGTTTTGCATATTTTTTATTATATTTTATTTTTTAATCACTAGAGAAATTTCCAATTGGGCCAGTTTCATACTCACTTGATATGGGATTGATTCCAACCGCTACCACTATAACTTCTAGGTGCCTATGTATGCCCCTTCCACAAACAAAGGTAAATTTGTGGGAAGAAACTTGAATCTCTTGATACATAGCACTTCATTATCACAAAAATGATCAATTAAGTTACCCCTTGGGAAATGCCTTAGTCCTACATATTATCATAACACAATTTGGAGGATTTCCTAGTATTTGTATAAAGAACAACCTCAAATCAAGATCAACCCTAATGCCCTCTTTATTAGATTTAAATTTTGATATTCATGGACGGGTATTTATTATATCAATTTTACTTCTATAATACTATTAGGATACATCAAATTCAAGTGGCATTTTCACAAGACTATCAATTTTGATGTTTCTACATCAACTTCGTCTTTCCATAAAAACCTCAAGCATGTACCATAGTTGTGAATACACATATATATCAACTACATGTTCCCATAATACCTTAAATTTGATTTTTTAATATGCATCAAGCTCATTTGTGTCTTTTCATAATATTATGGTGCTTATTATTCATTGATACAACAATCTCTATTTATGTTTTATATAAAATTATCATGTTTAATGAGAGTAATAGATGTGATATTCATAGATAGTGATCAATATGGATGGATTTGACATACATACATACATACATACATACATACATACATACATACATACATACATACATACATACATACATATATATAGATATATATATATATATATAGATATATATATATATATATATATAGATATATATATATATATATATTTCCACTTTCTATAAGATCGATAGACAAACATTTTCTTATAAGAATTCATTTTAATTAAACTTTTCATAGAATATTTAGTGTTATGTTCACATGTATAAGTATGAATCTCAATTGAAATCAATTATTCAAAATAAACTTATCCTCAATTCCCTTTCTAAAATAATAATTAAGTTTCATCTAATTTCCTAGTGAATTTTAATTTCTTTTTCCACTAGAAAATTTCATCATCTCAAATATCTCCTTTTATAAAAAAAAATAGGTTCCATAACTTTCTTTTAAATTTAACCATAAAGAATAAATATCATTTTCATAAAACACTTTAAATTCAATATAGTTTCATGAAAGGTATGAATTTAAAATGTACCTTTAAAAGTATAGCATTTAAAATGCAACTTTAAATGTACAATTGTTCAGGAACAATTCTTAAAATTTAACATTTTAGAATAAATATCATTTTCTTAAAACACTTTAGAACAAATATCACTTTTATAAAATACTTAAATTATATATTTACTTTTGAGCTTAAATAATTTGTTCATTTTATAAGATAAAAAAATTTAAACGAAATTTTTTTTTTTCAAAAACTACTATCTGAGCTCTTAAATCTATGTTATATGATGAAATATTTCATAATATGTTTTTAAAAATCACTTATAAATAGTGGGATATTAGGATATGATCATTAATATTACATGTTTTTTTCTAAACAAAATTCACTTTTACAAAAAAATTGTATTATATCATGAAATTTACTTTTGACAAAAATTGTATTATATCATGAAATTTACTTTTGACAAAAATTGTATTATATCATGAAATCTCTCACAAGATATTTCTAAAAATCATTCCAAATGAAATATTAACATATAGACATTACTTTGAGACGTCTTTGTAAATCATCATCCCCTTGTGTGCATATAGTAGTTGTTGTTATATTATTTTAATTAGTTTATATATTTATATACTTATTTTTCATATTAGATATTTTTCATTTTAATTTTTCGATATTTTTTAATTTATATTTTTATAATAAACATATAATTTTATTATTATTATTTATTTAAAATTGATTATTTAAATATATATTTTTTTCTTATTTTAATTTATTAAAACATAACTTGTCTCTTTTTTTCCTCTAATAACATGGTTTTAGAAAACTATAATTAAAGACATTTAAGTTATGAAAATTACCCAAAAATAACAAAACTAACCAGTAATTAATCATTAACATAACTTTATTTTTGATGTCTATTGTCTAAATAGCACCAACTCTTATCATTACTGAAACTTTTTTTTTTAATTGTTTTCAACTTCTTCTTTTTTTTAATATTTCTTTCTAACTACCATGAATCTAAAACTTTAATCATCTTTTTAAAAAAACCTCTCAAGACATGAGAGATTATTAATATTCAAACAAAAACTTTAAAATTACTATATCATGGAAGTGTAATTAATTCAACTTAATAATTACTCAACCTCATCAATACTCAATTGTTATCCATACAACTTAATGATTGGAGTATCTAGACATTAGATAATTTTCCATCTTTATACAGTGAACAATTCCAAAATCTACGCTGCTTTAGGATAGTTCTGACAAAGGAGATGTGGGTTATGGAGACGGTATGGGAAGGAGTGCGATGGAGATGTGGGTTATGGAGCATGATCAGCATGGATCACCACTGAGGTCCCCGGTGTGTCGATGTTCTCGAAAGTGATTTACTTCCATATTTCCACATAGTGCACGAGTCTAGTCGACTGTGTCATTAGCAACGTAAACAAATGCGTGCTTTCATATTTAAATTCTTGTTTCGTTCATTACCTTCGCTAAAGCTAATGGAAAGGCAAAAAAAACATGTGCCCTGAAATTAGGGATGCGCCATCCATCAAATCTCTGAGAATAGACCGTTGTGATTAGAATTATAGGGTTTGAATCGTGTTAGGGTTTTTATGTTTCATATGAGGGATTATTAAGGTTGTGTGAGATGGTGAGATGATCAGTGAGAATCTTATCAATCTCCGAGAATAGACCGTTGTGCTTAGAATTATAGGGTTTGAATCGCGTTAGGGTTTTTATGTTTCATATGAGGGATTATTAAGGTTGTGTGAGATGGTGAGATGATCAGTGAGAATGTTAATGATAAAATAAACGGGGGGAGGGAATAAGGGGGACAGGCATGGTTAGCTATGTCTATGGATGGGGCCGTCCGCAGCACGCGCGAACGGAGAGATGAAAAAGCAGGCCTGATCCTGGCAGAATATAATGTTGTTTTATATCGGCCGTTTTTGTGCAATGTTAGCACTAGTGCAGCTGGTCTGTTTAGATTGAGATTTATGATTAGTCTGCTAGAAATTATCTGTTTTCATTTGAGATTTTATGATTATTGGGAAGGAAAAAGTTTAGTGGGGGAGTACAGCAGGATTGATGCTTCAACGTGGGGAGACGGGCTGGGGGGCCACCCCATCTACACTCCCACTGCTTTTTGCTTCCGGGTTTTCCCTTAAAATGCTGGAAATTCTCTCTGCTTTTCTCCACTGGGATACACAACGCGTGTACGAGTGATCCTTTTCATGAATTTACGCAGTATAAAATGGGAGGGTTGAGGGTTGTTGCAGTAGTAGCTTTTGTGTCCATTAGTCAGGACTTGGCAGGAGGATTATATCTATCAATATAGCCAAGAATTGGGTACTGAGATCAGTCAGTTAGGTATGGAAATTTTGAGAATAACAGTTTTAGTTTGTGTGATTTGGGTATGGCTAGGGATATCAGTGCAGGCTAATGTGGAAGTTGATGCCTTGATCAAATTCAAAGCCATGGTGAAGGATTCAGTGAATTCTCTTTCTAATTGGAAAAGGAATGACTCGTCCCCATGCACGTGGACTGGCATCACCTGCAAATCGCAGCTGCAAGGGCCAGTTATTGGCATCAATCTGCATGGCAAGAATTTATCTGGAACCTTGTCTCCGGCCATTGCAGGTCTGCAGTCTCTTCGTGTTCTGAATTTGTCCAGCAACAATTTCTCAGGCTCGGTTCCAGTCGAGTTGTCAAATTGCTCGAGTCTGAGGAAACTCATTCTGCGTGGCAACAGTTTTTCTGGGGCAATTCCTGTTGGCCTGTCGAGTCTGAAAATGTTGGAGGTTTTGGATCTGTACAATAATATGATATCTGGTGTTGTTCCCTCTGATATTGGGCTGTACCCGAGGCTCAGCTATCTTGATTTGGGTGGGAATTGTATAGAGGGAACTATTCCGCCTCAGATTTATAATCTGACCAGCTTGGTGTACTTGACACTCGCAGGAAACGAGCTGACTGGCAAAATTCCTACTGGGTTCAAGAAGCTCCAGAGGCTGGAATGGCTTTACTTGGGCTACAATCAGCTTGTTGGTGAAATTCCTTCCGAAATAGGAGAAATTACTTCTCTAAGTCATCTGGATCTTGTGTACAATAATTTCACAGGGAAAATCCCTGATTCTATTGGTAATCTTACTAATCTAGAGGAGCTTTTTCTGTATCAGAATAAGCTCTCGGGTTCAATACCCAGGTCGATTTATAATCTCACAAAGCTGGTTTCGTTGGATCTCAGTGACAATTCCCTCACTGGAGAACTTGATGAAAGGATCCTGAATCTTCAAAGCCTGCAGGTTTTGAATTTATTTTCCAACAATTTCACGGGTCGAATCCCGTCGTCGCTCGCCTCGCTGCCTCAGCTTGATATTCTTGCGCTGTGGGCCAACAGGTTCCGTGGTGACATACCTGCGGAGCTGGGGACGAGGAACAATTTATCTGCATTGGATCTCTCGGGGAATCTCCTCCACGGTTCGATTCCGGCGGGGCTCTGCAACTCGAGACGCCTTTACAAGCTCATACTGTTCAAGAACTTTCTCAGCGGACCCATTCCGGAAAGCCTGGCGAATTGTCAAAGCCTGCGGCGTGTGCGCCTCGAGGAAAATTATCTTTCCGGTGATTTCCCCGCCGGTTTTACCCAGCTTCCCCTCGTCTATTATCTCGACATTTCTTCGAATAACTTGAGCGGGAGCGTTGATCGAATCCCATGGCGCATGCCCTCGCTGCAAATGCTTCAGCTTCAAAGAAACCAGCTCACTGGTAGTTTGCCACCCTCCATGGGAAAGCTCCGCAAGCTCGAAACCCTAGATCTCTCCAGTAACAGATTCAGTGGAGAGATTCCGTCGGAGATGGGAGAGTTGACCGAGCTGACTCAGTTGCATCTCTGTGGAAATCTATTGGAAGGCAAGATTCCTGAAGAGATCAGCAATTGCCTTAAATTAGTCGACATAGATCTGAGCAACAACAGGCTGGTGGGAGAAATTCCGGAAAAAATATCCAGCATGCCAGTGTTGGGATCTCTTGATCTTTCATCAAATTTTCTTACTGGAAAAGTCCCTGCTGATCTTGGCTCGGTAGAATCTCTGGTTTTTGTTAACATCTCCCACAATGACCTGCATGGGCCATTGCCTCTAACTGGAGCATTTGTGGAGATCAACTCTACAGCAGTGGAAGGGAACGATGGGGTCTGTGGAGTCAGCCCCGGTGTGAAAAATTGCCCGGATATCAGTTGGAGGCCTGGTTTTGTAGCCTCAATTGCCGTTTCTGTGCTAGCATTTATTGCCATTTGCTCTGCATTGATATACTGGGGACTTCGTCTCAGAACCCGTTCACAGCAGCTTAAAAAGGTCGAATCTGCAGAAGTTTCTTCTCCTGATTGTGGTAGCCATGGATTAGAACTTGTTTCTTTCAATAAAAAACATCCATTTTCGGTGGAGGAAGTTCTGAACTCCACGAAAGAGGAGAATGTTATTGCCAAGGGAAGCAGTGGGACACTATACAGAGGATTCACCAAGAAAGGAAAGATGCTAGCTGTCAAGGAGTTAGCATTTGGGTTTGATCCAGATCATGTCCAGGACTTGGGCAAATTGCACCATCCACATGTTGTGAAAGTACTTGGATATTGTAAAAATGCTACTGGAACTGGACTGCTAATTATTTATGAATATATGGAGAAGGGAAATCTACATGGGCTGCTCCATGAAGGCATTGGGTTCAAGAATCTAGATTGGAGAAGACGACTGAAGATTGCCTCTGGAACTGCGAAAGCCTTGGCATATTTGCACCATGAATGCAACCCTGGGATTCTGCACGGAAACGTTACTTCAAGCAAAATTCTTCTGGATGCAGACTATGGTGCTCATCTGAGCCCTAATCTCAAATTCTCTGCTGGACCTTCAGCTTCCAAGGATTCCAAGGGATATCTTTCCTCCGGCTATGTTGCTCCAGGTGAAAGAAATTCTAAATTCATTAAGTTTTCCATAGCCATAGTTTTAATTTCTTTTTAAGGCAGGTTAACTTTCAAGCATCCATGAACTTAATTTAACATGTTTAAAGAATAAGCTAATATAGGATTGATGAGTATAATGTATTTTCGAATTTAGTTGGTTGGTTTTGGGTGGAGACTTATTTTGAGATGATATAAATTTAATTTAACATGTTTAAATAATTGGCTAATATAGGATTGATGAATTTGATGTATTTTCGAATTTAGTTTGTTGATTTTGGATGGAGACTTATTTTGAGATGATATAAATAGGTGTCATTAGGAGAAATCAATTTTGAGATGGCGTGGATGGGTGTTACTAGGATCAATAGAAATAGGAGATTTTTTGGTTTTTTTTTATAATTAATTTAGTTTATTAAAATTTAGAAAGTTAAATATTGTGTATTTTTGAAATACTGTAGAAATTCAGTCAGAAGTGAAGCTAAACAAACCATTGATTTCACAATATCTTAAAATATTTTAAAATCTATAATTAAAATAGTTTTGATTAAATTTGATATATAGCCGGGGTTATTTAATCTTATTGATAAATTAGTTATTTCATTTTGGTTTTGAAGATGAGTTTCATTAGTAATCTTATTGATAAATTAGTTTTTATTGAAAAGGAGATTAGAAACCAGACTATCAAACATTTTCCAGATATTTTATTCTAAATCTTATTATAAAAATAAATATGAATCACCAAAGAAAACTGAAATCAATAATATAGATCACAAACAACTAAGATTAAATAAAAGATAAAGATATCAGTTGGAGAAAGAACACTTGTCTAAGTGCCACACCTAAATTTCAAAATAACACACTTCTCTCACTGCTATATCTAAATTGTTGGGTTATCAGTTTATTATCAGGATTTGTTTAATTGGTTTGAAATTACATTGTTATTTTCTTTTAAGGATATTCAAAATTTGTTTCATTGGTTAGAAGTCACATTATTATTTTGTAATGAGTATGAACAGAATTAGCTGATTAGAAACTTGAAGTAAATCTTAATAATGTGATTAATCAAAAAACATTTATCTACTCTATAAATCACAAATTTCTTAATTCTAACCAGATCGGTTTATTTAATTTTACTGAACTGTTTTTTTGGCACAGAGTATATCTATGCAAACGGATTCACGGAGAAGACGGATGTGTATAGTTTTGGTGTTTTCCTGATAGAGCTGCTCACAGGAAAAAGGCCAATTGAACCAGAGTTTGGAGAACATGCGAGCATTGTAGACTGGGCACATGCACTATACGCAGAATGGGATTGCAGCCGGCTGATCGATCCAGTCCTCTCAGAATCTACACCTGTCTATCAAGCTGAGATGATGCGAGTTATGAATCTTTCTATCCGCTGTACATCAGTTTCTCCTGCACTGCGACCCACCATGCGCGAGGTGGTGCAGATTCTTAAAAGTATTCGTAAGCCTGGGATTGGACTTGGGTGCTCTTAGTTGCTTCTCTATTTCGCTAAGAAAATTAAGATTAGAATAAGATTGACCTTGTATTAGTTATGGCAGGATAATTTAATTTCTGTGATAGAAATGTAATTTCATGATTTTAAAAGCCTGTGTAAAATATAGTTGGCAGGTGTATATGTAAAGAAGCTGTGGACATGCCACTAGAATTCTATGGTTCAGTGGCTCCACTCAATGGGTCTAAGTTATAATAATAACAAGTGTTCTTTTATATATTTACTTTCTGTGTATCTAATTTCGCTTCAGTATGTAATTTCCTCCATCTATTTGGTTTATGTAGACTTGACCACTGAAAAATTGGCAGTGGTGATGAATGGAGAAGAAACATGTAACAGTTAAATATTCACTTATGACTCATCATCAAAATTATACAGCAGTATACAATAAAATTGCAGCACTTTAATTTAATTATTTAATAACTTATATTAAAGTTGCGGTTCTTAAATTCAAATGGTTTAAAGTGCTCGACAGTGGAAGCATAAATTCAAATTGTTTAAATTTCTTGACATGGAAAGAATAAATAAACAAAACTTTATGATTTGCTTGATACTCTAAAAGTGAAAATTTCTTGACATGGAAAGAATAAATAAAAAAAGGTTTATGATTTGCTTGATACTATAAAAGTAAATAGAGATAAGGTTATGAAGAATTTTTAGAAATATCTTCAGTATATTGTTAATTTTACTTCGTGCTAATATGTTAATATTTTTTAAATTTAGATTTTACATAAACTATCAAAAATTTAGAAAGGTTGGAGTCTTGAAGAAACTAGCATTCTTATGATTATTGTAGATTTTAGAAATATTTTGAAATTTAACATGAGAAGAGTGTTAATTGTTTGACATTTTTCATGATTGTCAACAATTGACATAAATACAAAGGAAATAACTAATACATTTAAAGAAGAATGCTTAATTCTTTTCCCTGAAATTATCTCTATTAAGGATTTCAAAAATATTCCAAAATTCTTTGTACATGAGAAAGTAGAAATCTATATCAGTGAAAATACTAAATATTCCTCAAATCTACAATCAAAATAAAGATATTTATCTCTTTTTAAATTTGCACACTACATAAACAATCAACTACAACATAAAAGAAGGCAGTAATTAATACATTCCAACACATCAAATTCTAACAAGTTTGTGTATTGGTTTTTATTCCCAGCCAATAATTCAATGACAGGCTTATAGAAATGATTTTCCAAAAGAATGGCCAAAACGGGAGAGTTTTGAAATAGAAAGCAAGAAAGAAAGAAAGTAAGGAAGTATTTTTAACTTCCAAGAGGCTAAAAATTTCTTATTGGACAGATTGCTTTTCCATCTGGCTCTTCAGCCCTTTTCCTATGGAGTTTTACAATAAACCCTGACAAACTCTTAGCTGAAGAGATTATCCAGAACTAACTCCCAGAATAACTGCATAATTTTCCCTGCTGTATTTGAAAAAACTACATGCCAAAATGAAATGTTTTTCTATTTCCACCTTAAAAGTAATGAAAAAATTAAATTCCCATTGGTTTTTCATCTTAAACGAGTTTATGGTTTTCATCTTAAACGAGTTTATGGGTCAATGTAAGATCCATTTTTAAAAGATGAGAAGGCTTAGACGAGTTTATGGGTCAATGTAAGATCCATTTTTAAAAGAATTTTTTTCAACATTGATTATGAATTCTAAAAAGCAACTGGGAGCTTTACTTAGTCCAAATCTTAAACTTCATACAAACAACCTGAACTCTGCTAGGGTTAGGAGATGCAAAAAATATATTTTTTAAATGCCAACAGCAATGATGACATGAAACGATATTAATCGAATACCTGGTCAAAACCAAAATAATTAATTTGTACCAGACGTCATGTTCATTCCATTCGTTTCCTCCCGGGATACGCCAAAAACTCTGACTCTGAGAATACTCGATGCTCCCCAAGGCGCATGAACATTGCAGCCGCAAAACAGGACAAAACTGGTTGAAGGCTGAAGCAGAATATCCCATGCACATTAACACTATCAGTGAATGATAGCACTCGAGTATGAATCTGAATAATAACGTTTCATTGACGAGACATGAGCCATCTGCCAGAACATTAGAGGCTACTGACAAGATTTGCACTATAAAATTCTATGCAAGTGGATGAATCTAATGTAATCGTACAGGTCATTTTCTCTAAATTCCTCCCGAGCATTATGAACGTTGAAATGCAATGAAGAGAGACGTCCGTCAACAATGTCGCAATAATTTCGCCACCTCCGGAATAGTCGTCGTATATGCTTTATCACCACGGGCGACGCTGACCATTCCATAGATATTCTAAGCACTATAGGGAGGATTTGTCAGGAAACCCGCAGGCGTTTGAGTGAAACCAGCTGTCTTCCTACACCAAATATGAAAACAATTGAAACGCTCTTCAACAAGTCCATCATGAAAGACTCCGTACACAAGCAGCATTAACCATAGATCTAAAGACGGATTCCTTCCAGAGATTATCCAAATTGTGAAAAGCGATAAGAGCTCTTTTATTCTGAAGATCTAAGAAGAAATCCATATCGTACGAACTTTTGTCAAAAAGTCCTCCCAATGTATCCTCCATTATGGGAGCCCACTTCTGCCTGATCCATTTCAGGCAGGGATGCATTCATATATATAAAATAGAGATATAGAAATAAAATATGTGTTTCTTCTTAAGAGGTTATAAGTTTGAGAGGGGTAGACTATATATGTTTTACTTAAATTTATTTAAATAGCTACTGTGATATAGGTCTCTTGTTTTACAAACAAAATGTTCCATACACCAATTTGATATGTAGTTTGAAAGGTCAACCAATGAAAAAAGAAGCTAAGGACAAAGGAAAGCAGGAAAAAAGAGAGTCAAAAGTGGGCCCAAGCAAGAGGGGAAGAAAGCCATGCAAAGAAATAATGGAAAATCTTTTCTAGGCCTACCCTGTAGGCACACCTGCTCATGTGAAATCACTTATTTTAAGTTGGGAGCTAGACCATCAAACAAAAGAGGAGGAAGACATCTCAGAGGAAGAGATGGAGTTATTGAGGGATCCAAGTACTACCAAGGACATAATTTCTTTATTTAAACAATCTATTCATACATTATTAATGTTCAATAAATACGGAGTGATCCAAAGGTGGCTTCTATTTTTGCTGAAATACCAAAGGATATCGAGGAAAGACATATTCTGCAACATAACCAGAGTGTCTGCCATGGCCGAATGGAGCCTGAGCTACAGAGTATGAACCAATCTAATCATTAAGTCTTATTACTTCTTATTTTTTTAGATGCACGTTAAAGATAGCATTTACTTTTTTATTAAGTCTTTAGATGTAATAGATAAGAGACCTGTTAAGACAAATATTATCAGATTTAAACTTTATCAATTTTAGTTGATCTTTAACTCTTTGACTTAGTTGTCGGGCAGATTGAAGCTATCCAAAATATATTATGATTGTAACTTTTTTTTCTTTTTAATTTAATTGAAAGTAAAGAAAAACTCCCAAACTTTAAAAAATTATGTAATTTGACCGTAACTTTAAAATTATGTCAATTGCTTTATTTCAATATTTCAAAAAGTTGTAGTAATATGTATATATATATATATATATTGGTGCATGACAATTGCTTTATTTCAAAACGTTGTAGTAAAAGTTTAGACGTTGGCTTTATATTTCATTTATTGATCCTTAATCTTGTTTCTGTGATTAACTTTCTAAAAGAGCGGTCGCAAATCAAATAATCTCGTCCAGTGTGATTACTTTGTCTTTTTCACGACAGATTCATTTGTTTGGAAGAATAGCTTTTGTACAGAGCAGCTTTAGTGCAGCCCAATGTTTCCATTGATTAACATTCTTTTACAGTTTGCATGTTTTTTATAATCCATTTTTTTCCATTCATTAACATTTGTTTTACGGTTTGCATTCCTTTTATAATCAACCTCTAATTCGACAATATAAAAATTAAAGGTTCGAAATTTCATGAATAATGCTAACTTTTAATAATATAAAATAAATTAATTAATTTAACTTTACCGTGTCTTTTTTAAATGAGTTTTAGATTTTTATGGGCACAAAACAAGTTTGACGATATAAAAAATTAAAGTTAAAATGGTATGAATACTGCTCAATTTGAATAACATCACATTCCAATTAAATTTATTTTAAAAAAATATTAAATCTTAACGAAATCAATTAATGACGAACAAGTTTATTAAAAACAACTATTATAATATATATAAATATATAGTTTATGGGTGTAGAATGGAAGGAAACGAGCTATAATATTAAAGAATTTTTAATGTAAAAATCAAAAAATATAATCATGTTAGTTTGGTGGGTTAAGATATAATTTTCTAGTAATTTTGATGGTTTAGATCTTTGAGTTTTTTAAGTCAGATATTAAGCATATAATTATCTTAACCCTCATACAATTTAACAAAAAAACATATAATATAGTTTAAGTGGACCTAATAGAGAGCATGTGTTTCTTTTGAAGAAATCACAAGTTCAAAACAAAAAGAGAATAGAATATATATGCCAACATAAACTTAAAAGTAAATCTCTTATCCCACAAACAAAAAAATCTTATACACTAATTTAATATTAATATTTTTTTGAAATATTGTACCGGGGTCATAATCTTCCTATCCAAACATCACCATTTCCATTTCATTAATGTAATGAAATATAAATTCTCTTGTATCTCGATTTTCGAAATGTTTAAATTCTCCAAAATGAGTATTTTATTTCAATTTTCAACCTTGTAAGTTTTAGGGTTAGGTTATTTCTGTATAGAAGGTATGTCGACGTTATAATCGAAGACAATAAATTGATTCTTTAGAATTGTTTTTCTTTATAATTTTTATAAAATAAATTTAATAAGAATAAGTGCCATGGAGGTGTTTTTTAAGTCAAATGGTATAGGATAACTCGTCAAAAATAAAAGAATCTTAGAATTATTAAAATGATATGAATATTTTCATTTAGAATAACGATGTAACTAAGGTGATGTTTGGTATGTTGTTTATTTTCAATATTTTTTATTTAAAATAATAATTATATATATAATATGTAATTTTTTTTAGCGATGATATTTTTTAATATATTTTTAAATGATATTATTATAATTTATAATAAAAATTTGTTTTAATTATATCATAAAATAAAATAATACAAATATAAAATAAAGTAAAATAACACAAATAAAAATGAATTTAAGAAAAAATAGTGTTTCCATAGTTATTAAAATTTCTAAATTACTTTTTTATACATTATGATTTTTTTACTTGAAAATATAACAAAGAAATTTACAATATAATTTTTAATGAATGTTTCAATGTAACAAAACTATTGAAACATAGAATAAGAAGTATAATTGATATAATATAACATAATTTGTCATTGAATACAATATTTTGAGAACATTACAATGAGAAGTATAATTGATATAATATAACATAATTTGTCATTGAATACAATATTTTGAGAACATTACAATGTTACACAGCCACTCATAACCATAATAAAAATATTTATGATTTTAGGAATTCAACATAAATAAATCAATGTGAAAGTTGTCATGTGGCACATCGATTAAGGAATTTCAAAATTCAACATAATCATTAAGGTATCTCGCAGTGCAACATAACCCTTATGGAACATCAGAAAAAAATTGCAATTCAAAATAAATGTTGAACGTTGCAACAAGAAACAGTAAAATTGGCATCCTGAAACAACATCCTTGATCCTAGTGAAAATTAAGCAACTACACTAGGTGGGGCCCACACAGGCTATTTTTAGGTGTATGTCTATTTTTAGAATGGTGAGAAGATTCTATTTATAACGGCAGTCTATTTATAGATGGTTGAGAAAATTATATATATGGATGAGCGTCTATTTTTGGAATGCATGTGCGAAGTCAGTTCGTGGATTGCATGTCTAAAAATAGAATGCATGTCGATTATTATTATCTCTTAATAGTAATTAAAAAATAAATAATAATCTATTCTCTTGAAGCACTTGATTTCAGTTAACTGATGTGGCAAACCAGTTGACTAAAGGAATTTGAGTTCTAAGGTTGGTTGGTGGGACATGCAAGTGCAATTAGTTGTAACTGAGTGATTCTAGTTGTAACAGAGTTGGATGTGTAGTTATGTGAGTTGTAAATTAGTTTAGCACAGTTAAGTGAGTTGAACTCAGTTGTGCTAGTTGTAACTAGTTTTAACTAAAGATACATTAGTGAGATATCAATGAATTAAATATTAAATTAATTCACATGGAGTGATCTCACATGCAACTAAAGGTTTACTACTGTTAACTACATGCATGTCAGATCCACTGGAGACCGAGTTGAGAGATAGGTGAAAGGGACAGTTTTGAAAATTTGTTGTGACATTAGTGGGTGCACTCATGCAACCACAGCCACATTGGAGATACCTATGAGTATTGCGCAGTCAAGAAAGGATAAAATTAATCATTCAGAGGCTCTTGATCATCAAGGATACTGCAGTGGAGGCAGGCTGTCAGGAGGCAGTAAATTGGTGCATGTGTGAGCAAATTTTTGTATGATAGTGTGAGATGATTTTATATTGTACTGAGAGCTCTTGGATTAGAGTTTTGTATGAGATTGTTTCATGATCCATGATATATACATAATATATGATAGTAGGGATTTTAGCTTTATGCTTTCCTGGTAAAAATATCTGTGTTATGTGTGATTGATCTTTCTTCATGCGTTTACAATTCACGATTAAATTTCCACAATGATTGAAGTAGAAGGATTATGTATTTAACAGTGGCATATAATTGTTAGATCAGGAGAATCCAGGCAATACATAATTGTATTAAAATTTATACATGGTATCAAAGGAAAGAAGATTAAAATTTTGATGTAGTAGCTGAGTTTGTTGGTGGAAACAATTTGAATTTTCTACAAGAATTTATTGGTATGATAGTTGAGTAAACATCGAAATGGATTTCAATGGCTTGCGGCTAGTGTATGCAATCGAGGGCAGCTCGAACTACATTGCATGGAAGGACATGATAGAGGCGGTGCTTGAAGATAATGGCATGAAGGAATTCATCGATAGTGATTTTCCTAAGCCCACTTCGACGAATGCTGCATTACTTGATGCATGGCAAAAGAAAGTAGCAAGGGTGAGGAGGATTCTATTGGAAGGTGTACTAGACCACATTGTCTCAAGCCTTCATGGGAAAGCCACTCCATATTCTATGTGGAGGGATTTGACAGATCTTTTCCAAAGCAGCAGCGACCATAGGAAATCGGCACTGAAGGATAAACTCAGAAATATCAAGATGGAAAAGAACAACACTATTTTGGTATACTTAACAAAGTTTTTCCAATGCAGGGATGAGTTTGGGAGTGTAGGAGTAAGTGTGGCTAATGATGATTTAGTGAGTTTGGCTTTCTTAGGACTTCCTAAGAGTTGGCACAGTTATGAAGACTTTGTCAACGGATGGGAAAAACTGTCAGATTGGGAATGGCTGTGGTCAGTTCTAGTGTAGGAGGAGTTCATGCAAAACACCAGAAATGGCTCTTCATCAAAGCTTGATGATGAAGAGGATTGTGCTTTGGTTGCCAAGGTGAAGAAGTGGAAGGGGAAGAAATTCCATTCTAAAATTGAAGCTGGTGAAGATGGGAAGGAGCACAACATGTCCAAAGTGAAGTGCTTTCACTGTCACAAGTATGGAAATATTGCCACAAATTGTCCACATAATAAGAAGAACAAGATGGCTTCTCGAGCTACAGCTGGTGAGGCTCTTTCCTTGCAATTTGAGCTTGACTTTTCATTGATTGCATGCATGGTGTCTAGTGCATTGGGATCGGGGTAGTACTTGGATAGTGATTCTTCCTTTCAGATGACGAGAGATAAGAAACGTTTCAGTGACTTGGAGGAGAAAGATCTCCAGATGCATATTGATTTGAGCGACGATGGATGATACAGTGAAATTGGAATTGGTACCATTACCTTTCATAGGGTGTTAGGTAAACTCTTTCATTTAAAATATCTTATGCATGTTCCAGGTTTGAAGAAAAATTTAGTCTTAGTCACAATGTTAGAGGATAGAGGCTATGATGTTGTCTTTAGTGAAGGAAATGTTTTCTTGCGATACAAAGCAACAGGGCAAGCCAAGAAGGTTGGGATTCGAGTTAAGAATATCTATAGACTTGATGTAGATGGGATTTCTACAGAGCTTCCTACTTTTTGGAAGTGTGAGAAAGCCATGCAATTGATGCTTGAGAGGGATCTGGATTTTCATGCAGGTAAGAGTGAACCTCGAGATGTGGAGAAGCCACAAGATAAGGATCATGGAGTGCGAGCAACCACTAATATAGAGAGATTTCGTACCAGATGGGCAGAGGGAGCGCATGCAGCTATATCACTAGGGGAGATGTGGGGCGACATGCATGGATAATCCAAGGAAGAAATTTATGTGCAGGATTCACTGAGATGGTGTGGATCTCATGAATTGAACCTAGCTATGAGGAGCCCATAGTACAGTAGTAGCGGGATCAATTGGATTGATGCAGTCAGATGTCGTGAGGACATGAAATCAAAGTGACAGTGTCAAATAGTGGAGCGCGGATCAGAGTTGACAGCAAGTGAAAAGTGCATGGATGTAGAGGTCAACAACGTAGTTGTTCCTGAAGACATGTGTTGTTGGTACCAGCATAAGTTAGAAGACTTTGATGACAGATGCATTATATTGATTCAGTTGTTTGGAGATTATTCAATTTCGAAAGTTTTTCATGCAAGTGTTGCATGTGCGAGAAACACTAGTGAAGTGTTGCATACAAGGTTGCAGGGCACATGCATGGAGTTGCATGGTGCATGCAAAGGTTGTAGGGTGAATGCATGGAGTTGCATGTCACATGCAAAGACATTCCTTTCTTGTTGAGAGGGAGTGTTGAAGGTTGCAATAAGAAACAGTGAAATTGGTATCCGGAAACAACATCCTTGATCCTAGTGAAAATTAAGCACCTACACTAGGTGGGGCCCACACAGGCTATTTTTAGGTCTATGTATATTTTTAGAATTGTGAGAAAATTATATTTATAGAGGGAGTCTATTTATAGATGGTTGAGAAAATTATATTTATGGACGGGCGTCAATTTTTGGAATGCATGTGCAAAGTCAATTCGTGGATAACATGTCTAAAAATAGAATGCATGTCGATTATTATTATCTCTTAATAATAATTAGACAATAAATAATAATCTATTCTCTTGAAGCACTTGATTTCAGTTAACTGATGTGGCAAACCAGTTGACTGAAGGAATTTCGAGTTCTAAGATTGGTTGGTGGGACATGCAAGTGGACTTAGTTGTAACTGAGTGATTCTAGTTGTAACAGAGTTGGATGTGTAGTTATGTGAGTTGCAAAGTAGTTTAACTTAGTTAAGTGAGTTAAAATAAGTTGTGCTAGTTGTAACTAGTTGTAACTAAAGATAAAATAGTGAGAGATCAATGAATTAAATATTAAATTAATTCACATGGAGTGATCTCACATGCGACTGAAGATTTACTATTGTTAACTACATGCATGTCAGATCCAATGGAGACCCAGTTGAGATATAGTTGAAAGGGACAGTTTGACTATCTATTGTGACATTGGTGGGTGCACTGATGTGACCACACACACATTGGAGATGCCTATGAGTATTATGCAGTCAAGGTAGACTAAAATTAATCATTTAGAGGTTCTTAACCATCAGGGATGGCGCAGTGGAGACTGGTTGTTAGGAGGCAGTAAATTGGTGCATGTGTGAGCCAATTTTTGTATGACAGTGTGAGATGATTGTATATTGTACTTGGAGCTCTTGGATTAGATTTTTGTATGAGGTTTTTTCATGATCCATTATATATACATAATATATGATAGTGGGGTTTTTAGCTTTATGCTTTCCCGGTAAAAATATGTGTTATGTGTGATTGATCTTTCTTCATGTGTTTGCAATTGGAGATTAAATTTCCACAAGGATTTAAGTAGAAGGATTCTATATTTAACAGTGGAATATAATTATTAGATCAGGATAATCCAGGCAATACATAATTGTATTAAAATTTCTTCAATAAATACAACAAGAGAAACAATACCATGCAACATAAACATTGAGGAAAATTACAAATATAGCTCAACCCTTGACGAATTTTTAAATGCAACATAAAAATTGAAGGACATAACAACTCCAAATAAGCTAGCCAAGATGAATATCACAATGAATCATGAATAATTGGACCATCACACTAGAAAACAACCCTTAAGGAATGTGGCAAGTTGACATAGCCCTTATTATATGTCACAATGTGATGTTACCATTAGGGAACATAGTGATTCAACCTAAAACAAGGAAGATGAACAACACAATGCAACATAATTATAGGGGAACATCATAACCCAGATAATCCTTAAGGAATGTCACATGTAGCATAATCTAGTTATACATCATAATGTGATACACTCATTGAGGAATGTAGCAATTTGACATTACTTAACCAAGGTTAACATCACAATGCAACATTTCCATGGTAAACCATGGTTTAACATAACCAGCCACAAGTTATATTAATAAAAAAAATCAACCATAAATTGTGGCAAATCATAGACAACAAAAGTCATCTATAGTGTACCATGATCAACATAAATACAACTTTGGTTTTCATAAGGAAACCAAAGTGAACTATAGTCAACTAAACGAAACACAGTTAACATAATTGAACAATAATATCACAATGCAACATTATCACAGTAGATCATGCTAAAATATAATAAATAAACCATAGCCAACTACAGTCTTGATAGTAACCAACCATTCTCTACCTTTTGGGAACAGCATATTAAAACATAACCATTAAGGAGTGTTGTAAGGTGACATAACACTAAATTAACATCACAATGTGACCTAAGCATTTAGGAATGATGAAATTCAACATAATCCAATGAAAATATATGTCGCAACATAAAATAATCATCAAGAAGCATCACAATGAAACATAATATCTTCATTACATCACACTGAGACATAACCTTTTATGGATGTCACGATGTGACACAACCAATTAAAAACATAGGGATTCTACATAATTCAACCAACATGAATGTTGTAATGTGACATTATCATAATAAACCATGGTTAGAAATAATCAACATAGTCTACCATAGTTAACCATTATTAACTATAATAAACATGGTCAACCAAAGTCAACAATAATGAGAGATGGCCAACTAAAAGCAACAATGGTCCACATAAGACAACCATGACAAATATTGTAGTATGAAAAACCACCGAGGAACATCACAATATAAACTAACCCTTCTGGAACATCAGATTTTAAAATAACCATTGAGGAACATAATAACTCAACATAAGCTAATTGAGATAAATGTCACAATGATATATAACCATTGAGGGAAATCAGAATCCAACATGTCCTTTCATGAACATTGCAATGTGACATAATCCTTAATAAATGTTGTGCAACAATACCAATGAAAAGCATAATAATTCCATATAAGTTGACCAAGATAAATACTATAATTCGTGAGGACCATTCAAGAATATTGCACTGAAACATATTCATTAGATAGTGTTGCAAGTTGGCATAACCCTAAATGAATGTCGCAATATTACATAACCATTTAGGAATGGTGTAATTCAATAAAATTCAATGAATATGTATGCTACAATGTGGTAGAATCATTAGGGAACTTCACAATCCAACATAAATATTGCATTATGTTACATCTAACATGATCCTTTATGAAAGTTGTAATGTAGCACAACCATTAAGGAACATAACAATTTGACATAATTCAACCAAGATGAATGTAGAAATGTGGAATTATCATAGTGAACCACAGATAATTTAGTTAGCATGCTCAACCATAATAGATTATAATCAACATGTTCAATCAGAACTAACCAAAGTCAACCATAAATAACCTTGGTAGTGAAAAATAATCATTCTCAACACAAGTCAACGATGATAAATATTGAATAAAAGATACCATAAGGAATATAAAAATGTAACCTAACCATTAAGGAACATTATATTGTGTCATAAATATTGAGGACCATATCAATCTAACATAATTCAATAACAATTGGGAAACATCACATTCCAACATATCCTTTCATTAACATCACAATGGAAGTAACCATTCAAATGTATTTTATTTCGAAATAAGTTCATGAAGATGAATACTGTAGTGTGACATAACTCTTCATGAATGTGTGTGCACCAAGGTGACACAACCCTAAATGAACATCACAATGTGACATCAACATTTAGGAATGGTGCAATTGCACATAAGTCAATGAATATGTATGCTTGTAGTCGAGGAACATCATAAACCAATATAATGTTTTCATTAAGTCGCTATGCAACATAACTCTTTATGGATGTATCAACGAGATACAACCATTTATGATCATATAATTTTACATACTTTAATCAAGATGAATGTTACATTGCTACATTATTGTAGTAAAACATGTTTAAATATAATCTATATGGTTAACCATTGCTAACAATAGTTGACATATTTGAACCATGATTAACATCACAATATGAAAAAACCATTATGGAGCATAACAATTTGATAGAAGTAAATTGAGATAAATATGACATTTCTACATAACTATTAATGAACAACACAATCCAACATTTATGTTCATGAACACAAAAAAGAAACATATCTCTTCCAAAACACTACAACCTGACATACGTCCACCAAGATGAAATTCATAATGTGACATATCGATTATAAAACAACTTAAATGTGACATAACTAGGAAGGAGTGTTGCAGTGTTGCAGGGTGACATAAACCCTTATGAAACATAATTACTAATAGTTACCAATGGTTGATTGAAGTCAATTGTATCAAACATAATAACACTTAAGTAACCATGTCTAACCACCGTAAACTATTATCAATTATGGTGAAGTATGAATAGCTATGATCAACCATGGAAACCATTTTCTAATAGAGTAAACCATATTAAAATATCATAAAAAAACCAATTTAATTATATTCATATTTTAATTCATGCATCTACTAATATCCTCACGCATTTTTACCATCAACTAACATAATAACACAAGTAAAAGTAACTCATATATAAATTAATCTACTTGATTAATTTCGAAGTAGAAAATTACTTCTATAAATATATATCAACCGGTTTTAATTACTTAATTATTAAATCAAAATAAATTTTAATTTGATATATTAATATTTTTAATAAAATATAAATTTATAAATGTTATTAATATTAATTATATTGTCCCGGATGCGGGTGCTGGAGTGGTTAATGGCGATGATGGGACGGAGGTTATACCGGACGGGAGGCCACCTGCCTTCCTGCAAGAGGAAGGTCAATCCCACTTGATAAGTGTTAATGTTGGACTTAATGACAATTAAAATGGGCGCACATCACAATCCGGAAGCAGATCCTCGAGGAATTCTCGACTGCTGTGTTATAGATTCATATCAAGCTCAATTGAATGGTTATTCATTATCGAATATTTCCCGGTGCAGAGGAGAACTGTTAAATTCCATGGCCCCGTCTTCCCCAGCGCCGGTGAAATGGTGGTGCCATCCTGATGCAGGTAAGGCAAACGAGCGCACCACCACTGGCAAGAAAAGACGCAGCAATTGTTGTTTGGAGCTCGGTGATAGCATTCATATCTCTCTCTTTGGTTCCTGCATGTCGGCCACAGTATTTCTGAATACTCTTCCGACGCAGCCCCCAGTCAACACTTCGGCTCTCTAGAGTTCTAGTCCCAATTCCGCTGCAAGCATGCCAAGACTAAGGCAAAGGATGCACTGCAGGCACGGGTCCACCAGAAGCACTGGGAGGCGTTCGCCTTCCCCTTCTAGCTCGCCTTCAGAGATTTCTTCCCCCTCGGATAGCCTTCCCCATCTTCTCCATGGTCGTTTGCTCCGTTCGGGACGTAGATTGGACTCACCCTCGTCCTCTGCGCTGCCAGCTCAATCCCATACCACTCTCTTCTCATTTGACTGCTCCCTCAACCGTCCGAGAGTCTCTGTCGCCGTTTCGGTAGTTTTTCTTGAGGAGCCCCAAGATGAGAAGACTAAGAATCCTAAGGATGGGAAAGGTCTTGTTGCTCGCAGTAATCAGGACGAGGTGCTTCAGGTCGAGCTGGGCCAGCCCAGCAGGAGCAAGGATGTTTTGCATCGAGACTCTGGACACTGTTAGGCGGATCTGGTGGTCACTCCACCCTCCAAAACAATGGTCCATTCGGACGAAGACATCTCCAACGATCGTGGTGACTGGAAGATTATGGGTGCAGGGTCGAGCAGGAGGCTCCTGATGAGTAATTCTGCTCTCTTTTATGGTTTTCTTGTTATGTCACTGCCCTCTCCAGTGGGCTTGTTTTTTGTTTTTTCTGTCATCTCTTGTCATGGTCCAGTTTCTATTAGTGACAGTCTTCAGAATTCACAGTATTTAGATCCCTTGCGTGGGATTTTTTAAATTGTGGTTGCTACAAGCTAGTTTCCCTCCTGCAGGGCAGTCTCAAACTATGTTCTGTCTGTCTAAAATGCCTCAACACTGGGCAATGTTAAGGCTTCAGCCCACTGTACAATAATTTTACTGTTAATAGACTACTTTTACTTAGAAAAAAAAAATATTAATTGTATTAAAGAAATGTATATAAATATTTCCTCTTAACAAACCCAAAAACTACACAATTTTTTACTGGTAATTGTGATCTACCTTCTAACCAAGCTGTCCAACTATGAGTTTTGATGGTTTCCTGAAATATAATCTAAATCTAAGCCTTTTTAATTATGTACACCAAAATTTAAATTAAGAGAAGTTTAATGAAACGTGTATACAAATATACTATTATAAATTTCTAAACAAATGCATAGATTTAAATTTTTAAACAACTACATCATTATTTTAATTCAAGGAAGTTTAATGGAAAGTGATAACCAAGAGACAACCTAGTGAAGTTTAATAAAAGCTATAAAACAATATATTTCTGATTTAACTTATCTATAATATCTAGATTTTTCGGCCATGGTTTATGAGAATATTCCAATGACATCTAACATTAAGTATCACAAAATTATGTTAACCCCAGGTACAAAAAATGTTCCCTCCATTGGAATGCAAAGTAATATGGTTAACATTGTTAAAATTTCATTGTTATTCCCATACAACAATTGGGCAATCCAATCTGATAATTTTGCATTAGCATATAATTTACTGGCTGGCAGTCGCTTTAGATATTGAGTGTACATGTTCACAAAATACTGACACTCTATAAGAAGTGACTGGGGTTCCCCATTTTTTGAGACATCCCAACCAAACATTTATTTTTACAAGATTAATAAATCCACAAAGATGAATACCGTAGTATGACATAACTCTTAATGAATTTGTGTGCACGAAGATGACACAACCCTAAATGAACATTACAATCTTAATTCAACATTTAGGAATGGTGAAATTGCACATAAGTCAATGAATATGTATGTCATAATGTGACATATGGTCACGGAACATTAGAAACCACTACAATGTTTTCATTAATTTATTATGTAACATAACTCTTTATGGATGTCTCAATGAGATACAACCATTTACGATCATAGAATTTGACATAATTCAATCAAGATGAATATTACATTGCTACATTATTGTAGTAAAGCATGTTTAAATATAATCAATATGGTTAAGCATTGCTAACAATAATCAAATTGGTCAACCATAGTCAACTATATTGAATCTTGGCCAGCTAAAGACAATCATAGTTGACATAGCTCAACCATGATAAACATTACAATATGAAAAAACCATTGAGGAGCATAACAATTTGATATAAGTCAACTGAGATATATTTTGCAATGCTACATAACTATTAATGAACAACACAATCCAACATATATGTTCATGAACATCACAATGCGACAAAACTCTTCCAAATCACTACAAATTGGCATATGTCCACTAATATGAAT
This sequence comes from Pinus albicaulis, assembly GCA_034641835.2. NCBI lineage: Eukaryota > Viridiplantae > Streptophyta > Pinopsida > Pinales > Pinaceae > Pinus > Pinus albicaulis. Next base: position 607,234,132 of record CM076575.1, on the reverse strand, counting down.
GCCATATTGCAACATATCCATTAAGGAACAGCTTAAATGTGACATAACCCCTAGGAAACCTAATTGGTAATATTTAGTAATGGTTTACTCACGTCAATTGTAGTCAAATATAGTGACACATAAGTAACCATATCTAACCACCGTCAACTATTATTAATTACGGTGAAGCATAGCTAGCCATGATCAACTATGGAAACCATTGCCTAACAAAATCAACCATATTAAAATATCATAAAAATTTCAATTTAATTATATTCATATCTCAATTCACTCATCTACTAACATTATCATGCATTTTGATGAGAAATTAACACAATTATACAAATAAAAGTAACTCATATATAAATTAGTCTACTATATTGATTTTGAAGTAAAAATTCACTTTTATAAATACATATCAAACACTTTTTAACTACATAATTATTAAAATAAAATAACTTTATATTTAACATATTGATATTTTTAATAAAATATAAATTTGTATTATTGATATATCAATAATATTAAAGAAATAGATATAAATATTTCCTCTTGAAAAACTAGGAAAACACCCAATTTTCCCACCCAATTTGTTTAGTAGTGATTTTAATCTACCTGGAAATCAAGATGTCCCACCAAAAGTTGTAATTGCTTCCTAAAATATATTAGGAATATAAGCCCTTTTAATCATGTACATCCATATTTAAATTAAGAGAAGTTTAATGAAGAGTTTTAACAAATATATTATGAGTTAAATTTTTAAATAAGCACATCACTATTTAAGGGAAATTTAATGAAAAGTTTCACCAAATATCTTATGATTTAAATGGTTAAATAAGTACATCACTATTTTAATTCAGGGAATTTGGATGGAAAGTGATAGCCAAGAGACAGCAAGAGAAGTTTAATCAAAATTGCAAGACAAGATATTTCTGATTCAATTTGTCTGTAATATCTGGATTTTTCGCCCATGTCCTATGAGCGTATACCAATCACATCGAACATTAAGTACCACATAACTGTCTAAACCCAGAGTACGAAACCTGTTACCTCCACTGGAATGCAAAGTAATATGGTTAAATTTCTTAGAAGTTGACTATTGTTCTCATGTAATGCGGACAGTTGGCCAATCCAATCTGAAAGCTTTGCATTAACATATAATTTAATAGCTGGCAGTGGCTTTGGATGTCAAGTGCGCATGTTCACAGAATACTGCTGCTCTGTAAGAAGCCAGTGGGGTTCCCCATTTTTTGAGACATCCCAACCAGCCTTTTTCCTTTTACAAGATTATCAACAAAAATGGATGGCTCCTACTATTGGGACCCGGGTTTGTATTAATAGATTCGACTGCCTGCGAACGGCCAGAAACAAAGAATTGAAAAGGATCAACGGCAGCGCTGTACACCACATTAGTTCATGCAGCTTAAATCAGGGAAAACAATTACTAAATGGCTGCGAAGAGCTCTTTGATCAACGCATCCACACTGAGAAAGAATTTATAGGAAGTGGTGAACAATTGATCGACATCACTCGAATCTTGGCAAGTTGCAAATTGCTATTAAAATCAAAAAGAGAAGCCACAACCACACGTGGGTAATAATACTTGACACTATAATAAATAAAGTCTGTTTTTGATAGCTATGCCTTGATGGTATAATATATTTTAATATCATCAATGCCAAAATGCAATGGTGTGAACTATCTGGACAGCATATTCAATAGACTTTCCCTGTTCATTTGCATACACTTACAGGGCTAAAAATCTGGCATCCACAATTTTGGAATTTGACATCCATCTTTTCCTTCTAAAAAACTAGCAATGGTGTAAAAGATGGGGGACTAGACTTTCTAAAAGGTGATGCATAATGAATAGAATCAAGAAGCTCATTCGAGGTGTACAGCTTCAGTTTGAGGTCAAACTCCACCTTCTGCTATCCTTACTTTTTCAGAGGCACTCTTTCTAAATCTACTGTTCTTATCCTCCCCTTTTATTTTTTACTCTCTCAATGATCGTAATTTTCTTTACTTTAATTCCTGAAGATATGATGGTGGCATGAGAGTATTTTCAAACATCACTGATTACATTTATTAGGGTGCATGAGTGCAGGTCTAATGAAATTATATTAAAATCTCATTCTCATCTTGTTGCTATTCAAAATTCGCCTACACATGACCTTTGTATAGCGACAGCGAAACCATGTAATGATTGTACTTTTGGTGAGCGCACTTATTATGTTTGGGCATATATATATGACATTTGGGTACATTACCCCACGACCTTTTTCTGGCTTCCTCTTTTTCCTTAGCACTGGTTGATTTCATATATTCTATTTGTATTTTTCTTGTAACGTGGCATCATTCAGGGAAAACTAAACCATGGCATAATTTAAAAGCCTTTTCTTTTTGGCTTTTAACCCTATCCAAGTTATTTTTAGTCTTAACACTGTTATTTTTAAGTCTTCACCCATATGCTAGTTAATCCAAACCTAATTCTAAACTAACCACATTGAGCCCAAGGCCTCTAGCAAGTTGAACGCTTACACCATTTAGAATTTGAAATTCTAACACTGTTATTTTTAAGTCTTCACCCATATGCTAGTTAATCCAAACCTAATTCTAAACTAACCACATTGAGCCCAAGGCCTCTAGCAAGTTGAACGCTTGCACCATTTAGAATTTGAAATTCACATTATACATATGTTGTAATATACATGTGTTACGTTAATGCAAGTGATTTATATAATGTTTATGCATTTTATAATGCATATGCATTGTACAGAATTTAAATAATAAATACGAATTTTTATAAACAATTTTTCATGGTGGGTAATTTTTGTTAAATATATTTTGGTAGAATGTTTGGATATAGATTATGTAATATGTTTTAGGGTCATGTGTAGTGGTTTTATTTTTTAATTGTTATAACTCTAAATAACACTTCTCTTAATTTATTGGAAAAAAAGTATCGAAAGAAATCTGTAATGTAGCAATAGCCTCACTAAAACCCTAAAGAAGTAAAGTTTCCATCTTCCAATACTCTCTTGCCACTCAAAAAGGCCCTTGCAATGCTCCAAGTGGTTTAACAAAGGTTTTGAATGGTCCAAACCCTCAGAGAAAAAGTGTTGAAGTGGCTAGGGTTGCTAGATTGAGTAGAAAAGACATTAATAGGGTCATACATTTATGAGCTTCAAGATGAGGATTAAATGGATAGATCCAGCAAAGTCAAAAATGTGCCTTGATTCATCCAATCACCTTGTCAATTTAAGTAGGAAATAAAATATCTCTCATGAAGGGAAGGGAGAGAATAAGTGGATAGCGAGGAAATGCTATCATATTTACACGATCTCAACCTTTACATGAACCATTACTAGCAGTGAACCTAATTATGGGTGGTTGGATAGAGGATAAGTCATTGGTCAAAGAGCTTGGAGGTGCTTCAAAGGTTACTAAAACCTTGTGTTCAATGAAAAATATTATGATTTCTCCCCATGTTATTTTATTCTTCTTCGTTTATAATTGAATGTTCATGATGATATTATGCCTCTAAACCTAATGTTTTATATGATTGGATAGTTGGACAATAGGATCTGAAGAGTATTGGATAAACGAAGGATCAACCTCTACAAAAGGTGAATCTATTTCCCTGCCTTTTTAGTTTATATCCATTTTCATTCATGTGTCATTAGGGGTTCACTTGTACCTATTTTACATAGATCTTGGGAAAACCCGTGGGGATTGATTCTTTGTTAATAGAGTTGACATAAATAGAATTAACAACTTCACTAGGAAAATAACCAATGTGTTCGTTTATATATTTGAAATTTTATTTTTTTCACTATATTTTCCTTTTATTGTTTCTAAGTGATCATTAGACATTCTAGTAGGATGGGATAAAAATATTTATTGAAAAGTTAAGAAATTGAACTAAAAATATCATCAACACCCTTATGAAACCTTAACATAGCATTAGAGATTTTTCCAATGCTTTGTGGAAGATTTCCCAAAATGTTGCAATTCCATATCATGTCCTTGATAGTGCACTAAAGCCTCGTAGAAGAGTTTTTTAAGGATTTATTTCTAATTTTATCTAGAATTACTATAAACTCCTAAGCCAAAAATGTGGGTCAACATCAAGTCTAATCCACTAGATTCTGTACTCACTAAAACTATCTAAGATTCAGTTAAAGTTAGTGTATTTGATAAAATCTTAAGGGACTTGAATCCTATCATGTGTTTGATTCCCTACAGAGACATTGGGGCTAAGTAGAAATCTGATACCATTGTCCTGTAACTTTATAAAATTAGTGTGTTAAGCATTGAGATTATTATCTTTATTTATTTGTTTACTTATTTATTTTAAAGAAACAATATTTAAGGTTATATTAATAAAGATGGGATCTCACTCATAATCATTACAATTATTTTAAAGACAAGAGCTACAAAAATTCCTTGAATATTTGGGATCGTGCACTTAGGGTCAATCCAAATCCTTAATTGAAAACTCCACAATACATAAAATTTGTTCCCATTCCAGCTGAAAATTTTCCAAAAGACCCAAAAAATACAAATGTATTTTCATCCCATTCTTAACTTAGTGAAATTTTAACTTTCTTTGTATTCTTTTTATGCTTGAAGAGTGGTTTTTCATCTTTTTTCCGACTTGGACCCATCGCAAAATTTTTGGATGAATCTGTCTTGTCACCATTCTCTGATTGATCTCTATTGATTGTGCCATTATTTTTACCCAATGGAGGTTGTTCTAGTTCTATCTAATTAGCCCACGAAGAAGATTTTTCAAATTTGTTTTCTAGAGAAGAATTCTCAGAGGTTATTATCTTAGAGGAAAAATTGTTTCCAATGTTCATTATTGGATGTTCAACCCCATAAGTATTTTTTTCAAAAGAATTCTCAAAAGAAGTTCTTGGAATACCAATATTCACTAGATTTTAATAATCCTCCTCATTGCTACACATTTTCACTCCTTTATCTTTAGGAGGATATATTTTGAGTTACAAATATTTTTTAATCCTTTTGTAAATTGGCCTCATTATAGAGAATTGGTGGAAGAACCTCCTTAAAGATCATATAATGATCTAATTTTGCACCATCCAAACATCTTAGTTTTTGACTATTTTTACTTGATTTATTCTTCCTAGCTATGGGAAAATGTTTAAGGGAACGTCGGATTTCATAAGATTCTCTATAATGAAAATAAATATTTTCGTAATCCACTTTTTGCACCCATAAATAGTTTGGACCTTTTAAATTAATTTGAATAAGAAAAAAAATGCTAAAATAATCTCCACACAGATGCACGCATAATTAGGCTTCAATTAGTATTTAGTTTCATCACTTCATTCATAAAATATTCTTTAGGAATTACCAATTGTTGTCAAAGATTAAATATTCCACATATGAAAAGGGAGATTACGGAGCCTTATGCAAACCACAAGAGTAGAGGTTCAATGTGAAGAGGGTTGAAGGAGCGAAACCAAGGTTACAAAGAAAGGAATACACTACCCAAAAATCACATGCCGGTATAAGAGATAAACACCTGATCTTCAACTTTATTAAATACTTCAACAAAAATTCCTATTTCCAGAGGGTAGATATTCAAATCATTAGAAAATAAGGGCTTCCAATTCTCATAAATCCAAGAGCGAACATCAACTAGCCATGGCCACAGGCCATTAAACTTAAAAAATCAAACCATCCTCCGAGAAGAATTTGGTCCAAATAAGAGACTCGACCACCAAAGGAACCTCAATCAATGGGGCTGCATAAACTATCAACCCATGCAAAGACTAATCATAATTGATTTCACGACATCAAAAAAGGAAGGAGAAAAAAAAAATTATTAACACTCATTGTGACATTACCTGAACCAATGACATTTTTTGAACTGATTGTTGAGGAAGAAGGGGGCATAATAAAAGAGGAAGTGAAAATATTAGAAGAAATAGATCCCAAAACAAAGGGTTATGATCCAACCACTAAGGAAAATTATTGATTCAACCTGTTATCAGAATATATACACTTGGATCACACCACCGAGGAATCCATGACGAAAGAGGAAGCTACCACAAAGGGAGAAATAAAGGAGATCGATTTTCCCATAGCCAAGAGTTCTTGATAATCTAAGGAGAAACTAAAAACTACAACTAAAGAAGAGGTCGAAGCAACATTCGCAAAAGAAACCTCCATCTAAAAAAATGGAAGAATGGGAGGAGAGGTGCCCGGAACCCTGGCCATCATAATCGAGCAGTCCCACGCATGAGCCATCTTTCCAATCCTCCAATTTAATATCATTATTGTTTGTCACTAGTACGTATGGTTTTCATTTTTTAGGTTCTTTTTCTTTGTTTTTCCTTTGGAATAATTTTTCTTGTTTATATGTTTCGTTGCAAATTTGATTGCAAATTTCATAGTTCCAATTAGAGTGTTGTAAGGACTATATTATTTTTCATTAAAAATTTCTCACCCTATGTTAAGTAGTTTCCATCGAAAGTGAAATATTGCACATTCATACATTACATACCTTTCTGTTAGCGTAAATTCTTAACGCAAGTGTAAGAAAGGAGTTCACTTTAGCTGTTGCGATAAACATCCCTAACAAATAATATGGATGCTTAACTTCCTTAGATCTGCAATAGACAGTTGAAAAAAATGCAACAAAACCCATATCTATGTAGTAAATGATTTTAAACATTAAAAATAAATAAGAGTTTCTCCAAATATCCAATGGACAAGACAAGATATAAATAATTTTATATGTATTATAACAGCTGGGAAGGGAACAAATAATGATGTTACTAGTCCTCCTCAATGAGATGTGTTCTTGGTTTTCCTCAATGCTTCAGATGCAAAAGTCTCTCTCTCTCTCTCTCGATGTAGAAAACCCAAAATATGTTGAACTCTATGGGAGCTCAAGAAGCAAGAAAATAGTAGAAATAATGAGAATGATGAAAGTGTGACAATGAAAGTGATCAAAGTGAATAATGAATGGAAAATCCTCCTATTTATACCAAAATATTGATTTGTCCTCGATAATGGCGAATAATAAAATACTGTTAACTAACATCTAGATCTAACTGCTTGGAATATTTTAGTATATTTTGCTGGAGGGAAAATGAATTTAAATTGGTTAAATACCTTTATTTAGAAATAATAAACAAATAAATGATTTATTTATCATTTCAAGAATGGGGTTAATGAATAATTTAACAAGTAATAATTTGTTTAGTTATTTCTAGGTGATTTAGTCAAATGTAATAAGGAATAATATCTAAATAATGATTTATTAATTATTCCCAGAGAAAAATAAGATCAATAATGATTTATCTAATTAATTCTCATTAATTAGGTTAAATATGATCACAAATTTTATTTAAACAATGGTCTAATTAATTATTCCTAGAGGAAAATAAAATAGAAAAGGATTTATTTAATTATTCCTCATGGGCTTTCCTGTTTGAACAAAAAATAACTTAATAAATTATGGTTTATTAAATTATTCCTTATAGTGAAAGAAATATTACTATTGTAAAATTTGTCTTACATGGTGTACTTTGATCCAGATAATTGTAAATGGTTAGATGAAGAAAAACTACTGTAACATATTGCCCCCGAATGTGAAAGCCTTAGGAGCTAATTGTATGACCAAAGTACGCTGTAAGAACACAATCACTAGACACCGAAGGGGAGTTAGAGAGAGAGAGACACATAGACGGAGAGAATCGAGAGAGGAAAATGATGCAGGGGCATTAGACACTAGCCAACAATGTAGGAGGTTTTGTCCACATGTTGTGGCTAGGAGGGTTCGAAAAAAATTGAATTGTAACAGCTAGGTGTCAATACCTCAGCTGACTGTTTCATTTAGATTAGCTAGATTTGTAGAAGTCGAATAGTTAGATTCGATCCATCTGTCATGTTTCAGTTAGTTGAATTATTGTAATTAGACTTTTTGATTTTCTAAACGGTCCTCACAGAGGAACCAAAGAGACACATTGTAATGTATATAAATTTTATCCCTCGGATGCATTGAGGGGAGAGATTTATGCAATAAAAGATTTTGTGTTAAGAAATTGCTTCCGGTTGAATGAATTTCAGTTCCTGTTGATTATCAAACTGTCTTGAATTGATGGTTGTGAGGAAATTTGTTTAATTGTGAGGCGATTGAAATCTGTGCGTATATAATTTCTGAATGGAACTGTTGTACAGTCTCCGCATCCTACTGTCTACTATTTCTCTTGAATTATCTGAAGAAACCCGGTTGAATTAATCCCACCTGCAGGTGAGGTTTGTGTAGAGAAATCGTGGTTGTCAAACTCTGTTTGATGATAGTGCAAAACCTGCTTACGCAGAGATAATTTTTTTTTGCTATTGGAATCTTGACTCGAGGCTAGACCAGAGTTAGTGAATACGGAGGATAGCGTAACCGGACTTAAACTGGAGTCAACCACTGTTCCGAAACCACGAGTGTATTTGCGAAACCGGATTTCCCACATCGCACCTCTTTTGTGGAGTGAGCAGTATTTCCAAATTGGGAGCGATTCCATTGAATGGCCGACACATAGCACACGGTGGGACCGCAAAAACCACTCTCATTGCGCGCCATCGCATGTTAACGTTCAACCAGGGAGGCCGCGCGATATCGTTGAATGCCGTCGATCTGGGAGGAAGCCATCAGACATTGGTCACTTTCGTAAGTAGCACGAAGGATAACCAAGATACGGTGCGAGCATTTGATTGGGCCATCGATGATATATGTGGGGCCGGAACCAAAGGTTTATTACAAAGTCATTTATTCAAAAAGTATTGGCTATTAATATAAATTTTGGAGATATAATTTAATTTCAAGGTTTGCAGAGTATTTGTTTATTTGTCAATTTCTTCGAGGTTGGTAAATAAAATTCCAAGAAAAGAAAGAAGACCACATGGAGGAGGAGAACGGGGTTTTAGCAGAGAAATGCTGACGGAGCTACGAAAAGAGACCATCTCTCCTTAGGGGCTGAATTTCAGTTTTGTTGCCATCATTTGTGGTATCAGAGCCGTTTTTGAGTTGTTTTTGCAGAGAACTGACATGGAAATCTGAGTTGGTAGAGGTGATGGCAGAAGGAGACATGTTTCCAATGCAAAGGTGTTGGGGATTTTGTAGAGGTTCGAGGCCAGAATGGATGCCATCGAGTGAAGACAGCCTAGAGATCTTGAAGACATCAGTGAACCTGAAATAGAAGAAGCTGAAGAAAATGTTGAAATTCCTCCTAACATGAGGCTCCTTAGAAATGTTCTGGGGTCTGCAGTTAAGCCCAGGATTGAAGTGTCAAGTCTTGCAGGAGGACTGAATCCAGAGGAACTAGTGGATTGAATTAATGAAATGAACAAGTTCTTCGACTATGAAGAAATAAGGGAAGATAAAAGTTCAAGTTTGCAGTGACAAAGTTGAAGGGACATGCTGCACTCTGGTGGGATGGAGTGCAGGCAAAAAGAAGGAGAGTTGGCAAGAAACCTATCAAAAGTTGGACCAGAATGATGGCTAAATTAAAAGGTAAGTTCTTTCCTAGTGATTATCAGCTGACATTGTTTAGGAAAATGCAGAACTTGAGACAGAGGTTGATGATAGTAAAGGAGTACATAGAGGAATTCTATAGAGTAAGTATAAGAGCTGGGCAATTCCAAGACACACCAGAGAAGATTGCCAGATATGTGAATGGCCTCAAGCTGGAGATCCAAGATGAGATTGGTCTTCCGTCTCCTAAGACAGTGGAAGAGGCCTACCAGATGGCCTTGAAAGTATAGGAGAAACTCCTAAGGAAACAATTTGCCAAGAAGAGAGGTACTTTCCATGGAAAGGGAAGTCAGGGTGGTAGAGGAAAGCCTACTACACCCAGGGATGGAGCTAACAGTAGCTCACCTCAGAATGCATCTACAGAGGATGATGCAAGGGGTAGAAGGGGTTCTTACAGAGGAAAAGAAAGAGGAGGCAGAGACAGAGGCAGAGGTAGAGAGTTAAGGTTCTATAGATGTCAACAAGTGGGACATAAGCACTATGAGTGTCCAGAGAATGTGGGTGCTAGTCCAAGAAATGCTATTGTTGTCCAAGCTATAGAAGAGGCAGAAATTGAAGCAGAAATTCTACCAGAGAGGGGAGAGTCCTTGGCGGTTAATAAGGTCTTATTGAAGCAAACCAAATAGGTCACTGAGCCTGCACAAAGGAAGAATTTGTTTAGGAGCATATGCAAAGTCCAAGGGAAATTCTGCCAGCTAGTCATTGATAGTGGAAGCACAGACAATCTGGCTTCCACTGAGGTGATAGAGAAGTTGAGGCTGAAGACAAGGGAGCATCCAACTCCCTACAGGGTGTCCTGGCTGCATAAAGGGCACCAACTGATTGTAAAAGAATAGTGTGAGATAGAGCTGCAAATGGGAAAATACAAAGATAAGGTCTTGTGTGATGTAATGCCCATGGATGTGTGTCATATACTGTTGGGTAGACCTTGGCAGTTTGACAGAGTAGCAATGCATGATGGAAAGAGGAACACTTACAAGTTCTTCAAGGATGGGGTACATCATACATTGATACCCATGGAAGAAGGAGAGCCATCTAGCAGAGTGGTTGATCCAAACACCTTGTTGCTGAGCGGGAAGGAATATCTACAGCAGATAGAAGAAGAAAAGGTAAGTTTTTCTTTAGTTTTCAAACCTAAGGTATTTCTTAATTCTACAAAGATTTTTGATTTGCCAGTAGAAATCCAAGAGATGTTAGACAATTATTGTGACATTATTGTGGATGATTTACCTGATGAGTTGCCACCTGTGAGAAAGATCAGCCATCAGATGGATTTTATCCCTGGTTCAAATCTGCCAAATAAGGCAGCCTACAGAATGACTCCCGTAGAGAATGCGGAAATCAGGAGACAAGTACAGGAGTTGGCAGACAAGGGACTGATCAGAGAAAGTTTGAGTCCATGTGCAGTACTAGCAGTATTGACCCTAAAGAAAGATGGAGGCTGGAGGATGTGTACTAATTCCAGAGCAATCAATAAGATCAAAATCAGGTACAGATTCCCTTTGCCCAGAGTTAAGGATTTGATGGACTGCTTGAGTGGTGCTAAATATTTTTCAAAGATATATTTGAAAGTGGATATCATCAGATTAGAATAATAGAGGGTGATGAGTGGAAAACTGCCTTTAAAATGAATGAAGGACTGTATGAATGGATGGTAATGCCTTTTGGGTTCTAAAATGCACCTAGCACTTTTATGAGACTTATGAATGAAGTGTTGAAAGAATTCATTGGTAAATTTGTGATAGTGTATCTGGATGATATATTAGTTTTCAGCAAAACTAAATAAGAACATTTAAGGCATCTTAATTATGTCCTGAAGAAGCTGCGCCAAGAGAAACTACTGATAAACTTAAAGAAATGCTCATTCATGAAAGAAGAGTTGGTGTATTTGGGCTTTGTTGTTTTTTCAGAAGGATTGAAGATGGACCTGAAAAAGGTTAAGGCAATTGTGGAGTGGCCTTCACCCAGGAGTGTTTTTGAGGTAAGAAGTTTCCATGGACTTGCCAGTTTTTACAGGAAATTCATAAGAAACTTCAGTAAGATTAATGCACCCATAATTGAGACAATAAAGAAGAGAAAACAACCATTTAAATGGATTGCTAGAGCAGAAAGAAACTTTAAACTTTTGAAGCAAAATATAACTGAGAAGCTCGTTTTGATTCTACCTGATTTTACTAAACCATTTCAAGTGAAGTGTGATGCCAGTGGGGAAGCCATTGGAGCTGTATTGAGTCAGGATGATAAGACTGTAGCCTATTTTAGTGAAAAACTGAATGACACCAGAAGGAAGTATTCCTCTTATGAGAAGGAATTCTATGCAATTGTTCAGGCACTGAAAAAGTGGAGGCATTATTTGATGTCCAAGGAATTTGTATTATATTCTGACAATCATGCTTTGCAGTACATTGTACAGTAGCCCAATTTGAATCAAAAGCATGCCAAATGGGTTGAGTATCTCCAAGGTTTTAATTCTGTTTTGAAACATATAAGTGGCCAAGCAAATAAAGTAGTTGATGCTTTGAGTAGGAGGCACAAGCTTGTTCAAGAAACCAATTTTGAAGTTGTAGGATTTGATTTTCTCAAAGAATTGTATAAAACAGATTTAGATTTTAAGGAAGCATTTGAGGCATGTTTTAATCCTATTCTAACAGATAGAAGCCAGTGGATGGATTATTTCTTGCAGGAAGACTTACTATTCAGAAGGAATCAACTGTGTGTAACAAAATGTTCCATAAGAGAAAACTTGATCAAAGAAAAACATGGTGGTGGACTTGCTAGACACTTTGGTACTGATAAAACTTATGAGCAGCTGAGTCATTTCTATTATTGGCCCAAGATGAGAGCAGAAGTGGATAAGTTTGTAAAGATTTGCAAAATCTGTCAATATGCCAAAGGAAGGAGCCAGAATGTAGGATTGTACACTCTCTTGCCTATTCTAGACAGGCCTTGGGACATGGTGAGTATGGATTTTGTTCTAGGATTGCCCAAGGCTCAGAGAGGGATTGATACAGTCTTTGTTGTAGTGGACAGATTCTCCAAAATGGCACATTTTATTCCATGCTATAAAACTAGTGATGCCACCCATGTTGCTAACTTGTTTTTCAAAGAAGTTGTTAGATTGCATGGGTTTCCCAAGAGTATTGTTTTAGACAGAGACACCAGATTTGTGGGTCATTTTTGGAGGAAACTGTGGAAGAAACTTGGTACCAAACTGAGTTTTAGCTCAGCTTATCATCCTCAGACTGATGGAAAAACTGAGGTAGTGAATAGGAGTCTGGGAAATTTGTTGAGAAGTCTTGCAAGAGAGCATCCCAAGAAGTGGGACCATATTTTTCCCCAGGAAGAATATGCATATAATGAATCACCAAACAAAAGAACAGGGTAGAGCCCATTCCATATTGTCTATGGAATGCACCCCAGAGGAATATCATAGTTAAGAAATCTGGGAAGGGCAGAGCTAAGGAGCACAGATGGTGAGGAAGTTTCTTCAGAGATCGAGGCCATACATGAACAAGTGAAACAAAAAATACAAGGCAACATCATCAGATACAAAAGCAGAGTAGACTTGAGCAGAAAATAAGTCCATTTTGAAGTAGGAGATCTGGTTTTGGCACACTTGAGAAAGGAGAGATTCCCAAAGAAGCAGTATAATAAACCGAAGTTCAAAAATATTGGGCCATGCAAGATGCTTATGAGATTGAATTGCCACCTCATGTTGGAATATCTCCCATTTTTAATGTTGCAGATTTGTACAAGTATGAAGATGATGGTGCAGAAAAAAGATCAACAGACAAGGGACAGATTGAGTGGAAAGAGCAGCTACCTCCAGTGCAACCATTGCAACCAGAGAAGATATTGGACAAAAGAGTGTTCACGAAGACCCAAGGACAAGAGTACTTTCAGTACTTAATCAAATGGAAGCATAAGCCAGAGGAAGATGCCACTTGGATGACTGAAGGAATGTTGCAGAATATAGGCAGATCAGTGGAAGAGCTCATGGATAGGAGCCCATGAAGAAAATTTCCCTCAGGAGTCTGATGCAGGGGCATTAGACACTAGCCAGTAATGTAGGAGGTTTTTTCCACATGTTGTGGCTAGGAGGGTTCAAAAACAATTGAATTGTAACAGCTAGGTGTCAATACCTCAGCTAACTGTTTCATTTAGATTAGTTAGATTTGTAAAAGTCAAATAGTTAGATTCGATCCATCTGTCATGTTTCAATTAGTTGAAATATTGTAATTAGACTTTTTGATTTTCTAAACAGTCCTCACAAAGGAACCGAAGAGACACATTTTAATGTATATAAATTTTATTCCTCAAATGCATTGAGGGGAGAGATTTCTGCAATAAAATATTTTTTGTTAAGAAATTGCTTCCAGTTGAATGAATTTCAGTTCCTGTTGATTATCAAACTATATTGAATTTATGGTTGTGAGGAAATTTGTTTAACTGTGAGGCGATTGAACTCTGTGCGTATATAATTTCTGAATGGAACTGTTGTACAGTCTCTGTATCCTACTGTCTACTATTTCTCTTGAATTATCCGAACAAACCCTATTGAATTAATCCAACCCGTAGGCGAGGTCTGTGTAGAGAAATCGTGGTCGTCGAACTCTATTTTATGATAGTGCAAAACCCGCTTATGCAGAGATAAGTTTGTTTTTCTATCGGAATCCTGACCCGAGGCTAGACCAGAGTTAGTGAATACGGAGGATAGCGTAATCCGACTTAAACCAGAGTCAACCACTATTCTGAAACCATAAGTGGATTTGCGAAACATGATTGCCCATATCGCACCGCTTTTGTGGAGTGAGTGGTATTTCCAAATTGGGAATGATTCCATTGAATGGGCGACACGTAGCACATGGTGGGACTGTGAAAACCACTCTCATTGCACGCCATCACACATTAATGTTCGACCAGGGCGGCCGCGCGATATCGTTGAACGCCGTCGATATGGGAGGAAGCCATTGGACGATGGTCACTTTTGGAAGTAACGCGAAGGGTAACCAAGGTACGATGCATTTGATTGGGCCATCGATGATATATGTGGGGCCGGAACCAAAGGTTTATTAAAAAGTCATTTATTCAAATAGTATTGGCTATTAATATAAAGTTCAGAGATATAATTTAATTTCAAGGTTTGCAGAGTATTTTTTTATTTCTCAATTTCTTCGAGGTTGGTAAATAAAATTCCAAGAAAAGAAAGAAGACCACGTGGAGGAGGAGAATAGGGTTTTAGTAGAGAAATGCTGATGGAGCTACAAAAAGAGACCATCTCTCCTTAGGGGCCGACTTTTGATTTTGTTGCCATCAGAAAATAACCGAGGGGGACGAGACCTACAAATTATAGAAGTCTCATTTAATGTTTGGGTACCTATCCTTAGTGAGGTGGGGGAGGCATACTTATTCTTGTCGAGATGAAAAAGTAAAAATAATAATGGTGCGCCCAATAAAATAAGACTGAGCTATAAATTACATGATATGCTAGCATAAAATGAGCCAGATAAAAATATAATGGATCTCGTATACATACTGCACCTGCGACAACAACCAAGACTGAATATAATAATATCTGAGTACATGAGAGATGATAACAACTAGATAAGCCCGTATAAACAGGAAGGGCTCTGAAAATATAAATGGATCATCTGAGTGAGACATGTATGTTATGGGTTCTGCAAGTCGCTGGAACCAAACCCATCAAATCTATAAAGCTGCATCTGAGGCTATAGCCTAATATGAGGTCAACCGAGCATGTGGGGGGATACCTAAAGGGCCACCCCCTGATGAGGTTTGAAACATCTCAAACACACCCGAGAATCAGTTGTATAATATGTTGTATCATTGAACCATCAAGTATACGAATCTCGATCATCTTGAAGTTGAGCGGATGAGAAATAGTCAAGTCCAAGGAAAATGAGGAGTCCCTTTGCCTGATCTGAGGCACTAGAAAAAAGTGGAAGCTAGAACCAAGGTACACCACACTCTAGACCTGTCCTCTACAATGAATGTGCTAATGTCTACAGAAGGATGTCCAACATAGGTGAGGCAATGAGGAATCCTCAACTAAGGCAAGAGAAATCATAGTAAAAATGACTGATGTATTAACACCAGGGATGATTATTGAAGAGGGAATAATGAGTAGAAGATGGAAAACTTCCCTTTTCAGAGCATAAAAAGCATGGATGACCTAGCAGTGACTTACTCGACTCTAGAGGGCATGGGGGACAGTATGACTAGAGGAAAAAATCAGCAACACAAGAGAGGTACAAGGAAAATATGGATGGAATACTCTAAAAGGAGGCAAAGGGACTCGGAGCAGACACCATGATGTGATGATGATTGAACTCAAATGGTTTGATCAAGGGTGATGTGATGAGGCTTCCACATATAATATGTCCGATGGGGGCCATAAAATCATGAGAAAAATATGGTTAGTCATCACGAAAATCGACACATGCGTTGACAAGTATGAAGGGAAAATGGTGCCGTAAGTACAAGCAACGCAAGTGAAGACATTCAAATTTGTGATACGGCGAAGTGACGCTTCTTAGAAAAATGGGTTCCAGGTAAAGTATCAAATCACCAAAAACAAAAGCATATGCATGTTAGATCTCGGTGAGAGCTTTCCAATGGTGTTGACAGTTCATCAAACTGAGCTATGGTTTGTTCTCAATGGGCGAAAGAAAAATTAAGGTTTTTATTTTAATAAGGTGATTTCCCTCCGATTTGATTTGGTTTCTAGTGGAGATGTGGTGATATTGGAGAGGAGGAGAAGGCACTAAATATTGTGGTGATCATAGTAGAAAAACTGACTGTTGGAATTGAGATTCGTCAGTTGTTGGTGGCCTAACCCTACTCTACTTTTTCAGTGGATCACTTTTTTCAGATTAGGTACCCAAAGCCTAGGTATAGTACACTGTCAATCCTCATGGTCATCTCGCATTTCCTAGGCCTTGTACTATGAATTGTCTTACATTTTCCATAGGGGAAAACTGCAAGCTCGCAGGTACAAGGTTGGAAATGTGTGAGTTGGTAGAAAAGGTGGGTTTGTCCTGTTTTTTGGCTGGGAAGTGCAGCTTGATTTTGATGTATTTTTTCTTTCTCTTAGCTGACAAAAATGTTTGGTTTGTGCTAGTATGGTAGAGCTCAATATCAACTAGAGAGAGAGAGAGGGAGTTGGATGCACTTTGTTTCCAGATTCAGGGGGATTAGGTGGTCCGAGGTACACTTGCGAGGTATGAGGTTCTCAAGTTGGTTTAGAACCCATTGATGAGGGTAAGGGAGCCCTTGTTGTCCATTATAGTCAGCTAATAGTATCCATACTAGGAGTTCATTGTAGTGCAAGGGCACAGGATCAAGTTGACCATAAAAGACATATATTTCTTAATCAGACTGCCATCACTAGGGGTGGTGCAAGATATACATCCGGTGTACCACGAGGGTGGAACATATTAGAGTTCGTGGAATGCCATTGTAGACCAGATGCTCATGCTAAGGGAATAACCATACCAATCGGTGATCTAGTGAGACTAGAGACATGTGATTTCTCTATAACAGCACTGCGAATCTTGGGCTACCAGGTGTTCCACCACATGACTGGAGGGTATATGATGTTTGTTGAGAGTGTACTCACTGGGACCTACTATGGGTGGGCCCAAATGATGCTGCCATCAGTGAAACAATAGTTGTCACTATGAAAGCAACAGGTAAACGATGACTATGATTTTGGTATAATGTTATGCTCATTCTTCTTCGGGAATATCCCCACACTTTGGCCTCATTTACATATCCAGGATGGGGGCTCATAGGAGCCTAGGATGCGTCGATGGAGCACTTACTGTGGAGAGGAGGAGGCGGGGGAGTCGGACGAGTGTTTTGACTCGAGTTATTCACACATTGGGACCAAATGCCACTGTATATAGATGACTATCCATACATTGGTATGACATTTGAGGGGAACCCTAACTTTCCACTTTTGCCGGGTCGAGCATGGGGACCAAATGGTAAGTGAAATTTTCTATATATTATGATGCATTTTAAAGTTCTAGAATGTGTATGGGTTACTGATTCATTGCTTTTGGTATGTAGATATAGCACCGGTGAAGCTGGAAAGGCATATGGGATGACCTGCAGTGCTAGGGGCTGTAGAGTTTAGTGGATCGACGGAGACCATGGACCTGACTATCAGGCCATGCTAGAGGATGTTCGCCGCATATGTGATCTGATGTTGACCATCGTATTTCAGAGTGGATGGCACAAGCTTGAGGACCAGTACATTGAGGGATGTATAGGGCTACCCTCTGAGTGACGAGGGGTCATGCAGTGTATGACGATGTCTGGACAGGCTATGCAGGATCTACGGGCTGCAGGAGTCGAGCCATTGGCTCAAGACCCTCTAGATAGTGATTATATGTAGGGGCATGTGGTGCCCCATGTTTTGATTTTTGTAACATGCTATGACCATTTCAAATGTATTGGAGTAGAGGACTCCAAAACATTTATGATTTTGTGAAAAAAATCTTTCGGTAAAAATCACATCCAAATGAATTTGGTCGACGCGTTTCGAACCAGCCAGTGTGGTTCATCATCAGGACTTGATGAAAAATCTGATCAGGAAACCCAATTAAATAGATACGAGAAGCTCCAACTAGCCGTTGAAAGATAACGGCTAGTTTGACTAAATCAAAGTCATACCAATAATTTTTTTTTTTTTAAATAACAATAATAATAATAATAATTGTGATTAAAGATTATAATATGAAATAATATGAATATTATTTAATTTTAAATTTTCTAGAAGATTAAATAAATATAGGATTATTTCTATTAATAGAATAATAGTTAAAATATTTATTTTGTCTAATATTATTTAAAAACAAAAAGGATTAAATGTTACTATAATCTTAAAAAATAAATAAATAAATAATAATAATAATAAAAATAAAAATAAAATAAATAAATAATAATAATAATAATAGTAATAATTTAATTTCTAACCATTTCTATTTATTTTATTTTATTAACTGAAATAGAATTATTCTTTTTATTAATATTTATTATTATTATTATTTATTTATTTATTTTTATTTTTATTTTTTTATTATTATTATTTATTTATTTATTTTTATTTATTTATTTATTTATTTTATTTTTTTAAATTAAAATAAATAAAAAATAAAATAAAAAATAATAAACTAAAAAAAAAAATTAAGAATGAAGAGCAGGAATCCAACACCTGCTAACCATCCACCCATCGTCCTTGTTAAGGTTAAGAGGCCTCTTTTCGATTTCCAAGGCTTCTCGCAACTTGCGGTGGTGGAAATGGTCAATCTTCGCAATCACCTTAGCATCTTCAATGCAAATGTGATGATTAGTCTTCTGAACATGCTCTGCTAAGGGCGAGGTGTGCGATCTATTATGCTTAAGGTCAGCGACATGCTCCTGAATTCTTTGATTAATAGACGAACCCGTTTCACCAATGTAAGGTGTCCCACAAGAGCATGGAATCAAGTACACCCCCTTACCATCCTTAGGGAAAATCGGGTCTTTAACAGACCTAAGGGAACTTCGAATGGTGCGGTAGGGTTTAAACTTTGAGGAAACATTAAACTTCTTTAGGATCCTAGCGATCTTATCCGTAGTACCTTGGATAAACGGAAGGTGAACTCTAGATAACCGATCGCAAGGATCTTTCTTAACTCTAGGACCCCTTTCAGCTTTTTGAAAAGCTTTAAGGCAGTGATTTATACTATAACCATTTTTATTAAAAACCTTAAGGAGATGAGCCTTTTCACCTTCAAAATGGTTTACATCAGAGATTCTAAAGGCTCTTGTAGCTAAGGTGTTGAGAACCCCAAGTTTCTAAGCAGGGAAATGGTGAGAAATAGCATGTAAATACTGCTCAGCGCGCGTCTTCTTTCTAAAAACTTGATGAGAAAAAGAACCATCTTCATTCCTAGAAAGGAGGACATCAAGAAAAGGCAAGCTACCTTCATCTTCAAATTCCATGGTGAACTTAATGAAGTCAGATTGATCATTAAGATGCTGGAAAAAAGGGTCCAATTTCTCCTTACCATGAGGCCACACAACACAAGTGTCATCGACAAATCTTTTCCAAAGCTTAGGTTGAAAAAGAGAAGAGGAAAGGGCTCTAGATTCAAAGTCTTCCATGAACTGATTAGCTACCATAGGAGAAATGGGGGAACCCATGGCCACACCACAAGTCTGTTCAAAGAATTCACCATCAAAACTAAAGAAAGTCGAGGTTAGACAAATTTCAACAAGATGAGCCGTATCAGGATTAGTGACACGAGAAATAACATCAATAGCCTCCCTAATGGGGATGCTAGTGTATAAGGAAGCAACATCAAAACTAACAAACCTATCATCACTGTCTAACTTCAAGTCTTTCGAATCATTAATAAAAGACCAAGAGTCTTTAACAAAGGAAGAGGTCTGACCTACAAGCGGTTTCAGCTTATTGGCTAGAAATAGTTAAATAGATATTTTAACTATTATTCTATTAATAGAAATAATCCTATATTTATTTAATCTTCTAGAAAATTTAAAATTAAATAATATTCATATTATTTCATATTATAATCTTTAATCACTATTATTATTATTATTTAAAAATAAAAATAAAAATTGGTATGACTTTGATTTAGTCAAACTAGTCGTTATCTTTCAACGGCTAGTTGGAGCTTCTCGTATCTATTTAATTGGGTTTCCTGATTAGATTTTTCATCAAGTCCTGATGATGAACCACACTGGCTGGTTCAAAACGTGTCGACCAAATTCATTTGGATGTGATTTTTACCGAAAGATTTTTTTCACAATTTATGGATCACAGAAGCAATATTCCTAAACTTTATGATTTTATCGACACATATTATGTATATATATATATTTTATATATGACGAGTATATGGTTCACCATTTGGTTTATGATTATTATCTTTTGTTAAATGCATGTGATAAGTTCCAATCTAGAATATTGTTTGCAACTATATCTACATAGTGATTATGGGATCTATGTACTTGACTGAATGTAATGGTTTCAAATTCACACACTAAGAACTTCACTAGTAAATATCTTCTAAAAATGACATGGTTATTCACATGATACACACCATTCAATTGTTTGACAAGCTACAAGGAATCGAAACGAGCATGAAGATGAAAGATGCGATGATCAAGGGAATTAACTAACAAACATATCACTGAATCATATTCGGTCTGGTTATTGGTGGAAAATCCAATACATACGCCATTTGATAGGAATAACGAATTCATGGGGATAAAAATGGCCCAGGTTGCAAAGGCTAGATTCTAGGAGAAGCAACTTGCACCATCAATGTAGCCGATATTCAGTGTGGATGATGGATCCATCTAAAAGGAACCACAAGACAAAAAATGAGATGATGAAAAATGCAAGCTACCTAAATGCATGGTAGAAATAAAACATGCATCTTGATGGGAGATGCTATGGGTAAAATATTTTAAGGTAGAGTGCATTGGGAGGGTTAAGAAGGAGTTTGCCTTCAAAATCCTCTCGAAGGTATGCCCCCTTGCCCAAACATTAGGTGTTAATGTAATGGCTACAAGGTGGATGTAGATCAAATTCATGGGTTTGTTGTAAGGTGGGATATATCCAATCGACTTCATTATGGATGAAGTCTCTGGATTCCACAACATATTGGTCATGGGACTACAGCAGAAGGAAGTACACACCGTGGTGCATATCATCTGAGGGAAAGTCAGGGGTGGTCATTGCTTCCATATTGTATTTATCAAAATGGAAGATGGGAGGACTAGCAGAAGAAATACCACATGACACAGTGGGGCTACTTGATGCATCATCATGAGAGATATGGTTCGTATACGTATCGTAACGAATGTAAAAAAAGATCTATTAGATGAAAAATCTACCAATGTTGAGCCCAGGGTGATCATCGAAGGAGGTTTAGTCGAAACAGAAGGGGATGCCACAGAGGGGTCTTCAACCATGGATCTCATGGAGGATGACAGATAGAGGATAGTGGCCAAAGGTTTTGTCATCTCGTCATCGGGGGGAGGTATCACAATGGGTGAAGAAATTTCCTCTGTTTCTGCTGAAGAAAAACTCACAAGTAGAGGAGTATAGGATCCACTACGAGCAACCTCTATTTGGTGAAAAACCTCAAGGGTGTCACGAAATTTGTCGAGATGGGGAAAAAGGCAATAATAGTGGCCATAAATATCAAACAAAGCACAAGGGTGGCTCATGTGCAATGATTTGAGTTTTTTAGCCGAATTGGGTAAGGTAACATTCTCCTGTGGGACATCAGATTCAGGAAACGTCTCGTTGACCATAGGTTTGAGATGAGGAAATTTAGGAAAATTATGGGTAGCATGCCCAACAACATAAAAAAAGTGCATGGGGGTGACTGATTTGGAGGCTTAGGAGGAGCATGAGTTGTTTTGGGGGCATTTTTCCTTGGGTTGATTCTTCTTGGCTTCCCCCCCCCCTCACTAGATGCTTTTGCAATAGGAGTAGATTATTGTTGAGGTGGTTTAGGCACTTAAGCAAAGGGAGGTGTCATAGGGACCAGTTGGACTGGGGTCAAAGCGGTATAAGGTTTGAGTTGACTAGGCAGAGTGTTGCTTGGGGGATCAATGTACTAGAGTAGTATCTCTAGGGTCAAATTGGGAAGGCTCAACGTAGCCATAACAAGCACTGAAAAGACTCCAAAGGGGGGAGCTAGAAACAATATCTGACTAGAAGGGTAATGGCCTAGCAGAATGGATCCCAAATGGTTAAGGCTAGGGGGAACCATTCTTGGTTGAAAAAGGTTGGAAGAGACACCATAAAAGGGAGAAGGCCCTTCAAAATAAGGTTTGGAGGCTCTGTCGAGTGACCACCAACAATTTTTAGAGGCACAGGTTGTTGGCTGGTTGAACTAGACTGCTTGTGGCTAGCCTAATATGATTTCATCATGTAAACATTTGATGAGCTGGGGTCAGTGATAAGGTGGGGGAGGAAGAGCAAGGAATTTTCCAAGTAAGGTGGAATATTTATATAATATCGGTGAAACACTGGTGAGAGGTGTGACCAAATTCTTATCAGTCACCGAACATATGATAGACTCGGGGGAAGTCTAAGACTTCAGTTCATAATATGTCAATTGATCGATGCTGATGATCTTTCCATTGTGAGGAAAACACATCTTATGGTGAACCACAAATGTGAAAGAAGACATCACATAGGTATAGCTATGACCCAAGAGGATATTGTAATCCAAGGAGGTATCAATGATGTCAATGTCAACAAAAATAGTCTTTCTCGTAAGAGTGATAAGAAAATTGTCGTACATTCCAAGGCGCTGAGAAGAGTCACCGTCCCAAGTGCGAAAGGTGATGGTGGATGGGGCGAAGTCGGGTGATCTGAGTTTATTCAAAACAGAGGCCAACATCACACATGTGGATGCGCCCTCGTTAATGATACATCGCGAAACATGGGCATTTCGAATCTTGATTGGTATTTGGAAAGCGACAGATGAAGGTAGGGGGGTGTTCTAATTTGTCAACATCCAAGATGATGAAATGATCATTTGAAGGATCCATAATGCCCAAAGCAGATAGTAGATCTTTTCGTTGTGAAGGGTATGGATGGAGGACTTCTAGTGTTGACATGGTAGTAGGCGACTGTGCCAATTCATCTACTATGTTGTAGGTGTGGGTGGCTTTGGCAGAAATAGAATTTCAGTGTAATGGCCCTTTAGGGATATTGTGAATGACCTCTACCCAAGCCCGAGGGATTTTTAAGGGAGAATTAGGTGTCGAAATGGACTCTTTGGAGACTTTGGTTTGGGAATCAGTTGCAGACGTAGAAAGTGGCTTGTCATATTGGCGTGACCAGGTTGGAAGGTTGACATTAATGGTATTGACCTCTTCAGAATTGATAATGAGAATTTGGTACTCAGGGGTACTAGATTGTGGAGGTAGAGGTTCGGCCTAACCTTGAGGTGGTTGGGTGGCCACCTATCCTTTTCGAGGGAAAGGATTAGTGAACACAACCCGTTGAGCTAGCATAGTATTTGGAGGAATCGAAGTAGTGGATTTTTTTCCTCTAGATGCTGCTTATGCTTCCACAACTGACGCATCTAGGGTAACAGGGGACAATCACGAGTATAATGGCCATGGACACCACAAAAAGAACAAGGCTTGTTCATATGAAGAGGACTATTTTTCTTGGGTTGATCACTTTGTTGTTGGTTTGTAGTGTTAGGTTGGTTCCCTTGGGGTGTATTTCGTTGATTACCTTAGAGCCTCTAATTATCTTTCACTGGTTGGTTCTAGTTTCCTTTCATATTTTTCTTTTGATTAAGAGGATTAGTCGCACTCTACTACGCATACACCTGACCTTGAGGGGGAGGTGGTTGTTGTGTCAGAGGTTGAGAAGGCATAGGAGGCTAGGGTGCTGATGTTGGAGGGGTTGGACCACGAAGCTGTGGATAAGGATATAAATGATGTTTGAGAAACATTGGGGTAAGCAATTTTAATAACAACTTGCCTTGGTATTAGTTGATGCAATTGGGTAAATGTGTAAAGTGTGCTTTGTCCTGGATACATGCTGTCGGGATGGGGATAAGTGCTAGATGAGCGGGTCCATCCCTGAGGAAAACCATAACCCATGGAAGGATGAGTATACAGATGTGAAAGAGATCCAACAATACTGTTGGCAGTGTGAGATTCCCAAGGTGCGTTGGAACCACAACGTCTAGGAAGATCTGGTAAAAATTTATAAACATAACCAGACTGGGCATAGATCAAGTCATATTTCGACGTGACTTGGAGAGATTCTTCCTCTGTATGAGGAAAGCGAGACGCGAAATATTTACCAATAGAAGGAAAAACCATTCTAAGAAAGAAATCCATATAGACATGGTCATCAAATTTAGGAGATCGACACAAGATCCTCCTTCTATGCCATTCTTCTGCAAGCTCAGAAAATCGAGTGGCAGAAGTTTGACGAAAAGCAATCAACAACTCGGTACTGGTATCATATTTGAGAGGTAGCTGGAAGTAGGATAGAAACACTTTATAAAGAGTCACAAAAGTGGAATGAGAGGCAGCATCCATGTCAACATACCATTTTGCAACTTCTCCAATGAGCATACATTGGAATAACCGAAGACGGATGGAGTCATCAATGATATAATTGGATGAATGCCAAATGTGAAAGTAGCAGATGTGGTTGTAATTTCCTCTCTAGCATGTTATTAAAACTTAGGGATGTCTAAGGGAAGCTTAGATGGCATAGTAGGCCAATGTGGGTTGTGGACTACAGGGTCGTTAATTAACTGACTGAAAACAGGGAGGCTTAAACCTGCCATGAAAGATAGCAAAGGAGTAACCGGAACGGTTCTAGTAGCAACTCCTCTATTAACTACTCCAACATTAGGGTCGGGGCTACCACCAACTTCAGAACCAACACCTGTATTGGCTCTTGACATGGTGACAGAATGAGGTGGAGGGGAACTAGGCTCAAAATCATAGGAAGGGCCTGATGAACGAGAGTCAGACTTGGTATGGGGACTCGACAAAGGACTAACTCAGATTCTACACTATGGAGTAAGTATTCCTAATGGAATATGAGGATGAAGACCTTGGATTCTCCGAGATAAACACCTTGGAGGGAGAATTATGGCAAGACAAAGATGACACATAAGGATAAAAGGTAATAAACGAAGGCTTAGTAAGGTAGATAAATTAATTACAGATTTTATGGCTTGGCTTAGCGGTGTAAACCAAGTGTTCTTCTCTTTAGGTGTGCATTTGTGAAAGATAGGTGTTAATTTTAATTAAGCCCAAAAGGTTGTATAAATAAAAAGAAAAAATGCTAAATAACTGTAAATGAAACTGAAACGACAGTAAAATAAACAACTATAGATGCATACATTCAACCCAAAAATAAGGCTTCCAAAATAACTAATATAAGAGGAGGGTGAAATTGACTCAAAACACATAAGATGCCAAAAAAATATAAGGTCTAAGTGGCAAGGATCTAATGACTCAGATCTGTTGGAAAAGGTGTAGAAAACAACAATAAACCAAAAGAAAAACTACTGTAAAATGGGAGGCAAAAGGTTAAAACCCTAAGGGAAACAGAGGGAACCCTAAGGGAGAGACCAAAAAAAATCAAGAGGGGGTTTTGGATGGAAAAATAACTGATGAAAATGGACCTAAAATAAGGATAGATCAGATCCTAAACAATGGTTTAAAGCGCTGCAAAATCTCAAACTACCTACTCATCTAAACCCCTCCTAGAAAGGTGGAAGTGTATTGAAACCTTAAGGGGCTTGGTCCTACTTCAAGGAGACAAAATCAGCATATACATGCCTAAGATGGGCTGATTTATAGGTCATGCAACCCTAAATAGTGCGTGTCAAAAACCCTAACTATCACTAAAAAAACTTAGAAAAAAGTTGTAGCTCACAGGTACTGACCTGTAAATTGGGAAAATCGCAGTTTTTGGGCTGACAATTGCGATTTCAGGCATAAATCATATTTTTTGGGCCAAAAAGTGTGAGTTCCATATCTAGGACCCTGAGTGACAGGTTGTGAAAAAATTATCGTCTCTACCGTGGCTGATACCTATGACTTGTGGAAAACACCGGACAACTCAGGGAAGTTAGCATTTTTACTTTTCTAGGGCATAGAATGTAAAAAAGAAAACATCAAGAGAATAAAAATATCTGAAGAAAAACCCTATTTACTGAAGCAGCTGGTCATGTAGGAATATGAATTACAACAGTGGAGTCACCATTTGTTGACACCAATGTGTAATTAAAAACCCATTGGAGTCACCATTTGTTAGCGTAAATTCTTAACGCAAGTGTATGAAAAAAGTTCACTTTCGATGTGTGTGAAAAAAAACCCTGACAACAAAGATGTCTTCTTAACTTCCTTATATCTACAATAGATAGTGAAAACAAATGTAGCAAAAACCTAGATCTATGCAGTAAAATTTGTTAAATAGTAAAAAGAAATAAGAGTTGCTCCAAGTATCCAACTAACAAGAAAAAATATAAAGAAAATTATATGTATTATAGTGCATGGGAAGTGAACAAAGAATGATGTTATGAGTCCCCCTTAATGGGTTGGGTTCTTAGTTGTCCGCAATGCTTCAGATCTAGAGTTGTGTCTCTCTCTCTCTCTCTCTCTCTCTCTCTCTCTCTCTCTCAATGTAGAAAACCCAAAATATGTTGAACTCTATGGGAGTTCAAGAAGCAAGAAAATAGTAGTAGCAATGAGAATGATTAAAGCACGACAACGAAAGTGATCAAAGTGAATAATGAATGGAAAACCCTCCTATTTATAACAAAATATTGAGTTATCCTTGATTATGGCGAATAATAAATATTATTAACCAAGATCTAGATTTAACTTCTGGGAATATTTTATTATATTTTGTTGGAGTGAAAAGGAATTTAAATTGGTTAAATACCTTTATTTAGAAATAATAAACAAATAAATGATTTTTTTAAACAAACTCTTCCGGAAAAATCACAGTATTATTTGGAGGGCCTACGCGTTTCAAACTACTAAGTGTAGTTCATCATCAGGAATATGTTAATTTTGTCGATCAAAATAGTTGAATATAAATACTGTTGAGATGAAACAATCACTTGTCAAAAAATTACCAATAATTAATGCATTATACTATTATAAAAATAAAATATAAATAAACAAAAATAGAATCCAACATTAAAATTCATAAAATTACTAATATAATTAACAAGGGTGAATGCTAAAATAATAATAAATTAATTTATTAAAAAAGAAATTGAATAAATAAAAATAAAATAACAATAAAATAACAATAATAATAAATAAATAAATAGTACTAATTAAAAAAAAAAACTAGGTATACTATAAGACAAAAACAAAACCATAATAAGAATATTTAAAATCACGAGACCTAAAACTATAAAAATGAACCAGAAAAATACCCGAAAAACAAAAAGGAAGTAGAGATACAAACATTTAATTTGGTATTAAGGATTTATCAAATAATCAGAAAGAATTCGTTATGCAAGATTGTGTTATTATTCTTAAGAAGGCTAGACCACCTAAGAGAAATATGAGTAAGTCTGAATTTAAAGCACTTAAATTTCTCAATCTTAACCCTGATATATTTGTTCTAAAAGATGATGAAGGTGGCATTGTTGTAATCATGGATAAAGAGGATTGTAAAACTAAGATGCTTGACCATATTTGTAACATCGACAGTTATAGGAAGCTTTCAAAGAACCCCCTTAGTAAGGCATCTAATATTGTGGAAGCTTCTATTAAATCTAGTAGCACTGTGGGTTCTATGAGCCATAAGTTGATTGAGAGAAACCAGATCACTCCAAGGATTTATCGATGCCCAAAATTCATAAAGAGGGATTCCCCCTCAGACCTATCATTAAAAAAATTAGAGGTCCCACTTATCTCCTTGCGAAGTATTTGGTGCGAAATCTTAAACCTCTTGTTGGTCAATATGATTCATTTGTAAAGGATTCCTCCTTGTTTGTCAAAGAGTTGATTAATTTACATTCTGATCCTAATGAAACCCTTATTAGTTTTGATGTGGTATCTATTTATACCAACATTCCTATCAAAGAGGCAATTTAAGTGATCAACCACATCACTGATCCTGACACTCCCAAATTGGTAGAAATTTGTCCGACTTCAACTTTATTTAGCTTTGAAGGTGATTTCTATGAGAAAAATTGCGGTGTTGCCATGGGTTCTCCGCTTTCTCCAGTTGCGGCCAACCTTTTTATGGAAGATTTTGAATCCAAAGCCTTGGCTTTAGCTCCATTCAAGCCAAATATTTGGAAGAATTTTATATATGACACTTTCATAAACTAGTCGCATGGTCGTTAGGATTTGGATTGCTTTCATCAGCACTTGAATAACCCTTTCAACTTTATTAAGTTCACCATGGAAATTGAAGTCGATGGTAGCCTTCCTTTTCTTAAGGTTATAATCTCCAGGAAGGATGATGTCTCTTTCTCTCACCAGGTCTTTCGGAAGCAAAACCACATTGAGCAATATATTCTCGCTTGCTCTCATCATTGTCCCACTCATAAGGTTTGTGTTTTCAACACATTGACCACTAAAGCTCTTAGGGTTTTAGATGAATATCACTTGGAGAAAGAGAAATCCCATCTCCTTAGAGTCTTTGAGATGAATGCTAGCAGAGGTCCTAAACCTAAGAAAGATCTTGGTGAATTAGTCGATAAGGTCTAATTGTGATTTATTCATGGCACTATAGACAAAATTGGTTAGATTTTAAGAAAGGATTCGATCTCATCTACCTTTAGACCTTTGAACACTATTCGTAGTTCCCTCAATTTTGTTAAATATCCGTTGGACCCCAAAATCATGGAAGGATTCTATTTGATCCTGTGCTCATGTTGGGTTCCATACATTGGATAAACCAGTCGCTCAATAATAAAGAGGTTACAAGAACATGTGGCAGGTTTGAGGCACTATAGGAATAGGTCCTCTGCTCTTGTTGAGAAAGTTCGAAAGACGAATCACCAGATTTTTTTGGATGAGTCCAAGGTTATCATGAGGGTGGAGCATTTCCATCATCGCAAATTTAGGGAAGATGTTGAAATTGAGAAAAGGTCCTATACTCTGAATATGTATGACGGATATAAAATCAATAGTTGCTGGATTTTGTCTCTAATCTCTTAGGAGTGACCCCTTTTCATTGTTCTGTGGTGTTTATCTCTGTGCCTCCTTTTTATTTTTCAGACATTTTTGTGGTTCATTTTTATATTTTCAGGTCTCGTTATTTTAAATATTCTTGTTATGGTTTTTTTTTTGTCTTATACTATACTTAGTTTTTTTTTTAATTAGTATTATTTATTTAGTAATTTATTTACTATTATTATTATTATTATTATTATTCTTATTATTCTTATTATTGTTATTATTATTTTTATTATTGTTATTATTATTATTATTATTTTTAATTAATTAATTTATTAT
Organism: Pinus albicaulis; assembly: GCA_034641835.2. Taxonomy (NCBI): domain Eukaryota; kingdom Viridiplantae; phylum Streptophyta; class Pinopsida; order Pinales; family Pinaceae; genus Pinus; species Pinus albicaulis. The sequence goes on along the minus strand of CM076575.1, from coordinate 607,204,545 downwards.
TATTTTAGCATTCATCCTTGTTAATTATATTAGCAATTTTATGAATTTTAATATTGGGTTTTATTTTTGTTTATTAATATTTTATTTTTATAATGGTATAATGAATTAATTATTGGTTAGGTTTTGACAAGTGACTGTTGCATCTCAGCAGTATTTATATTCAACTATTTTAATCAGCACAATTAACGTATTCTAGATGATGAACTACACTGGGTAGTTCGAAACGCGTCGGCCCTCCAAATGATATTGTGATTTTTTCGGAAGAGTTTGTTACACAATTATGGATCACAAAAGTTTACAATCTAGAATAAATTATTTATTTATCATTTGAAGAATGGGATTAAGGAATAATTTAACGAATAATGATTTGTTTAGTTATTTCTAGGTGATTTAGTCAAATTTAACAAGGAATAATAACTAAATAATGATTTAATTGATTATTCGTATAGAAAAATAAGAGAAATAATGATTTATCTAATTATTTCTCATTAATTGGGTTAAATGTTACCATGAATATTATAAAAAGTGGTTTAATTAATTATTCCTAGAGGAAAATCAGATAAATAGGGATTTATTTAATTATTCCTCACGAGGTTTCATGTTTGAAACAAAAATAACTTGATAAAATATTGTTTATTAAACTATTTCTTATAGTTAAGGCATTTTACTATGGTAAAATTTGTTTTACATTATGTACTTTGAACCATCAAATTGTAAATTGTTATATGACCAAAACTTTGTGTAACACTTTCCTTAAAGATACGTCAAACAAACCATTTACTTTCACAATATAACCCTTGGGTTAATCAACAGGAATTAAAAAAATTAGACACAGTTTTACTTCATTAGTATCACACTCACATTATGATAGGATTCTAGGGACTTGGAATATGGTAGAGATGAAACTCTCCAATGCCATAAAAAAATATTAGAATCTTGAGTTAGGGGTGAAAACACACATGTAATCAATTATTTTCTAGGAATCCCCTCTAACACATAAGTTATGGACAAGATCATGTTTGAATACATGGATATATATACCAAATTCATGGGTTTCAATAGTGTGGAATCGACACATATGGGGTCTTATTTGCAGGGCTTCAGGCCTCAATACCCTTCCTTTGTTTGTCGACCTATACCATGATTATTTCCCTAGGTAATTTTTTTATAGGTGGTTATATTAATATCCATTATATTAGGAACCCTATATTGATGATCATGTGTCGAGTGTGCCTAAGACATCTAGGACACACATTGGCTAGAACTAACTTAGATCCCCCAAAGCGTGCCTTCCTAAAATAAAGGGAATTTGTCTGAGACATTGACACCTTAAGAAGTAGGAAAATGTAACTATCCCTTTCATGTATTCACGTTAATTTGGTACCTCATCAACCAAGCTCTAATTGATGGAGTATCCCTTAAGCCACTTGGTTTGCTCTCATGTCTCGTAAATTTATTAGGTGTGCAGTTTTTAGTTTAAGTCTAGTTGGCCTTATGTTTTTCTCTTATTATGCAATACAAATCATATTTTCACCATGGTTTTAATCAATCTACACCATTCTTATAGAAAATGGGAATTTCATCCAGATGTAGGGGCTCCACTTTGCTGTAAACATCATATTAACCCTGCAACCAATGTTGAGTTTGACTTACCCATTTGAGGTGAATTTTTAATGGTTCTCAGCAAGATGAGTAGGTAGTATGAGAAGTTCTTGGTGAAATTCAACCACGTTATTCTCACCCTTCTATGCATTGTACCCTTTTTCCCATATTTCCAGGCGAGTGCGTAGATTTTACTCGATCATTTTTATCAAATGATCTTTAACAAGAATATATTGTGGTTGGTGTACACCAAATTAAATATCCAAGTGTATCAACCCATAGTGCCATTGGAGGTATCCCTCGAGAAACTTTCATGCCATTATCTACTACCATAGGTCCTATCTCCAACATGATTACATCCTCCATTTTCTGATATTGGAAAACTAACCTAGGATTGTTATTCCCATGGTTTGGTACATCTAGTTTAGGTGCCTCCACAAAATTGACATTGATCTATCCTTTCACATTTAGTGGAGACTCTAGTGGCCCTATGAGTAGTATACCTGCATTTACTGTCAAATGATTAAAACATATTATGTCAAATTCTTGGGGTCAATCCTTTGGTCTTGGGATATGTTTAGGTAGCTTTTTTAGACCCAGCGTTTTCCATCCTTTTGGTTGGAACACTAACGTTACTTCCATGTTGTTCCATAAAATAGTTGGTGGATAAAAAATTATAGTGGATTTAATAATTTGTGGTGAATGTAATATTTAGTGGGATTTAATTTCTGAGGAGCACACAAGCTCATTGGAATGTCTAAGGGGCCAAGGCAAAAATTCATTTTGGTCAAGAAGGATTTCTTCTCAGTGCACACTCTGGTGTTCGAAGTCAACAACCTTTTGAGAGTCACATTGCCACCGGGCCTCCACCCCTTATGAGTTAGTGTCCTTTCATATATTTTTGGCTAAATAATTATGCCAAGGAACTATTTCATTCAAATAATTGATCTGATCTAATTTTATATTATATCCTCAATTATTTTCCGAAAATAACTATAATTATCAGTATTCCGGAAATTAGTCCATTAAAATAGACAAAAATTAAGTAAATGGATGATAAGAAAGATATGAGAAAACATGAAAACTAAAATATTAATAATATTAAACTAATACTCAAACTATTTTGTGTTGGAAGACATACTAAAAATAAGAATTCAGCAGTCCCATAACATTCTAAATTCAAAATATAAATTTTGTTGTAGTAATTCAATAAAAAGGGATAAATGACTGACATAGACCCACTCCTTCTAAATATGATTGTTTGATAAAAATAATGCATATAAATAGGAAGGGGAAATTAGTGCTCAATAACCACTCTTTAAATATGTTTAAATAAAAGAAACAAATATATAGAAGAAGGCTTTTGATTAATAATATAAAATTGTGTTAGAGCTTTAACACAAATTGTCATGATCAGAAAAGTAGGATCTAATATATGGGTGAAAATATATTTTCCAAAATTATAATAGATAACAAAAATAAAACTCTCGATCCCTTAATATAGAGTATTTTCTTATTTTTATATACAAATAAATTCTAACAACAATCAATTGCGAAAAGCAACGTTTTAGTACCAAAAAACAAAAAAAATTGTTGGAGAAATAAGTTGAATGACTGACAAATTTTGAGTGTAGAATGCTTCTATTCACCATTTGTTGCATAATTATTTATATATCAAATCAAGAAATAATATTCTAATATTCACCCACAAGATAATTGTATGTGTCCATATTTTTCTATGCAAGGTCTAACTTTGTATATTTATCATAGGTTTGAATTTCATAAAGCATGTTTTTTATTTTTCATAATAAGAAAAATCATCAATTTATTTATCCACCACTTTTTTTACTCCTTCGGGTATTTTCATTTATAAAAAATTATATACTTTATTCCTCTTCTCCAATATAAAATATTTATAAGTCTCGAGTCTAAGGAAATTACCTTTCTTACCCAAGCAAGTAGGTGAACCCATTTTCACTAAATTGTTAAACATGTTCATAAACTAATCCATATTCGTTTCTATTACATTGCATTTTTTATTATCTTTCTAAGATAAATTTTTCTTAGTTAGTACCTTAATTTTTCCCATAATTAATTATGCTATATTGGTTACTACTAGTGCATTTAATTCTCCCTAAGTCTTGAAATTAAGAAATTTTAGGATTTTTTTAACCATTTGAGGCTTATTCCCTAATTCATTTCATATTTGTTGGATTATGAACTACATCTAATGTGCTAATGTAGAATCATCAAATATTAATGTGAAATAATCCCAAAGTATGGTTATTTATAGTGTTATATCATCCAATAAAATATGTTTTTCTCCATCTAGATATGTCTTCCCTATTACTAGTTTTGCATTTGCTCTGAATCATGTCAAAATTTAGCCTTAACCTCTTGATAAGATGTAATAGTGTTATATTTTTCAGTAATTTTCTTTTGTAACAAATGAAACTCATCATATTTAACAATAATGATTTTTTTTCAAATTCTCAATCTCAAACTCCCTTAAACTTAATTAATTTTTTTTTCTAAATTTTTTTGATGAATCAATTGTTTTTGTTGGTGCTACTATTGCTACTAGTGTAGAGGAAGTAACTCACAAAACAAATTCTATTATTTCCTTCATTAATTGTTCAACCTATTGTTCATAAGTATCTACTTTCTTATTTAATTGAATCATTTCACTTAGCAATTCATCTTTTCCTTGTTGTACTGCCCTCAATTATGGATTATATACATGTTATACATTTGGAGCTTTGAACCTTTTTTTCAATGAAAGGATATCAATATGTCAAATATCCTAAATATATTATCCTAATTGGGATTTGATACCAACATTATTATCCATTTCTCCAATTCTTCTTTCCTCATCTCCTTGGTTTTGTTAAGAAAGTTTCCTACTTGAGTTGATTGTCCATTATAAATACCATACTTTTTACTTTATAAGAATTCAATGAAGATTAATAATTTCTATATATTAGGATTAAAAATCTCCTACTTTTCTTGCTTGGATGATGGCGTAGTACTCAAAATATGTCAATGAGTTGTAGTTTGTATAAGTTTTTATGGCACATATTCCAAATAAAACATATACTCGATTGATGAAACCACTTTTGTACCATGAACTGATAATTATTTGTCTCCCTCTTTTTCTTATGTTAAATATATATTCCTTGGTTTTTTATAATATTCTTCTATATTATAAATTGTTTTAGATCTTTTGATGAGTTATATTGAACATTTCTCTTGTTGTATAGGAGTGTCTACGAATAGATGCTAAGTTGAATGAACCAATTCAATTTCTTATTGATACAATATCCAATATTAAGGTTCATATTTATCATTATTTAATAGTTTTTCTACATATCATTTCATCACATGTACACACAAAGTTGATCTTTGTATTTTCCTTTTTTTTTAAATAGTCATATAAGGATCATAAGCCTAGGATTCACCATGTCTAAAAATGATTTCTTTTAACATTTTTTCCACTTCCTATAGGGCTACTCTAGTATTTATAATAATTTTCAAAACCTCATTTTTTAATCTAAGGGTGACATTTTGTTTCTTTCATACAAAATTTAGTTGATTAGATTATAACCTATACCTAATATAATCCAAGGAAAAAATCTTCATATTAATAAAAACTAGTAGTTTTTATGAAGGGGACTTGAAAATATAAACTTTGATCTCGATATGGTGTTGGAAAAGATACCAATCATTGACCTTGGTGGCTATACTCCATTGAAGTAAACTTTTAATCATTTGAAATACTCTAGCGAGAGACTCTTCATAAATAGTAGAATATACCACTAACATTATTTATTAATGAGCTTAACAAAATCACCATTATTAGGTCACTTTATAAATATAGGGTTTCAATGAATAAATGAAGGAGGGTTACCATCTTCATCTTGAAGGTTTAGTTGCATAATTGAGAAATTTTTAGCTTGAAAATAAAAATATAGATAGGCAATATGATTGAACTTAAAGATCATAGTTACATCAAACTAGGCCAACTAAAATTTTATGGGATGTGATATATACTCACTATAATAAAATCTAACTAAAGGTTTATTCATGGGGATAGAGAGAAGGCATATATCCATGATTTTTTGATCAATTATTTTATCACGTTCATATCCAAACAATGAGAATATCATAAAAATTATTTGTCTTGAAATATTAGGGAAAATACTAGTGCTATATAGTCGAGGATATTATAGAACAGAAGCATGTAATGAAATTAATGATTGGATCAAGGTTACCTTCTCTTTAGAGTATACTTGATGATATGAAGCCAATAAATTTTCATCTTTTAATACTCACGTTTCGTGGAATAAAATGATTTTGAATATTTGAAGAATATAATAAAGGTTTACAAGGAAAGGGATAATGCCATTTTAGGATATATCAACTCTCTTACTAGGGACATAATTATTTTCACACCAAGCTACAAGTTATGGAAATTGATAGGTTTTAGGTACAATAAATTTATCCAAATGATATAACCAAGCATGTAAGTACTCATGGAGGTCACTGAAACGTTTTTGGGATTTCTTATGTAACAAATATAAGTCACACTATGAGATGAAAATGTTAAATACGTCACTATCTACTTCTACCAAGATCATTTATTTGAGTGTTAAAGGGTGGGAGATTTCAATGGTGGAATAACATGGCTTTTTAATTTTTTAATTTATTAAAAGAAACAAATAAAATATAATAAAAATCTAGAAAAAAAAATAATTGATGAGCTAGAGTCATAAAATTGGCTTTTTCTATAAAATAACCTTTTTGCAAAATAACTTTTCTTCTACCCTAGAAATAATTTTGTTGGGTAGAATAATTGACAATAAAAGCTAATCAATATCAATCTAGGCTCATAGTGATGTAGGAGTATTAAGGTAGATTCAACAATGTGACAAGCTGGTCACATGTTGTGGCTTGGGGAGAGGACTAGCAGTCCTAATAATTTGAGGAATTTAGTTTTAAAGTATTTTGTTTAATGTTAATTTGGGCTAACATAGCCATTGTAATATGTAGGTTAAAAGAATACTTAGATTAGGATTAGTTAGGCATTTAGTTGAATAAACTGTTCTAAAACTAAATAGCAATTTCTCAACAATATGGGGATTTCAGGAAAGGCATAAAACAAAACCAAATCCACCATTGTGGTGTTCTACCTTCCATAGAGAAAAAGAGAGAGTACGAGAGGGACGTAGGTGTGAAAGAGGGTTGAATAGAGAGTAGGATTAAATGTAAAAAACAACCATCCCAGGGCTTATTTCTGTGTATTTTCATTTATAAATTAACTCCAAGTGTTTTGGATCTTGATCGAGCTCTCTATTTCAACCCGTATGTTTTATTTCCTTGTCGAAAACAAATATTGGATCTTTTTTGTATTTGTGTAGTACTATATATGCATATTTTCTCTGTTAATGAATAGACAGATTTGAGCGAGAGGACGCAGTCCTTTTGAACTTTGCGTAAGACAAGGAAGAGACAGAGGGGTGAGAGGTGAAGAACAAGCTCAAGAGGGAATCTGTGCATTTGCAAACCAAAAAAATATTAGGAGAGAAAATGTTGAAGAGTTCCAAAGAAGCTCATGAGGATTAGCATGGAGGAAGCTGGATTGGAGAGCCATGGCATCAGAAAGAAGAGAATCCAAATAAAGAACGGAGTACTCAGAAGAATTCCTAAGGAGGAATCAACGATGAGGATTGAAGCACATAGACAAGGTTTAAGGATTGAAAATGGAGATTAGAGTGGGAAAAAGAGGTGAAGAAGATAAAAGAAGGTTTAGTAGACGGCTGTGATTAAATCACAGACCCCAAGATGAAATATGGACGATCGCGATGACTTTGGAGATTAGGCATGTAGCCTTGACGAGGACCATCAATACGAAAATGATCAACGGTGATAGAAGCTCTTCGTAACCATAGCTTGTCGGACATCACAAATAATATAAGACAAGGTTAATATTTCGCAAGTTAATGATTTTAACATGTGATGTGAAGTGGCATGGAGAAGAAGCTGCGCGGACCGTTGGATCATGCATAAGATCAATGATGGATGATGAATTTGGACTTCACACTTCGAAAATTATAGCAGATATTGTTAAAGAGTTGAAGGTTGTGGGCAGGAGATTGTGATGTATTTTGATTGGTTTTCATGATGTGGGATTCGAGAGCTCTAGTTCCACATAAAATGTAAAGTGATATGGGTAAGTGTGATTTTTTAAGGTGATCGTTGTTTGATTCCACATAGATGTATGTTAAACCACCTTCAATATATTTATATTCCACTATGTATAAAGGAATTTATGTGGGTCTTAACCCACGAGTCCATGAAGATAAGTTAATCTGAATTTACGACTACATCAATTAGTATCTGAGCAACAAGATATGAGAGGCAATGTGAATGAATTTTAACTAAGAAAAGTTGAGAAATATTACTCATTGATTCTAATCGAGTGAACCTTAAGAGGTAAGGTTGTGGACTGAAGGCTCATGAAAAATCACAAGAGCTACAATAGCATGGATAGTAGTAGCATAGATAATAAGTAGTAGGAGGAGTGAAAACATCTCAGCAAGAAGATTACAACCTTTAAGGGCAGTGATGAAGGAAGCTAGCAAGGGTTTCTAGGAGGAAAAATAAGTGTGGTCAGAACCTAATATTTCAGCTGAGGTTGAAATATAATAGGACAGTAGTGTTCTCGAGTGCAGATGAGTTGTGCGGGTAAGCCTAGAAGGAGCATAGAGGAGTGCTCAAGGAGGGTTATAGATTGAGGACTAGTACTTTCCAAAATACCAAGCACAAAGGAAGTTTGGTGAGGTAAGTTGTAGTAGGAGGGACTGTTACTATAGAGGCTAGTGCAGGTCATAGAGGGCGAAAGCACTCAAGAATATGACTATTGAAATTCATAGCAGAGGTTCAGGAGGCAACCAAAAAGTAAATAAGGAATATGCCAAGACAAATGGGATATGGAAACAAATGAATGATGAATAATATAAGAGAGAAACATCTAAGATGAGAACCCATCTTGATCTATTAATGGAGTTTCTATGGAGGAGCGATGAAGACCAGAAGTGTGGATGGATTATGAGGAATAAATTGAAATGGCATGGGTTGAAGATGAAGAGGGATCATAGGTTGAATTATTAAGAAGAAGAAGAAGAGTCAACAAGATATGACTTGGGACAGGGGACAAGTACTACACTTGTTTCAGAGATAAAATAGGGTTTTTGTAACTCACAAGGTGGATCAGGATGATTCCATAGAGGGAAGAAGAAAAGATGACCACTGATGGCTATCTGAAAGGTTGAAGGAGGAGTCACAAGAAGGAGAATAGAATTCAGCAGAGATGCCAGTAAAATACTAAGCATGGAAAAGCTTGGTGTGGTATCTAGAGGGAGGTTGTGGAGTCATCTTGTATAGATGGATTGTTTGCAGTCCATGATGAACAAAGACGAGTTAATAAAGGAAATAAGACTATGGTTATTGATGGTCATAGTAAAGGTTCCAAGGAAGATTATGCAAGATCAATCAAGAATAAAATTGATAGAGAATTAGCTGAGATAAAAGTGCAGCTAGAAGTGTCGAGAGAATTCATAAAAGGGAGTATGGAACACCAAAGGTATGATTGGGTTCTGTAGAAGAAAAGATTTAGGTGGAGTCAATTACAGAGTATGTTAAGATCTAACACAAGAATTCATCTACAAGAAGAGCTCAGATGAGCTAAGTTACAACATAGTATGTGCGCTAAGGAAGAGGCTTACTTATGTGAACCTGAGAAAGGGTATATTTTTTGTGATAGCAGTAATGAAGATGAAGACATGAGACCAGTTGATCGTTTCATGGATTCTTGGAAGGATGGGAACCAATAGAAAGAGGTGATGTTTGAGACAACAAGAGAGACTATGGATCCTTATGGTTTTGAAACAAATGATTATTTTATGTTTGTAGATGAAATTGATAGATAAAGAAAAAAAAATTATGTTGTCATAAAGGATGAAGGGGGAGGACATAATCTAAATTATGTTCAAGAAGAAAATGAGAGAGTTGAGTCTCATATACTTGCACATGCACAGCTAAGTGAAGGAAATTATTTCCAGCATACTGTGAAAGCTAAAAACAAGGAGAACTTGTCTTATGATGATGGCCAAGAACAGAAAGAGGCAAAATATGATATCAAGAATTCATGTGCTATGCTTCAGAAAGATGAAATGAAGACTAGTGAAGACTTTATGAGTCTTGAAAGAGACTTAGAAAAACAAGAGAAATATTTGGTGATTGATTCATCAAATAATACCACTGGGTCTTGTGAGTTTAATGCTAACAATTTGAATGTGTTTTTAGGTTGTGTAGAAAGCAATCCATCTCTTGAAATTGTCTCAAGTAAAGCTAAAGTATATCTAGCAAAGTATAATGAAGAAGAGAATTGTCAAGAAAGTATGTTGAAGAGTGTCTTTCTGATGAAAACCAGGTTGAGTTGTTGCAGTAGAAGGAATTCATAAGTTCCTTATTTAATGAAGGGAGTAACCTTAATGGAGATGAAGTAGTAATGCCTCATGAGATGAAGTTTGTTCTTGATGAGGACAAAGAGGAATTGGCTTGCTTAAATAGCCAAAGGAAGATTATTGGACAAACATTTAGGACTGTTGTAAAAGTAGAAAATCAGAAATTTATTCTGGTTAAAGATGAAAGTGAGGCAGTTATATCTCAAGCTTAAGGAAAGTCAATCCTAGAAGTGGAAAATACTAAATTTACTATTAGTACTAGTCAAGAAGCAGAAGGAAAACAATGGAGTGTTGTCAAGGAAGAGGAAGTGAGTTATGTTGAAACTATAATACATCACACTGAAGAGGTACTTGAAGGGAATTAATTAATTATTGAATAGCTTAGTTGCTTGCTAAAATCATTTGAACAAGAGAAAGAGATTGCAGACAATAAGATGGAACCAGTTCAAACTCTAGTTGAAATAGAGATAGATACTAGTTTCCAAAACTTAATTGTGTTAACATAGAGGAAAGAGTGAATAAATATATTACTACAGTTAGAGAATTAGAAGTAACCTTACCTTTTGACAGTAAATTTTCAAATAAGGAAAACAAGAGGGATGTTGCAGAGGGAGATATCTTCAAATATATTCAGGAAGTTTTGGTGGCAGCAATGTCTGGAGTAATATTTGCAAGATGTCTGGGATAGAGTATAGTAGAATGTGTTGGAAAAGGATTAGAAATAAGATTATATTACAACAGAATATTGAATTGCAAGAAACCATAGACAAACTATGGGAGTAAATGCAAAAACCTAATAAGATTTACAAGAAAATGAAGAAAGAATTCCACTTTGGAATTTTTTTGAAAGTGAAGAAAAGTGAAGGTAGAAGCAGTAAAGCACTATAGTACAGAGTTTGGAGTCTTCAAAGATTCAAGAATTGAAGACACATGACCAGGATTTCATGAATTATTTTACCTCGGGAGTCTGGTGCAGGAGAATTAAGGTAGAGTCAGCAATGTGACAAGCTAGTCACATGTTTTGGCTTGGGGAGAGGACTAGCGGTCCTAATAATTTGAGGACTTTAGTTTTAAAGTATTTTTTTTAAAGTTAATTTAGGCTAACATAGCCATTGGAATATGTAGCTTAAAAGAATATATAGATTAGGATTAGTTAGGAATTTAGTTGAATAAATTGTTCTGAAACTCAATAATAGTTTCTGAACTATATGGGTATTTTGGGAAAGGCATAAAACGAAACCAAATCCACCATTGTGGGGTTTTTCCTTACATAGAGAAAAAGAGAGAGTACGAGAGGGAAATAGGCCTAAAATAGGTTTGAAAAAAGAGTAGGAGTAAATATAAAATCCGACCATCCTAGGGCTTCGTTCTGTGTATTTTCATTTATATATTAATTCCAAGTGTTTTGGATCTTCATCGGGATCTCTCTTTCAACCTGTGTGTTTTGTTTCCCTATCAAAAATAAATATTGTATCTTTTTTGTATCTATGTAGTATTATATATTCATATTGCCTTTGTTATTGGATAGACATATTTGAGTGAGAGGATGAAGTCCTTTTGAACTTCACGTAAGACAAGGCAGAGACTGAGGGATGAGAGGTGAAGAACAAGGTCAGAAGGGAATCCGTGCATTTTCAGACCACAGAAAGCTCAGAAGAGACAAGGTCGAAGAGTTAAAAAGAAGCTCAGGAGGATTAGCATGGAGGAAGTTGTATCGCAAAGCCATGACATCAGAAAGAAGAGAAACCGAATAAAGAACAGAATACTCAGAAGAATTTCTAGGCATAAATCGGTGGCGAGGATTGAAGCACAGAGACAAGGTTTAAGGATTGACGGTGGAGATTAGAGTAGGAAAAATAGGTGAAGAATATTTGAGAAGGTTGAGCAGATGGATGCGATCAAATCGTAGACCCAAAGATGAAATATGGATGGTCGCGATGAATTTGGAGATTGGACTTGCAGGGTTGAGGAGGACCGTTGATATGAAAATGATCAATGGTGATAGAATCCTGTCACAACCGTAAGTTTTCGCACATCACAGAGAATAGAAGACAAGCTTAAGATTTTACAAGTTAAATATTTTAACTTGCGATGCAAAGTGGCACAGAGAAATATTTGCGCGGACTGGTTTATGATGCAACATATCAATGATGGATGATGGATTGCGACTTCGCACTTCACAAATTATAGTAGATATCGTTAAAGAGTTTAAGGTTGCGGGTGGGCGATTGTGATGTGTTCTGATTGGTTGTCGTGATGTGGGACCGGAGAGCTCTAGTTCCACGTACAATGTAAAGTGATATGAGTAAGTGCGGTTTGTTAATGTGATCATTGTTTGATTGTACATGGATGTATGTTAAACTACCTCCAACATATTTATATTATGATATGTATAAAGGAAGTTATGTGGGTCCTAACCCATGAGTCCATGAAGATAAGTTAATCTGCAGTTACGGCTGCATCAAATAGAGTTAGATACACTACATATTATGTGTGGAGATGGATATGGTAATAATATAGTACAGTAAGGGCCTAACTAGGAAAAGTGTCAAAAAATTGCATCACCTTAGGTTTCCATTGTTGAATCAACTCTTAGACTTTAATAATATGAATAATTTTAGTGGTAGGTTTACACAAATTAATCAGGAAATCCTATCTAAGTGACCATTGAGTTCGTAGTGTGAATTCCTCCTGGACTGATTGACCTTCTAAACCTGAAGTATTTAGGTGGACAAAGGATTCAATAACTTATTATGTGTTCCAAAATCACATTACAGGAAAGGAAGCCTAGACATAAAAAACAAATATTATTAGTTAGGCAACACTATCATCACATAGTTGAAAGGAAAGAATAAATAGAACCAAATTTCCCTCGGGGTTGCATAACTACTATGTAGTCATTAAAGTAGATAGAGTCAAGTGTGTAGTCTACAATAAACCTTGTTTCACACCACCAACAAAATTATCAACCAATAGGTTATGAATCATGAAACAACATACATCGTCTTATTTTTTTTTCAACCTATATCCATCTTAACCCTTGATGTATCATGCGTCAAGAGGGATCAAATCTCTCGAGGTGTAAAAAATTTTTTTGAATGAAGAACTTGAGGAAATGTTTTCATCTTGAGAGATTTAATCCCTCTCAACACTTGATAAATCCAGAGTTGAGATGCACATAGGTTAGTTTAAAATAAATTAAAATCAATTTCAAGTATAAATTTATAATTATGAATTGTCTTCATTTCACTTTCATATAAAAAATACAAAATAATAAAATTATATTTAAATCCTTTACTTTTTAACTCATTTTAAATAATTTTAGTTCTTCCTTATCATTACACTTTAAAATATTAAGTAAAAAAATTTAAAAACATAAAATATTAGCATCCTATTTTCTTAACCAAACATACTGCATTATTTATCAAATAACCTTTCAATCACAAATATATTGCATTGTTTATCAAACAAATTTTTAATTAGAGTAATAAAATTTGATAAAAAATTAATCAATCATCCATTCTTTATACACAGATCTCTCTTATAGAGTAATAAATATAAAACTAATCCAAATCTCTCTTATGTATCTCTTATACAATAAAAAAACTATACATAAATCAATACCTATATAATACTCCCTTAGAAGTCCACAACCCTAAAGTTCCTAAACCAAGTCCCCAATTTGGAGAAAAGCTTGTAAAAATCATAAAATTGCTTATACCACACTTTTCCTTAGTTTTACCTACAACACCACACTCTTTTGCTCCAGAAATTGTGGAGCCGACCACACATTTTCTTCATTAAAATTGCAGACCCCTGTAAAAGGTAAAATGAAGGAGAAAGTAAATTGTAGAAGCCTACCTGGTCGAATATTCTCCCAGTTGGAAGCTTCCAGAATGTGTTATCCAATCGAAGCTTCACTCCCTCCATTATCATCATCATTCATCCCTTCATTAAAGGAGCCGATTCCTTGGATTTTGGAATTTAATCCCTTGATAAGGGGACTCTATCCCTTCCATTTTGGAGTTGTAACCACTTTTCTTCTCTTATAAATTGAAGCTTTGGTTCAATCTCAAGGGTACATGCTCACATATGTAAAGCTTCTCTATGTATTTTTTATGCACTTAGTACTTTTTTTGTATTTGGTAACTACCATAGAGAAGGGAATTGCTGAAGAAACATACTCTTTGCTAACTGCAGGAACGATTACATACTCGTAGTTAGGCTCATTCGAAGAGTGGAAGGGCTTGTCAGAATTTAAGGAAACGCTTGTTCCGGACCCCCGGAAGGACCTTTATGACTTCAAGGCGAACGTGGTTGTAAGATTCCTTATTTTATTTAAAGATAATAAAATTGGATCCTGTTTTCTCAATAAGTTGTTAATATGTTTATTTGAATGACTTAGTTCTTAAATTTCTTGATCATTAAGACAGATTTGTGATTTTTGAATTACTATATGTTTTAGGTGCTGCTGATCTTCTGCTATGTCTTTGTTTGTAGATCTTAAGAGGTGATTTTTTGGAGCGACGAGAAAGAAGAAATTAACTAGCATTGGAACACAGGTAGGTCCTTTCTTCATCATAGAAAATTCTTAATCATATGTAATCTAGAGAAAATAGTTTACAAGTTGTCCTATTTGTTTCTAGCTATCCTTGTGATACTAGGGAGATCTTTCTTGTCCGCGAGAATGATTTATCTGCCTAAAAATAGCGCACTTTCCGAGGGACTACCCGAAACATGTTATTCGAGTCCTGTGATTTGGCAGATTGGCATACCAAGTGATAGTGCAACATCAAAACCAGTCTTTAGAGCTCTAGGACCTAGCCTTCCTAGTCTCAGAGAGGGATCTCTCAATTTTTTTCAAAAATGTGAGCTTGTTTTCTTTTAAGGGTTGATTTTAGGCTAGTTATGAAGCATGATTTTGTTTTATTGTTTCGTTAGACATGATGATCTAGGCAACATAGATAGGAAAGGGAAATCTCTAAGTCATTGGGCAATGGAGTCAAATTGAATTTGTAACAAGTTTGGAGATGAATCAGGGATATAAAAGGGAAAATCTAACCTGGCCAGTGGATCTACAAGGTCTTTCAGGTGAAATTAAATTGACATTAAAGGTTTATAATGAAAAGTAGAACTAAGGGCAATTAAGCATCCTTAATTATATGTACTTCTCAACAAAGGGAATTAAAACATTATCTGAACATGAAGAGGCATTCCATAGATAGGGCTAACCATAAATTCTAGAAACCACGCTTCCGCAAATAATAATTCCAAGACAAACTTCTCCAATGAAATATAGAAGGGGAGAAACTAATTTAACTTCTAGGGATTTCACCTTCAAGGATAAGAAAAAATTCAAGATTCACAAATAACTACATTCATAGAAGAGGGAACTCCTAGACATCTTTGATTACAACTATAAATACCTTCAAAACAATTATTTGAGAAAGTACAAAGGGTATGATCAGAACAAAACCTCTTTGGTAGACTTTTGAAAATGGTACTTTGAAGGGAGACTTCAGAAACAGTTTTAAGTTGTAGCAAATAAGAAGGGAAAACCATAAATCATTCTTGAGACCAGCTGTATTGAACTATTTTAAGAATTAAACAAGCATAAGGGTTCTAGAGAGCAATTAAGAATTCTCTATACTATCTTAGTAGAAGAAAACATAAAGACAATGAAGAGTAAATAGAACTAAGGTGCTTTCAAAAGACATTTATTAGCCTAAAATTTTTTCTCTACTATAACAGAGAATGGTGAAACATAATGAAACAAGAAATAACAATATGATATTTATATTACTTCACCAATAGCCAAGCTCAAAGATCCAATGATAGAGCTTTCCCCATCAACAAACAGGTTAAAAAATCCACATGTTCTAGAACATCAATTTCCTTTCAACTTCAGCAAAGCTAATTCAGAGAGTCACCACATACACCTAATACAATGAGTTCAAATGCAGTATTTATGTTGCAAATGAGGAGGTGGAACTCATATAGGGTTCAAGTGTTATTAATTACAGAGTAAATGCATTACTAGCGTTGAAAACCATGCAAGGCATAAGGCAGAAATAGGTGCAACTTCTTCTCTATTTTATTAACTTTGTCTTAACTTCTGAGAGGCAGATAAGAGAAAATATTGACTTTTAAGGCTCTACCCTATCTTTACAATAACTGTTCTAACAGTTTAAAATATATTATTTTGTGTAATAACTGCTTTTTTTCCTTTACAGATAAAGAATTGGCTAAAGGAGTGAGTTGATATTTTTTATTGAATAACTGATCTGTGTTGATGTGTTCGAGGCTAATTTAGCCTAATATTTCCTTTAATTTCATCATTAAACTGTGTTAAGGCTTGATATCAATTTTTTCCTTCATGATCCTTCATGCTGTCTTTATCTCCTTTTCGGGATTTCTTTAAACCTTTATCAGTTTATTGTTGTACATGTATCTTTTGTCGTAGTGCTGGAGGGTTTGGTCAAACCAACAAATGTTCATGAGACATTGATTAGTTCATGAAGCTAAAACCTTAATCTCATTTTGCATGCTTGTACTTTGTGGATCATCATCCTTGAAAGAAAAACCACTTAATTGGCTCACTGGAGAGCCTACTTATTCGACTGGTGGCCATTAAACCTGCAGAACACATTAAACATGTTATAAAACCTACTTATAGGGTATAAATGCTTGCAGAGGTGATGGCGAGGGCAAAGGAGTTATGTAGAGGAAAATGAATATGCGGGATGAGATTCCATGGCGGGATGACAGAAAGTAGGGTTTTGAATTTGATTTATGGCGTGAAAACGAAAGATGGTTTTAGGAATACCATAGGTGGTATTCGCACGGGAGCTAAGTTGTAAGAAGTAATGGGCTAAATGAATGTGATACGGCTTAGGTGTTGACATGCGTCCCCCACGAAACCACATATTTCGCATGAAAATAGCACGTTTGGGTATTTTTGTGTTTTGGACACGAAACGGGTTATGAGCCATTTGATATGGGGGTTCCAGATCTATGGTGTAGAGTGAAGATGCCAGATGGAGCTACACGATCAGGTGGGACTGGCAGTGATGTCACTTATTTTTTTGTGGAGCGATAAGGTTGATCGGGGAGAGTTAGTGGGAGGAGCCGTGATGGCTGTTGGATTGTTGCAATCAACATTCAGGATCTCTTCCATGGGGACCACAAAAGCACGGAGGCTAAGAGAATATGGAGGGCCCAGAAAGGGTCCGGACTGTCGGATCTAGGGAGATTGATGGCTGAGATCTTTTTGCAGAGAGGATTCGGTAGAGGGTTATCAGGAGGAAGGGTGGTGATGGAAAGAAGCGTGGACCGTCAGATCATCAGGATCAATAGTTTAGATCATATCGGCGGGGCGCATATCAACAGCAAAATGGAAGGCGGAAGTGACCCTTTGCAGTTTGCGATGGAGCATGGACCGTCCGATCTGAGGGAGATCAATGGTTACGAATCCATCAGCGGAGATAATCCTCGGCGAAGTTTTGCATCAATGGGAATGGGAAACACTGAAGTGTGATGGCCGATGAGGGCTAAAGACCTTTAGCTGACGGTCTCAGGCCTTAGTCTTATGTTGAAAAGGGGATAGTGGCTTAAGGAAAAAGCGCTTAAGGCCCAAAGTTAAAAGGTTGGAAAATAGGCCGAAATGGGGTTTTCTGAGGCCTTTTGAGGGGTCCCGATAAGTTAGAAAAAGGGATTTAAAACCAAATAAAGAGGATTTGTAAGGTTTTAAGGGGATTTTGAAGGAAATAAAGGGTAAAATGAGGAAAATGGGTGACATGAAGGGAATATTTTGAAATGGAGAAATGGTGGGAATTATGGCTTTGAAGGAAATTTTGTTTTTGAATCAGTAGGGCTTATTTGAAGGATTTCTTGCTGAAATAGAAGTGAAGATGATTTGTAAGATAAAAGACACCAATAAGGCTTCAATAACTAGCAGTTTTCCATGAAGATTTCTTCTTGAAGGCTTAAGAACATATTTAGCCATCATTTGCTGTGACAAAATTTACTGATGGCTAGTAGTGGCTCCACTTGGGGAGGGCAGCTCCATGGAGGTGTCAAGAATCTCAGAGATAATCTCTTGAGAGTGGACCAGTGGTTTGCATTTTGAAAACCTCATTCTCCTTTGATCATGTTGCTTAAAAATATGATCATTATTTATATCAACCGGAAACTTTCTCTGACACAACTACCTAGACAGCCTACTTGTCCTAACATTTTTTCTTCAATAAGGTGCACTTGGACTTGCAAACATTTAACATCGACATTTTTTTCTTTTGAAAATAGGAAAAAATAATCTAAATCTTCCCTTATTTTTTCCATGAGTTCATATTAAACAATTGAACTCATTAGCTTCCGTACCTATTCCACTATCTGTCAAGATTAGATTGTTTGACAGATCTCCATTCTCTATATTCTAAACAGAAATTTAAATACAAACAAACCAGGATTAAGCTGTCTGATTTGCTATAAGACTATGGCATAAAAACAAGTTGCACATAGACTAAAATTTATAGATTTTTAAAACAAAATTGTGAAGGCTTAAGATCTGAAAATTGTAAATATACTTCTTCCCTTTTTCAACTCTAATTTTGATCTTTTTGAGAGCTATTTCCCCTTTCCTTTCTTGGTTCAGATTTCGAGTTTGTTTGAACCATTTCTTCCTCTATCCTAATTTATTCTACTGATAAGTCAGGTCTGAAATAATCTTATCAATTAGTGCTTCTACTAACTTATCAACATAAATTTAAATTATGTTCAGCCACGATTAGGCTAGATGACTGAACAATATATCATTTTTTAATCAGCAGTGGCACTTATATTTGCTCACTTTCAGAAAATTCTCTTTTTTGGGTATGGGGTTGTACCTCTTTTGAATCTGCCCTCTTTTGATTTTCTTTTCTTTTTATTGTTTTTGTATTTTTCATGATTTCTTTTCAACTGGGTCATGTATAATGAATAAAAGCTTTGAAGCTAATACTCTTGACAGAAGTAGTGCTTGAGAATCCTGCCATTGACAGGACCTCCAAATATGTCTTCTCCATTCAGCTCTTGTAGAAATAATGCATTATGACCCTTTATAGAATGAATGATGTAGGGCCCTTTCCATAGATTCTCAAATTTTTCATTTTTTCCCTTTTCTCCCCTTCTAGAATCCCACTTTAGAACATATTTCCAATTTTGAAATAATTTTATTTAGTCATTTTGTCAAATAACTTCTTGATGCCTTCTTGGACTATTTGTGTTCTCTTATATAATTCCTCTTTGGACTGTTGTAAATGAATGGTATGATTTATCCTTATTTGCATATCATTCTCTTCAGTTTGTATTTCTTGAAGGAGTTTCATGACTGGAACTCCTAAAGAGGTTGGGAAGACTGCATCCATGCCATAAACCAGCTGATAGGGGGACCTATTTATTGATTTTTTGGAGGTTAATCTATCAACCCATAAAGCATGAATAAGCTTACTATGCCATGATTTTTTATTGTGCTCCAAATTTTTTTTGATAATATTGACAAGCCTTTTGTTGGAGGATTCAGCTAATCCATTTCCTTCGGGATAGTAGGCAGTAGACTGACCTAATGTGATATGATATTTATAGCAGAATTCAACCATTCTTTTAGACTTGAAGGCCGCAGCATTGTCTGTGATAATTTTCCTAGGACAACCAAATCTGGATAGGATGTTGGTTTCAAGGAACTTGATGATGACAGAGTCAGTAGCATTCCTAGAAGGTATGGCTTCTATCCACTTGGTAGAATAATCAGTGGCAATGAGGATCCACTTGTGTTGAGCCAAAGAATATGGGTGAATTTCCCCAATGAAGTCCAAGCCCCATTGTTGAAAGGGAGCCTGAACACTGATGGGATGTAAACTTTAAGGTAAGAGTTTTCTCCTGCCATCAAAAATTTGACACTTATGGCAAGACATGACAAGCTTCTGAGTATCTGGGAAAAGTGTAGGCCAATAGTAACCAGATCTGAGGATTTTATTTGTTGCAGTATTCCAGTAAAGATGTCCTTCACATTCTCCCTCATGCAGCTCATGCATGATTTTTCCTGCATCAATCTCAAGAAAACATTTAAGAAATATTCCAACAGCATTCTTCCAATAAAAAACCCCATCTAATATGCTATAATTTAAAGCCTTCTTTTTGAAAAATCTAGCTTTAGCTTTAGATAGAGAATGAGGGGTATTCAAATAAAGTAGCACATATATGATATTAGCATACCAAGGTGATTTCACAAAATTTTCTTCAATAAATGGAGCTGTGAATTCTTCTGTTTATTCTAAAATATCAACCATATTCATATCTAGTGCTTCGAATTTTGACTCAGCCAAAATTTTTGCTAATCCCTTCCCTTTGATTAGTTTGGTGGGCCTGATTCCTAAGTCATATTCTAAAATAACAGAAATCCAGTTTCCTCTTTTGCCATCAGGGTCTTGACTTAGAATATCCTTGACAACTGTGTGTGGAACAAAAGCAATGATATGAGAACGCAAAATATAAACTCTGAATTCTTTCAATGCTTTTACCAAGTCTAAGGCTTGTTTCTCCATGATGTTATATTTGAGTGGAGCATCTCTTAAGGCCCTACTAAAAAATA
This sequence comes from Pinus albicaulis, assembly GCA_034641835.2. Taxonomy (NCBI): domain Eukaryota; kingdom Viridiplantae; phylum Streptophyta; class Pinopsida; order Pinales; family Pinaceae; genus Pinus; species Pinus albicaulis. The sequence goes on along the minus strand of CM076575.1, from coordinate 607,183,791 downwards.
TATAGGTTTTTCTTGCCCCATGATATTCTTTTGTAGTAATACTACATCTATTGTATGTTCGGATGCAAAATAAAAGATATAAAAATATTTGGTAAAATCAAGAATAATAAGAACTGGTGTTTGAGTTAAAGCTTGTTTTACTAGTTCAAATGATTGTTTATCTTGTATTGTCCATTTAACAGCTATCTCTTTCTTTAGCATGTTTGTGATATTTCTCAATAGCTCAGCAACGTTGGCAATGAACCTCCTTAAAAAATTTATCTTCGTAATGAAAGATTGTAATTCTTTGAGGTTCCTAGGATGGCTGATCTTCAATATGCCATCAATCCTTTTAGGGTCTACTTTGATTCCCTCTTCATAAATTATGTGGCCAAGAAGTTTTCCTTATTGGAGACCAAAGAGTGTCTTTTTGGGATTCAAAGATAAGCCATATTTCCTACATTTCTAAAAAAAAATTCTCTTAAAAGAATCAAGTTTTCTTCATCAGTTTTGGAGAAAACAGTAATGTCATCAAGGTAAATGATTATAAAATAGCCTATGTCTTCTGAGAAGGCTATATCCATGGCCCTTTGGAAGGTGGCTCCTGCATTCATCAAACGAAATGGAATTTTGACATACATGAATGTACCCCAAGGTGTAGTAAAAACAGTTTTATGTTGAACACTTGGGAGTACTAACACCTGATTGTAATCTGAGAACCCGTCCAACAATGAAATTATTTTGGATCCAACCACCCTTTGAAGTATGTGATCCATTTTTGGAAAGGGATAGTTATCTTTAAGGGAGACTCTATTTACATTTCTGAAATCAATGCAGAGCCTGATTTCCCCAGTATTTTTCCTAACATATATTAAGTTAGAAACCTAATCTAAATATCTGAGGGGAACTATGATCCTAGCATCATACATTTCCTGATCTCTTTCTCAACCAAAGGCAATAAAACAGGGTTTATCCTTCTGATTTTTTGTTTGAAAGGTTTCTGATTTTCCTTAAGAGGGATTTTGTGTTTTATGATGCTGGTATCATATGATTTCAGATCCTTGTAACCCCATGCAAACACATCTCTAAATTATTTGAAAAGTTCCATGTATTGTTGTTTGATATGAGCTGGAAGAGTGTTGGATAGCTTGATCATTTTGGGTTCTGCTAGGCTGCCTATCTTATGTTCTTATATCTTTGTTTCTATAGGCTCCATTCTTAGTTCTTTGGCTACATCATTGAAGTCAAACAATTGTTCTAATGGTGCAAGACCTCTTGGAATTGTATCGTTTTTACATTATAAAAATTTCAGGTCTTTTTGGTCTGTATTTTCAATTGTTTCTATTTTAAAAAGATGTGCAAATTGGTTTATATCAGCAGAAAAGGAAAACTCTATTTCAGGGATTTGTTCTTCATTTAGACAATTTTCCTCATGGCTTGAAGTAGATGTTGGTATGGCAAAGTCATTTTTTGATTGCAGAAAATAATCTGTATTTGTCTCCTTCAAACACTTGTCAATAATCTTCATTGTCATGTATTGCAGGCCTATTTTTTACCTTTATATTGAATTATTCATTTATCTATGGTATTTGGAAATTAGTAGCAGCAAAGGCAGGTTCATTTTCTAGATGATTTTGAGCTTTTGGGATGAAAACGAGTTCATATTTTTCAAAAACAATTAGGAGATCAAGGGAAACATTTCTATATTCTCTGAGTTTTGGATTTTTAGCTGAATACTCCCCTTTACTTTGTCTAATGATTAGCTCAGAATCACCTTGAACTGATATTTTCTTCGCTCCTAAATATTTGAGCAAATGTAGGCCAAGAAGGATAGCTTCATATTCTGCAATATTATTGGTGCATTGGAAATCAAGTTTATAAGAGTGTCCTTGATTTGTATTGTGTATCCATACATCATCTCTGGAACTTGTTTTGCTATAAGAGCCATCAAAGCTTAGTTCCCACAGTGTTTCTGTCTCATTTTCATTTCCTTTCTGCTATTGAAGGGTGTTAAAGTTTGAACGGTTTTGTGCTTGAGTTGATAACATATTTGACTGTTCTGTTGGACTAGATTCTTTTTTGTTTTTCTTTTGTTTTTGGTTGATTTCATCTTCATTATATAAGATAAAGGAAACTAAATCTGAATTAATGGATTAAATAGGAGCATTGTTGGGCCTACCTATATTTATCACCATGTATTTCATATGAGATTCTCTAAATAGTCTTTTTCTTTGATTAAACACTTGGATGGTGGCATAGGACATGTCCATTTGAAGGCTCCCTTGAAGTTTGGTTCCCCATGATCTAGATAGAAGCATGCCATATTTTGGTGGAATGTCAGCTAATACTATGTCCATAGCTAGACTTTTAGCAGGAATTTGTGCCAAATTGACACATAAATATTTAATTAGGCCTAAGAATTTGACCCTGCTTGAATCAAAGGAATACAGGTCTTTATATGGTTTAGTAATTTCCAAGCCTAGGCTTTCCATTACTACTTTGGGCATAAAATTGTGAGAAGCACCTGAGTCTAGCATGGAATTGTGAAAGATTATGTTATGTATATTCAGGCTGACATCGAAGGGATGGACAACCCCTTCTTGGTATTTTCCTTGAACTTAAGGACCAAACAATAATTTTGGCTTATCATCTGTCAAGTTTAAAGTATCAGTGTCACTGCCTATATTCAAAGCTTTCAAAAATTGATTTTTATATCCATCCTCAGTTACCAGTTCAACTAAGGGTATGGCGATTTTGATCTTGGAAATTTCCCCTTCAAGGCAGAAAGGAACTATTGTTCTTGACATATTTACATTTGTTTTGTCATTTACAATTCTTTCAACAATTCTGACTTGCTGAATTTTATTTGGACTATTATTTGGGACAGTTTTATTAGGGCCGCTAGCAGAGGTACTAGGGCATCTTTTTTCAACACTTTGTTGGATATTTTTGTCTTTATTTAGATCATTTTTCTTGGCCACAGTGTTGGTGTTACTGTCTGTCTTCTTAGGCTGATTTTCTGAAGTTTTTCTAACAACAGTATTAGTGTTTTTGTCATTGGAAATCTCTAAGTTCCTTTTTCTCCTAAGATTATATTGTTTGTTTACCTCCATGGTTTCATTTTCAAACCCCAATCTGTAATCTTCAGAATCCTCATGGTTGTTTTCAGTTTATTCTGAGGAGAAGAATCCTTGTTCTTCTTCAGTGAGAAAAACATCTATCTCACTGTCAGATCCTATCAATTTACATGATTTTCTTCCAACCCTTCAACTTCCCTTTCTTCTTCTTGATGAACATAGTTTTGTTGAAAAGTAGGCCTAATCTGTTGGTCATTGTCTCTTTGCCTATCTTGATTAGAGTCTCTTCTGAAATTTTGGTTTCTATTTCTGTTTTGGGGGTTGTTTTTGTTTTGTCTAGGAGGCACTCTATCATTCAAATTTATCTTTTCAAGCATCCTCTTGTTTACCCTTAATAAGTTGTCAATTTTGGCATCGAATGATGAGGTTGATGCCATTGTTTCATCCTTGTATGTAACTCTTTTTTATACTTTCAACCTAGCTCTTTTATCAATCAGATTTTCTTCTACACTTAAGGGTCCCCTTTGCATATATTGTAGAATTGAGGGGTCTTTTTCTCTTAGATGGTAAGCCATTTCAAGATAAAAACCTTCTAGGAATTTAGCTAAGGCTAGGGCTAGTGGAGGTTTCATGTCTGGGGAAGCACATTGTAAACACTATTGAATCTAGTGTAATAGTCTTGGACACTTTCCCCAATGTTTGTTTTGAGGTTGGTATATTGTGAAAGGATTTGGAAAGGGTTCTTCCTAATTTCCCATTTGTTTATGACTGTTTGATATAAAGAAGGGAGATCATTTACGCTATTAGGAGTTAAACCCTTAAACCATTTCTTGGATTCTCCTCTTAAACTTTGGGCAAAGATTCTCATCTTAATGGTCTCTTCTTCTATTTCCATGTAATCAAAAGCATCATTTTTTTTATCTACATGGTGTTAGGCAGTAGTAGGTTCATTTCCAGTGAAATGGGGAATTTTGGATTGGTAATCATCGGGCAAGGGAACCAGAGGTTGTGGTAACACTAGTGGAGCATACCATGCTACCATGATAGGAAATAATGGGGGATTTACAAGAGGTGGATTTACAAGAGGGAAATTGGGTTGAGTTGGAGTTCTTTGAACACTGTATGTGTGTATAGGAGTGGAAGAAACACTTGGGCCAGAAAACTAATGATGAGCAGATTTTTTATGGAAGGAGATAAAGTGATGAAGAAGCTAAGAATTAGGTGGAGTAGAAGGTGAAGCTTCTCTGCTAAAGCTCTTTGCAAATCTGTGGTTTCAAAATCAACTTGGTTTAAATCACTTTGAGACTTATTTATAAATAGGTTCTTTGTGTGAGGTAATTCAAAATGAGGATCTTTCAAGACTTTGAGATTTTCAAGGACAGATCTTGTTCTTGGGATGGTCCTATCAGTACTTCGTTTTCCAGATCTAGAATTTTTCCACAAAATCCTTTCTATATTATCAACTATCATAGGAGGATTAGGATCTAGATGGGATCTAGTATTGACCCTATATGAAGCTAGATTTTAGTTTCCAAAATTTAGATAGGTTGAGGCTTTTAGGACTTTTTTTCAAAAATTTCCTCTCATGGTGATTTATATAATAGGGGACTATGTTTCTAAACTTCCTCAGGGTTGGTTAACACAATCCTAGGGAAATCTGGAGATCTAGAGGAGTAATAGGCCTACTAGGGCTAGTGGAGTCGCCAGGTGGAAATTTTTAGCTTTTCTGAAGGAAAAATGTTTTATGGTCCACCACCAATGATTTATTTGAAAACCAATCTGAAATTTTTTGGTTTTTCTGAGTTTTTTGTAGTTCTATGGTTGTGAGAGTGTCCTATACTTGATTCAACACTTAGCTAAGGTGGTGAAACAAACAGAGTCTAATGTATGACTTACTAGCTAATTTCTTCATTGTTTGATAAGGGTCTCTTAGAATCCTAAGTGTTACTTAGATTGCCACTGATTCAGAAAAGTCCTATCATGATCACCATTATGATGGTAGTGCTTGAATAAAGCTATAGTTCACTTGAATGAATACTGAATGTCTTGTTTAGGAAATTTTACTCAAAAATGGTCCCACCGAGATCGCCACTATGTTGGGGTCCTGTGATTTGGTAGATTGGAAGACCAAGTGACAAGGAAACATCAAAACCAGACTTTATAGCTCTAGGACCTAGCCTTCCTAGTCTCAGAGAGGGATCTCTCAATTGTTTGCAAAGATGTGAACTTGTTTGCTTTTAAGGGTTGATTTTAGACTAGTTATGAAGCATGAGTTTGTTTGATTTTTTGGTTGGACATGATGATCTAGGCAACATAGATAGGAAAGGGAAATATCTAAGTCATTGGGCAATGGAGTGAAGTGGAATTTGTAGCAATGGAGTCAAATGGAAGTTGTAACAAGTTTGGAGATGAATCAGGGATATCAAAGGGAAAATATAACTTGGCCAATGGATCTAAAAGGTATTTCAGGTGAAATGAAATGGAAATTAAAGGTTTAGAATGAAAATTAGAACTAAGGGTAATTAATTATATGTAATTCTCAACAAAGGGACTTAAAACATTATCTGAACATGAAGAGGCATTCCCTAGATAGGGAAAACCATAAATTCTAGAAACCACACTTCAGCAAATAATAATTCCAAGACAAACTTCTCCAATGAAATATAAAAGGTAAGAAACTCATTTAACTTCTAGGGATTTCACCTTCAAGGATAAGAAAACATTAAAGATTCACAAATAATTGTGTTCATAGAAGAGGGAACTCCTAGACATCTTTGATTACGACTATAAAGACCTTCAAAACAACTATTTGAGCCAGTATAAAGGGTATGATTGGAGTAGAACCTCTTTGGCAGACTTTGGACAATGGTACTTTGAAGGGAGACTTCAAAAACAGTTTTAATGTTGGAAAGGTTGTCATTGATGGCAACATTGATGGCAAAGGAGGCAGCGTTGAAGCAGCAAATATAATAGAGGCAGCAAAGAAGCAAGTAAAGGCAGAGGAAACGAATATAACAGAGGCACCTATCTGGTAGAGGAAATGAATATAACAGAGGCACCTATCTGGCAGTGCCGTTATCACAGTAACAGCCGCAAAAGTAGAGGCAGAGGCAGAGTGACAGAAGTTGTTATTGCAGAGAATATAAAGGAGACAGAACCAAGCGTTGAAACTAAACTCACAACGGTTTTACAAAATAAGATTTCCCCATTCCGCACCGCTTTTGGTACGCAGGTGATATTGCTGGGACGAGCAGCGATTCCATTGATCAAATAGCACGTGGCACGCTTTTTATTAAACTGTGGGTCCGGGGAGGAGTAATACAAAATGAATTGGTTAATGTTTTTCGATGTATTAAAGTCTGAATATAAGGTTCGACGGAATATATTAAAAGAGTTATAACCACGTCCTGAGGATGACGTCATTTATTCCGAGGGGGTCCCCCTCCGCTATCTGCCCGAGTCTGCTACCCCCGCGGAACTCTGTTAACGCTGTGATAATATATAAGTTGGAGATATGTGTAATGCATTCCGGGGGGGTCTCCTTCCCTTATCTGCTCGAGTTTGCTACCCCCGCGGAATTAAGGAATGGTATAATACGAGCGCTGTGATATGATTGGTATATATATATATATATGATAAGGCGCATGAGTCTGTAATTCCGGAGGCCTTGTATATCGGTTCAAGAGTTAGTCATCAACCCCCATGGAATTTGAAAGGAATGGTTAATATATCCAAAGGTTTGGATATAGTTCAAGATTTTTTATATACATTGATATGTTACAGTACGCATAATGAAAATCGAAACATATATGTAATAATATTGGGTTTATTACTAAAGCCTGAAGATTGGGTTTATTACAAGAGCATGCGGGAACAAAAGAACTAGAGACAGCAGCAGAAATATGGAACAAAAGAAAAATTGAACTGAAATTATAATGTGAACTTCAAACAATTATGCTTAAACTCATGTATGAACAGAGAATGTTGACAGGTCGCCCGAGAACAGAAATGGTAATGCACACAAGTCCAGTGAATAGATAAATAAATATAGAGATGAACCAAGATATATAACAGCCACTCGACAGCAGTAGAAAAGAAAGATGCGCAGCAAACCAAGAGACAAAACGAGTGAGCTGGAGTTCTCATTTAAATTTGAATGTAAATGTTTTATTTAAATTTTTATTGTTTGTGATGCATTGGCAAGTCTCCGAGAGAAAACAAACTCCCACTGTAATGTTAAAATTGACACCTACAGTTATAATTTCTGAGTAAGCTGATAAAAGGAGTGAGAAGGCAGAAGGCAAAGAGACATGAATTTCCATTTCGAATTCCAAGTAGAATACAAACATTCATGTGAGGAAATCTATAAATAATATCATCTTGATATGCAGAAAGAAATTTTTTTTTAGCAAGGGAGAGAGCATATATAGAGAGAATGCAGAATATAGAAGGCAGAGAAGATTAAGAGAAGCTACAGAACAGAGCTGATATCTGAGGTAAATCAGCAAAAATTCAGTTTTAGAAAATGAGAGAGTTGGAGCTTCCCTATCAAGTTGCAGCTTGATAGCTGTCAGTTGTAGCTGACTGAGGTTGGAGCCTCCTGTAGGTTGGTGCCTGTAGAAAACTGAATGGAGTTGGTGCTTCCTTGCAAGTTGTAGCTTGCAGAATTGAGGTAGGAGCCTCCTGTAGGTTGGTGCCTGCAGAAAACAGTGGTGAGAGGGAGTTGGAGCTTGCCTTTGCATCACAACAATAATAAGATGTGGTTTTCTCCCTTTACGGGTTTCCACTTATATCTGGTGTCTCTGTGCATGATATTTATGTATTGATCTGATATGTATCATTTGCTTAATACCTTCTGCTCTCATATTAAGTCTACTGCTCTATTAAACTAATACTTTCTGATTACATTCTAAAATTACTCTCACATAAAATAGAGTTTGAAATGAAGGTGTAAATAAGTTTAATGAAAATTTTAAGAGATCAGGAATGTATTAAACTGATTCACCCCCCCCCCCCCCTCTCAGTTTAATTAGAGGTTCAACAATTGGTATCAGAGCGGGTTCCTTTGTACAAGTCTAACAACTGAAAGGAGATCCTAGGTTCCCAAGATGGCTAGTAAAGAAGGATGCTCAACCAACAAAGCCCCTTTCTTCACTGGTGAAAATTATGCTTTCTAGAAAATCAGAATGAGGACATACATAATGTCTCTAGGAATAGAAGTCTGGGATGCAGTGGATTTAGGATATGCCCCAAAGGCAACTGACTCAGAGAAAGAAGCCAAACAAGAATTTGTAGCTAACGCAAAAGCCATGAATGCCATATTAAATGGATTGTGTGAAGCAAAGTTTATTAAAGTAGTGCACAAAAACACTGCCAAAGAAATATGGGATACTCTTGAGAACATACATGATGGAAACAAGAAAGTAAAGACAGCCAAACTTCAAGTCTATAGAGCCCAGTTTGAGAACTTAAGAATGAATGATGATGAAGATATTTCCAGTTTCTTTCTAAAGGTTGCAGGAATTATTAATAATATGAAAGCTCTTGGAGAAAAAACATCAGAAAGTATAATTGTACAAAAGATTCTAAGATCTCTTCCATCCAGATTTAATCCAAAGGTGTCTGCAATAGAAGAAACAGCCGATTGGGAGACCTTGACTATGAACCAGCTACTAGGAAATCTTACAGCATATGAGATGAGGCTCCCACAAAAGAAGCCAAGCACAAGGGAGGCAGCATTCAAAACAGAAAAGAAGAAAGAAGAAAAGGAAGACATATGCTCCTGCTCTGATGAAGAAGAGGCTAAATTTGTCAAGAAATTGGATAGAGGCTCAGGTAGATACAAAGGTAAACTTCCCTTCAAATGCTTTAACTGTGGAAGAGTTGGACATTATGCTGCTAAATGTCCTCACAAGAAAGTAAGAAATCAAGCTCAAGAATCAGAGAAAGACACATCAAAGAACTGACAGAAAGGAAAGAGATTCAGCAGAAAATCCTTCTATGCTCACCAAGACAGCAGTGCATCTGAAGACTCAGATGAACCCTCAAGTGAAGAAGGAACCTCAGAATTTTAATTGATGGCCATAGAAGATCTTGAGGGACTCCTACTAGAAGATGAAGAAGAAGAAGGGGAAGTAGACCTTGAGGGGGAGCTAAGAAGTGCTCTGGAGGAGATTGACAGACTCAAACTAAAATGCAGAAAGCAAAAAGAGATTCTCCTAAAATGTGTGAAAGAAGAACAAAATTCAGAAGTCCTCATGCAGCTGAAGGTAAAGCTTGAAGAAGCCAAGAAGATAGAAGATTTTTTACTTCAGCAAATCAAAGATAAAACTCGAGAACAAGAGAAGCTGGAAGAAGAAATTCTGTGTCTGAGAAAGAAATTAGAAAAAGCTCAACAGAAAGTTTCTATATATCCTTCTCAAAAAACAAGCTCTATTAAGTTGAATGAAATTTTGGTTGCTCAAAGATCCCCTATGATAAAGACTGGAATAGGCTACGAAGGAGAATCAATTAAAGGAAAAGAAAAGGTTGATAGAGAGATTATTTTTGTAAAAGCAAAGAAGGATGAGGAAGTAGCTCAAATAATTCCTACAAAAGAAGAAATATGCAATAAGACAGACAGAGAGAAGAAGAAACCTCTAGTAACAAAGAATGCAATAACTACTAAGATAACAGAAAAAGGATCATATTCTCCTGAGTATGTCAAATTTGGAAGCCATCAAAGGAGATTCTTCCCTCCTATGAAGAATGCCACCTGTTATGTCTACCACAAGCAGGGACACATTGCTGCATATTGTCATGCAAGGAGGAATGATTCAAACCAGCAAAAGAGGCAAGCATGGAAGAGACAACCTTACATCAGGTATGCAAGTAATTTCTATGGTTATTGTTTTTATTGTAAAGATTTTGGCCATAGAATTATTGAATGTAGAAAGTATGGACAAAGACTGATGTTCAATACCTCAAGGAGGTTTATGAGTCAAAGAAATTTTGTTCATGCTCACAATTCCACAAAAACTATAATCAAATGTTGTATATGCAATCAAATTGGGCATATATCTTCCAGGTGTTCTCTAAAGGGATATAATTCATCACCTCACAAAAGATACGAAGAAAAAGGGGGCCTCCAGTGGATAAAGAAGGTGAATAAATGTGACTCGGCTTTAACTGCTCAAGATTTGAAGAGTCAATGGTATTTGGACAGTGGCTACTCTAAACACATGACAGGAGATAAAAACAAGTTTTTAACTCTTGACGAAAAGAAATCAGGCAATGTCACTTTTGGAAATGACAAATCAGGAAAGATCAAGGGAAAAGGATCAGTCAGCATAGACAATGGCAGAGGAAGGGCCCAAGATGTATTATATGTAGATGGGCTGAAAGCAAATTTACTGAGTGTCAGTCAGATGTGTGATAAAGGCTGTGAAGTTCTCTTTAGAGCACAATATTGTGTAGTCAGATCAAGCACAACAGGAAAAACTCTACTCAAAGGTGTTCGAACAGAGAGTAATGTGTACATAGTGAAAGAGGAGGATGAAGCCTGCCATCTTAGCAAACTCAAGGAGTCATGGTTATGGCATAGGAGATTGGGACATCTCAGCTTTGACCATATCATTAGACTGAGCAAGAAGAAAGCTGTCAGAGATATGCCAGAAATAAAAAGGCCCTCAAACAAAATATGCAAATCTTGTCAGTTGGGGAAACAAACTCGCACATCCTTTAAATCTAAAGAAGAGTTATCAACAAGAAGACCACTGCAACTTGTGCACATGGATCTGTGTGGACCTGCAAGAACTAAAACACCAAGTAGAGAGTCCTACTTTATGCTGATAATAGATGATTTCTCCAGAATGACATGGGTTTCTTTTCTCAAGAATAAATCGGAAGCTCTGGACAAATTCAAAACATTTAAAGCATTAGCAGAAAATCAGACAGGATGCAAGCTGAAATGCATCAGATCAGACAGAGGAGGTGAATTCACTGATTATGACTTTGCAAACCTATGTAATGAACATGGAATAAAGCAACAATTTACTATTGCAGGGACACCTCAGCAGAATGGAGTAGCAGAGAGACAAAACAGGTCTGTACAACAAATAGCCAGAGCTATGATGCAAGAGAATAATATTGCTCAAACCTTCTGGGCAGAAGCAGTGCACACAGCAGTACATATCCTTAATAAAGCTCACTTAAGGCCTAGCAGTGAAAAGACTCCCTATGAACTATGGCATGGAAAGCCAGCCTCAATCAAACATTTCAGAATCGTTGGAAGCAAGTGTTACATAAATAATAATGATGAAAATCTTTGCAAATTTGATGCAAGAGCAGATGAAGGGATATTTCTAGGATATGCCTCCAAAATCAAAGGGTACAGGTGCTACAACAAGACCCTTCGGAAGATAGTTGAAAGTATTGATGTGAGATTTGATGAAGAACTTCCAAACAATACTAGAGATACAGACTGCTGCAGTACATCAGACAACAATGAAGAAGAAGATCAAAATGATGATGAAACAAGCAAAACATCAGAAGATACTGGACTGAACTCAAAAACCCCCTCAAGATACACTCAAAAGAATCATCCAGAAGATCAAATCATAGGAGACAAGAGTGTAGGAGTACAAACAAGAAGGCAACTAACTGAACAGACAGAAGAAGTATACATAGCCATGATGTCACAAATAGAACCAAAGAAATTTGAAGAAGCCAGCAAGGACAAGTCTTGGGTAAATGCAATGAATGAAGAATTGGACCAAATTGAGAAAAACAATACCTGGGAACTAGTTCCTATACCTGCTGAGAAAAATGTTATAGGCTCAAAATGGGTATTCAAAAACAAAATGAATGAGCAAGGACAAGTAATCAGAAATAAAGCTAGGCTGGTATGCAAAGGATACTCACAAATAGAAGGACTTGATTATGATGAAACATTTGCCCCTGTAGCCAGAATGGAAGCTATCAGAATGTTCCTGGCATTTGCATGCTACCAAGATTTCAAGGTATATCAAATGGATGTAAAATCTGCTTTTCTTAATGGCGATCTAGAAGAAGAAGTGTACATGGAACAACCAGAAGGTTTCTCATTGATAGATAAAGAAGACTATGTATGCAAACTGAAAAAGGCCCTATATGGACTGAAACAGGCTCCTCGTGCTTGGTACTCAAGACTGGATAAATATTTGCAAAAATAGGGTTTTGAAAGAGGTGGAGTGGATAGAAATCTATACATAAAAGCCCATGAAAATGAACTTTTGATTGTTGTAGTGTATGTTGATGACATTATGTTTGGAAGCAACAAAGATGATCTAGCAAAAGGGTTTGCTGATGAAATGAAAACAGAGTTTGAAATGTCTATGATCGGAGAGCTCAGTTTCTACTTGGGACTACAAATTCAGCAAAAGAACACAGGTACATTTATTTCACAAGAAAAATACATAAAAGAAATGCTGTAAAAACTCAAAATTGAGGACTGCAAACCTGTGTCAACTCCCATGAACACAGGTTGCAAGCTGTGTGCTGATGTTGGGTCTATAGATGTAGATCAAAAACTCTACAGATCCATGATAAGAAGTCTGTTATTTTTGACAGCATCAAGACCAGACATCATGCTAGCAGTTGGACTAGTGGCTAGATATCAAGCAGCACCCAAACAAAATCATCTTCTTGCAGTAAAAAGAATATTCATATATCTACAAGGAACAACACAGTATGGGCTTTGGTATCCTAAAAGAAAAAGCTTCACTTTAAAAGCATACACAGATGCAGATTGGGCCAGCTGTGTAGATGACAGGAAAAGCACAAGTGGAGGTGCTTTCTATCTAGGAGAAAGTATGGTAGCATGGTTAAGCAAGAAACAAACATCCATCTCTCTGTCAACAGCTGAAGCAGAATATATAGCAGCAGCAGCCTGTTGTACACAAGTCATGTGCATGAAGCAGACTCTTCAAGATATGAAGGTGAGCATTAATGAACCTATCTCAATAAAATGTGATAATACAAGTGCCATAAGTATATCTAAAAATCCTGTGCTTCATTCAAAAACTAAACATATACCAATCAAATATCATTTTCTCCGAGAACAAGTGGCTCAGAAAATAGTTAAACTGGACTATGTACCAACAAAAGAACATATAGCAGATATATTTACTAAACCACTTGCCAGAGAACCATTCGAATACTTGAGAGACAGACTAGGGGTAGTATCTGTAGATACTACTCTCTAATATAAAGAGAAAGCATAGTCTCAGGGGGAGAGCATAAACGAAAATATCTTTCCTAAAGGAAATAAGCAAGCAAGGGAAGCATAAAACAGGTCCACAGGATCAGCATTATCAGTATTATCAGCACATTCTCAGTATTATCAGCATTCAACATGAAAAAAGGAAGGATTAAACATATATCGGCAATCTAGCACAGATTATAGCAGAGATATATAGCAGCAGCAGTCTATATAGCAGCAGCAGCCTCAACACAGATTATATTGTTAACACAGGATTAAATGCATCATCGCCTATCTGGAATCTAGCACAGATTACAGGCACTACATATGAAACACAGTGGTTCTTTCAATGAGAGATGAACATATATATATATCGACTCACTATATCAAACAGAGACAAAATGCATAATCAAGTTCGATAATCCTCAAAGTGTTCTCTCAACAAGTTTTATACATCACTCTGGAGCAGCATGGTACAAAGTCCGCAGAGAAATGCAACGACAGAGTCCATACGGAGAAATGAGGCATCGCCCTTTGCCATTGATGTCAAAGGGGGAGGAAGAACAAGAGAAAGAGCAGGCAAACAAAGAAAATGTATCGCCATCAATGCCAAAGGGGGAGACTGTTGGAAAGGTTGTCATTGATGGCAACATTGATGGCAAAGGAGGCAGCGTTGAAGCAGCAAATATAACAGAGGCAGCAAAGAAGCAAGTAAAGGTAGAGGAAACGAATATAACAGAGGCACCTATCTGGCAGAGGAAACAAATATAATAGAGGCACCTATCTGGCACTGCCGTTATCAAAGTAATAGTTGCAGAAGCAGAGGCAGAGGCAGAGTGACAGAAGTTGTTATTGCAGAGAATATAAAGGAGACAGAACCAAGCGTTGAAACTAAACTCACAGCAGTTTTACAAAATAAGATTTCCCCATTCCGCACCGCTTTTGGTACGCAGGCGGTATTGCTGGGACGAGCAGCAATTCCATTGATCAAACAGCACGTGGCACACTTTTTATTGAGCTGTGGGTCTGGGGCGGAGTAATACAAAATGAATTGGTTTATGTTTTTCGTTGTAATAAAGTCTGAATATAAGGTTCGACGGAATATATTAAAAGAGTTATAACCACATCTTGAGGATGACGTCATTTATTCCGAGGGGGTCCCCCTCCGCTATTTGCCCGAGTCTGCTACCCCTGCGGAACTCTGTTAACGCTGTGATAATATATAAGTTGGAGATATGTGTAATGCATTCTAAGGGGGTCTCCTTCCCTTCTCTACTCGAGTTTGCCACCCCCGCGGAATTAAGGAATGGTATAATACGAGCGCTGTGATATGATTGGTATATATATATATATATATATATATATGATAAGGCGCATGAGTCTGTAATTCCGGAGGCCTTGTATATCGATTCAAGAGTTAGTCATCAACCCCCCTGGAATTTGAAAGGAATGGTTAATATATCCAAAGGTTTGGATATAGTTCAAGATTTTTTATATACATTGATATGTTAGAGTACACATAAAGAAAATCGAAACATATATGTAATAATATTGGGTTTATTGCAAAAGCCTGAAGATTGGGTTTATTACAAGAGCATGCGGGAACAAAAGAACTAGAGACAGTAGCAGAAATATGGAACAAAAGAAAATTGAACTGAAATTCTAATGTGAACTTCAAACAATTATGCTTAAACTCATGTATGAACAGAGAATGTTGACAGGTCACCCGAGAATAGAAATGGTAATGCACACAAGTCCAGTGAACAGATAAATAAATACAGAGATGAACCAAGATATATAACAGCCACTCGACAACGGTAGAAAAGACAGATGCGCAGCAAGCCAAGAGACAAAACGAGTGAGCTGGAGTTATCATTTAAATTTGAATGTAAATTTTTTATTTAAATTTTTATTGTTTGTGATGCATTGGCAAGTCTCCGAGAGAAAACAAACTCCCACTGTAATTTTAAAATTGACACCTACAGTTATAATTTCTGAGTAAGCTGATAAAAGGAGTGAGAAGGCAAAAGGAAAAGAGACATGACTTTCCATTTCGAATTCCATGCAGAATACAAAGAGTCATGTGAGGAAATATATAAATAATATCATCTTGATATGCAGAGAGAGTTTTTTTTTGAGTGAGGAGAGAGCATATATAGAGAAAGATACGTAGAATATAGAAAGGCGAGGAGAAAGATTAAGAGAAGAGAAGCTACGAGAATAGAGGCCGATGTACGAGGGTGGGTTTACGAAACATTAGAAGGCTTCAAAATGAGAAGAGTCGGAACTTCCTATCAAGTTGCAACTTTACTAAGTGTCGATTTATAATTTGTTGAGGTTGAAACCTCTGTAGGTTGGTGCATACGAAGCAAAGGAGTTGGTGCTTCCTTGCAAGTTGTAGCTTGCATAATTGAGGTAGGAGCCTCTTGTAGGTTGGTGCCTGCAGAAAAACAGTGGTGAGAGGGAGTTGGAGCTTGCCTTTGCATCACAACAATAATAAGATGTGGTTTTCTCCCTTTACGGGTTTCCACTTATATCTGGTGTCTTTGTGCATGATGTTTATGTATTGATACGTGTGTATCATTTTCTTAATACTTGCTCTCATATTAAGTCCGCCTGTTAAACTAATACTTTAAGTTGCATTCTAAAATTACTCTCACATCAAATAGAGTTTGAAATGAAGGTGTAAATAAGTTTAATGAAAATTTTAAGAGATCAGGAATGTATTAAACTGATTCACCCCCCCCCCCCCCCTCTCAGTTTAATTAGAGGTTAGATTGTTGAATCTTTGATTAAACTGAGAGGGGGGGGTGAATCAGTTTAATACATGCATTAGCAATTTAAATTTTCACCAGAGTTATTTACATCTTAATATGTGAACAATCTTATTTGCAGCCAATATTAATTTATTGTGACACCATAATTAAGTTGAAAGCAGCAAGAAATTAAGAAGATTGAAATAATCACATCAACACATAAGAAGCACACATAGAGACAACAAATGTAAGTGGAAACCCATAAAGGGAGAAACCCACATCTTATTATTGTTGTGATGCAAAGGCAAGCTCCAACTCCCTCTCACCACTGTTTTCTGTAGGCACCAACCTACAGGAGGCTCTATCCTCAATTCTGCAAGCTACAACTTGCAAGGAAGCACCAACTCCCTTCAATTTTCTGCAGGCACCAACCTACAGGAGGCTCCAACCTCGGTCAGCTACAACTGACAGCTATCAAGCTTCAACTTGATAGGGAAGCTCCAACTTCCTCAATTTAACAAACTGAATGTTTGCTGATTTACCTCTGATATCAGCTCTGTTCTGTAGCTTCTCTTTCTGCTCTTCTTTTCTTGATCTTCTCTTCTTCACTCTTCTGTATTCTGCATTCTCTTTATTTACTCTCTCTCTCTCTCTCTTTTTTGTGCATATCAAATTGATATTATATATAGAGATTCTCACATGACTGTTTGTATTTCTCAAGGAATTTGGAGTGAACAGTCATGACTCTTTGGCTTCTGTCTTCTTATTCCTTTATCCAACTCAATTTTAAAATTATAAGAATATATACAAATTTCCATGCTACAGTGGGATTTTATTTTCCTTAGGATACTTTCCTTTGCATCACAAACAATAAAAAAATTAATTACAACATTTACATTTTAATTACATATTTCAATTTCACTCAGCTTCTTTTCTGGATTTTGGCTTTATTGGATTTGTCTTTTCCTGCTGCTGTTAAGAACCTATTCTGCATACTCTTTGTTTACTGTCATCTGCATATTCCCTGTTTTCTGTGCTTATTCACCTGTCCAACTCATTCCTGTACATATTTATGTTCACTGAGCTTTCATTTCTGCATGCTCTCCTCTTCTTTTCCTTTTCCATACACATTCATCCAACCTTACTCTCCTATTTGTTTTCTCCTGTATTCAGTTCCTTGTTCATTCCAGTTATATAATAGCTGTATGTACGGCTCCCTTTTAATCAAAACTAAAATAACTCTCAATGTTTTATAAACACTGTTTAACCACACGGATATATCAGTGCTAACAATATTTACCATAGATTATCAACAGTATATCCTTTGGTTTAATCAATTCTCGGCCTGTACATATATAAACCCGCGTTCACATATTCCTTTATTACAGCGTCCTTCAATTATTAACAAAATCCTACAGCAATCGGCATTCCTTGATTAACTCGTAATCCTTAGTCAAACAGTCCTGATCAATTAGAACTTTGGCTTGGGACCCACACGTACAACTCATTTGCCAACGTGAAGTTAACACTCAACCATTCATATGTGCCTTATCATATGATATATATATATATATATATATCAATCAAATCACAACGCCCCGTAATATAAATTGAACCATGCAACATATTAATTCAGAGGTGGTAAGATTCCGCGGGGGTAGCAGACTCGAGCAGATAGCGGAGGAGGACCCCCTCGGAATAAATTACAAATATCTCCAACTTATATATTATCACAGCGTTAAGAGAGTTCCGCGGGGGTAGCAGACTCGGGCAGATAGCGGAGGGGGACCCCCTCGAAATAAATGACGTCATCCTCAGGACGTGGTTATAACTCTTTTAATATATTCTATGGAACCTTATATTCAGACTTTAATACATCGAAAAACATAAACCAATTCATTTTGTATTACTCCGCCCCGGACCCACAGTTCAATAAAAAGCGTGCCACGTGCTGTTTGATCAATAGAATCGCTGCTCGTCCCAGCAATATCGCCTGCGTACTAAAAGCGGTGTGGAATGGGGAAATATTATTTTGTAAAACCGCTGTGAGTTTAGTTTCAACGCTTGGTTCTGTCTCCTTTATATTCTCTGCAATAACAGCTTCTGTCACTCTGTCTCTACCTCTGCTTCTGCGGCTGTTACTATTATAACGACACTGCCAGATAGGTGCCTCTATTATATTCGTTTCCTCTGCCATATAGGTGCCTCTGTTATATTCGTTTCCTCTGCCTTTACTTGCTTCTTTGCTGCCTCTATTATATTTGCTGCTTCAACGCTGCCTCCTTTGCCATCAATGTTGCCATCAATGACAACCTTTCCAACAGTCTCCCCCTTTGGCATTGATGGCAATACATTTTCTTTGTTTTCCTGCTCTTTCTCCTGTTCTTCCTCCCTCTTTGACATCAATGGAAAAGGGAGACACCTCATTTCTCCGTATGGACTCTGTTGTTGCATTTCTCTGCTGACTTTGTACCATGCTGCTCCAGAGTGATGTATAAAACTTGTTGAGAGAACACTTTGAGGATTATCGAACTTGATTATGCATTTTGTCTCTGTTTGATATAGTGAGTCGATATATATATATGTTCATCTCTCATTGAAAGCACCACTGTGTTTCATATGTAGTGCCTGTAATCTGTGCTAGATTCCAGACAGGCGATGATGCATTTAATCCTGTGTTAACAATATAATCTGTGTTGAGGCTGCTGCTGCTATATAGACTGCTGCTGCTATATATCTCTACTATAATCTGTGCTAGATTGCTGATATATGTTTAAATTTTTTTTTTTTTTCATGCTGAATGTTGATAATACTGAGAATGTGCTGATAAGACTGATAATGCTGATCCTGTGGACCTGTTTTATGCTTCCCTTGCTTGCTGATTTCCTTTAGGAAAGATACTTTCGTTTATGCTCTCCCCCTAAGACTATGCTTTCTATTTATATTAGAGAGTAGTATCTACAAATACTACCCCTAGTCTGTCTCTCAAGTATTCGAATGGTTCTCTGGCAAGTGGTTTAGTAAATATATCTGCTATCTGTTCTTTTGTTGGTACATAGTCTAGTTTAACTATTTTCTGAGCCACTTGTTCTCGGAGAAAATGATATTTGATTGGTATATGTTTAGTTTTTGAATGAAGCACAGAATTTTTCGATATACTTATGGCACTTGTATTATCACATTTTATTGAGATAGGTTCATTAATGCTCACCTTCATATCTTGAAGAGTATGCTTCATCCACATGACTTGTGTACAACAGGATGTTGCTGCTATATATTCTGCTTCAGTTGTTGACAGAGAGATGGATGTTTGTTTCTTGCTTAACCATGCTACCAGACTTTCTCCTAGATAGAAAGCACCTCCACTTGTGCTTTTCCTGTCATCTACACAGCTGGCCCAATCTGCATCTGTGTATGCTTTTAAAGTGAAGCTTTTTCTTTTAGGATACCAAAGCCCATACTGTGTTGTTCCTTGTAGATATCTGAATATTCTTTTTACTGCAAGAAGATAATTTTGTTTGGGTGCTGCTTGATATCTAGCCACTAGTCCAACTGCTAGCATGATGTCTGGTCTTGATGCTGTCAAATATAACAGACTTCCTATCATGGATCTGTAGAGTTTTTGATCTACATCTGCAGACCCATCATCAGCACACAGCTTGCAACCTGTGGTCATGGGAGTTGACACAGGTTTGCAGTCCTCCATTTTTAATTTTTTCAGCATTTCTTTTATGTATTTTTCTTGTGAAATAAATGTACCTGTGTTCTTTTGCTGAATTTGTAGTCCCAAGTAGAAACTGAGCTCTCCGATCATAGACATTTCAAACTCTATTTTCATTTCATCAGCAAACCCTTTTTCTAGATCATCTTTGTTGCTTCCAAACATAATGTCATCAACATACACTACAACAATCAATAGTTCATTTTCATGGGCTTTTATGTATAAATTGTTGTCCACTCCACCTCTTTTAAAACCCTGTTTTTGAAAATATTTATCCAGTCTTGAGTACCAAGCACGAGGAGCCTGTTTCAGTCCATATAGGGCCTTTTTCAATTTGCATACATAGTCTTCTTTATCTGTCAATGAGAAAATTTATGGTTGTTCCATGTACACTTCTTCTTCTAGATCGCCATTAAGAAAAGCAGATTTTACATCCATTTGATATACCTTGAAATCTTGGTAGCATGCAAATGCCAGGAACATTCTGATAGCTTCCATTCTGGCTACAGGGGCAAATGTTTCATCATAATCAAGTCCTTCTATTTGTGAGCATCCTTTGCATACCAGCCTAGCTTTATTTCTGATTACTTGTCCTTGCTCATTCATTTTGTTTTTGAATACCCATTTTGAGCCTATAACATTTTTCTCAGTAGGTCTAGGAACTAGTTCCAAGGTATTTTTTTTCTCAATTTGGTCCAATTCTTCATTCATTGCATTTACCCAAGACTTGTCCTTGTTGGCTTCTTCAAATTTCTTTGGTTCTATTTGTGACATCATGGCTATGTATACTTCTTCTGTCTGTTCAGTTAGATGCCTTCTTGTTTGTACTCCTACATTCTTGTCTCCTATGATTTGATCTTCTGGATGGTTCTTTTGAGTGTATCTTGAGGGGGTTTTTGAGTTTAGTCCAGCATCTTCTGATGTTTTTCTTGTTTCATCATCATTTTGATCTTCTTCTTCATTGTTGTCTGATGTACTGCAACTGTCTGTATCTCTAGTATTGTTTGGAAGTTCTTCATCAAATTTCACATCAATACATTCAATTATTTTCCAAAGCGTCTTGTTGTAGCACCTGTACCCTTTACTTTTGGATGCATATCCTAGAAATATCCCTTCATCAGCTCTTGCATCAAATTTTCCAAGATTTTCATCATTATTCTTTATGTAATACTTGCTTCCAAAGATTCTGAAATTTTTTATTGAGGCTGGCTTTCCAGCCATAGTTCATAGGGAGTCTTGTCACTGCTTGGCCTTAAGTGAGCTTTATTAAGGATATGTACTGCTGTGTGCACTGCTTCTGCCCAGAAGGTTTGAGCAATATTATTCTCTTGCATCATAGCTCTTGCTATTTGTTGTACATACCTGTTTTGTCTCTCTGCTACTCCATTCTGCTGAGGTGTCCCTGCAATAGTAAATTGTTGCTTTATTCCATGTTCATTACATAGGTCTGAAAAGTCATAATCAGTGAATTCACCTCCTCTGTCTGATCTAATGCATTTCAGCTTGCATCCTGTCTAATTTTCTGCTAATGCTTTAAATGTTTTGAATTTGTCCAGAGCTTCCGATTTATTCTTGAGAAAAGCAACCCATGTCATTCTGGAGAAATCATCTATTATCAGCATAAAGTAGGACTCTCCACTTGGTGTTTTAGTTCTTGCAGGTCCACATAGATCCATGTGCACAAGTTGCAGTGGTCTTCTTGTTGATAACTCTTCTTTAGATTTAAAGGATGTGCGAGTTTGTTTCCCCAACTGAAAAGATTTGCATATTGTGTTTGAGGGCCTTTTTATTTCTGGCATATCTCTAACAGCTTTCTTCTTGCTCAGTCTAATGATATGGTCAAAGCTGAGATGTCCCAATCTCTTATGCCATAACCATGACTCCTCGAGTTTGCTAAGATGGCAGGCTTCATCCTCCTCTCTCACTATGTACACATTACTCTCTATTCGAACACCTTTGAGTAGATTTTTTCCTGTTGTTCTTGATCTGACTACACAATCTTGTGCTCTAAAGATAACTTCACAGCCTTTATCACACATCTGACTGACACTCAGTAAATTTTCTTTCAGTCCATCTACATATAATACATCTTGGGCCTTTCCTCTGCCATTGTCTATGCTGACTGATCCTTTTCCCTTGATCTTTCCTGATTTCTCATTTCCAAAAGTGACATTGCCCGATTTCTTTTCTTCAAGAGTTAAAAACTTGTTTTTATCTCCTGTCATGTGTTTAGAGCAGCCACTGTCCAAATACCATTGAATCTTCAAATCTTGAGCAGTTAAAGCCAACTCACATTTATTCACCTTCTTTATCCACTGGAGGCCCCCTTTTGTTTGGTATCTTTTGTGAGGTGATGAATTATATCCCTTTAGAGAACACTTGGAAGA
Source organism: Pinus albicaulis (assembly GCA_034641835.2). NCBI lineage: Eukaryota > Viridiplantae > Streptophyta > Pinopsida > Pinales > Pinaceae > Pinus > Pinus albicaulis. Next base: position 607,161,652 of record CM076575.1, on the reverse strand, counting down.
TATATGCCCAATTTGATTACATATACAACATTTGATTATAGTTTTTGCGGAATTGTGAGCATGAACAAAATTGCTTTGACTCATAAAACTCCTTGAGGTATTGAACATCAGTCTTTGTCCATACTTTCTACATTCAATAATTCTATGGCCAAAATCCTTATAATAAAAAAAATAACCATAGAAATTACTTGCATACCTGATGTAAGGTTGTCTCTTCCATGCTTGCCTCTTTTGCTGGTTTGAATCATTCCTCCTTGCATGACAATATGCAACAATGTGTCCCTGCTTGTGGCAGACATAACAGGTGGCATTCTTCATAGGAGGGAAGAATCTCCTTTGATGGCTTCCAAATTTGACATACTCAGGAGCATATGATCCTTTTTCTGTTATCTTTGTAGTTATTGCATTCTTTGTTATTAGAGTTTTCTTCTGCTCTCTGTCTCTCTTATTGCAGATTTCTTCTTTTGTAGGAATTATTTGAGCTACTTCCTCATCCTTCTTTGCTTTTACAAAAATAATCTCTCTGTCAACCTTTTCTTTTCCTTTACTTGATTCTCCTTCGTAGCCTATTCCAGTCTTTATCATAGGGGATCTTTGAGCAACCAAAATTTCATTCAACTTAATAGTGCTTGTTGTTTGAGAAGGATATATAGAAACTTTTTGTTGAGCTTTTTCTAATTTCTTTCTCAGACACAGAATTTCTTCTTCCAGCTTCTCTTGTTCTCGAGTTTTATCTTTGATTTGCTGAAGTAACATATCTTCTATCTTCTTGGCTTCTTCAAGCTTTACCTTCAGCTGCATGAGGACTTCTGAATTTTGTTCTTCTTTCACAAATTTTAGGAGAATCTCTTTTTGTTTTCTGCATTTTAGTTTGAGTCTGTCAATCTCCTCCAGAGCACTTCTTAGCTCCCCCTCAAGGTCTACTTCCCCTTCTTCTTCTTCATCTTCTAGTAGGAGTCCCTCAAGATCTTTTATGGCCATCAATAAAAATTCTGAGGTTCCTTCTTCATAGTTCATAAAGTCTTCGGTCACCTTCTTGTCTTGGTGAGCTTTCAGAAGGATTTTCTATTGAATTTCTTTCCTTTTCACCTTGATTCTTTGATGTGTCTTTCTCGATTCTTGAGCTTGATTTCTTACTTTCTTGTGAGGACATTGCTGCGACATAATATCCAACTCTTCTGATTAAAGCATTTGAAGGAATACACACATCTGCGACCTCTATCCAATTTCTTGACAAATTTAAACTCCTTTTCAGCAGAGCAGGGAAACTTCATATGTCTTCCTTTTCTTCTTTCTTATTTTCTGTTTTGAATGCTGCCTCCCTTGTGCTTGTCTTCTTCTGTGGGAGCCTCATGTCATATGCTGTAATATTTCCTAGTAGCTGGTTCATGGTCAAGGTCTCCCAATCGGCTGTTTCTTCTATTGCAGACACCTTTGGATTAAATTTGGATGGAAGAGATCTTAGAATCTTTTGTACAATTATACTCTCTGATGCTTTTTCTCCAAGAGCTTTCATATTATTAATAATTTCTGCAACCTTTAGAAAGAAACTAGAAATATCTTCATCATCATTCATTCTTAAGTTCTCAAACTGGGCTCTATAGACTTGAAGTTTGGCCATTTTTACTTTCTTGTTTCCCTCATGTATGTTCTCAAGAGTATCCCATATTTCTTTGGCAGTGTTTTTGTGCATTACTTTAATAAACTCTGCTTCACACAATCCTATTAATATGGCATTCATGGATTTTGTGTTAGCTACAAAGTCTTGTTTGGCTTCTTTCTCTGAGTCAGTTGCCTTTGGGGCATATCCTAAATCCACTGCATCCCAGACTTCTATTCCTAGAGACATTATGTATGTCCTCATTCTGATTTTCCAGAAAGCATAATTTTCACCAGTGAAGAAAGGGGCTTTGTTGGTTGAGCATCCTTCTTTACTAGCCATCTTGGGAACCTAGGATCTCCTTTCAGTTGTTAGACTTGTACAAAGGAACCCGCTCTGATACCAATTGTTGAATCTTTGATTAAACTGAGAGGGGGGGGTGAATCAATTTAATACATGCATTAGCCTTTTAAATTTTCACCAGAGTTATTTACATCTTAATATGTGAACAATATTATTTGCAGCCAATATTAATTTATTGTGACACCATACTTAAGTTGAAAGCAGCAAGCAATTAAGCAGATTGAAATAATCACATCAACACATAAGAAGCACACATAGAGACAGAAGATGTAAGTGGAAACCCATAAAGGGAGAAAACCACATCTTATTATTGTTGTGATGCAAAGGCAAGCTCCAACTCCCTCTCACCACTGTTTTTCTGCAGGCACCAACCTACAGGAGGCTCCTACCTCAATTCTGCAATCTACAACTTGCAAGGAAGCACCAACTCCCTTCAATTTTCTGCAGGCACCAACCTACAGGAGGCTCCAACCTCAGTCAGCTACAACTGACAGCTATCAAGCTTCAACTTGATAGGGAAGCTCCAACTTCCTCAATTTAACAAACTGAATGTTTGTTGATTTACCTCTGATATCAGCTCTGTTCTGTAGCTTCTCTTTCTGCTCTTCTTTTCTTGATCTTCTCTGCTTCACTCTTTTGTATTCTGCATTCTCTTATTTACTCTCTCTCTCCCTTTTTTTTGTGCATATCAAATTGATATTATATATAGAGATTCTCACATGACTGTTTGTATTTCAGAAGGAATTTGGAGTGAACAGTCATGACTCTTTGGCTTCTGTCTTCTTATTCCTTTATCCAACTCAATTTTAAAATTATAACAATATATACAAATTTCCATGCTACAGTGGGATTTTATTTTCCTTAGGATACTTGCCTTTGCATCATAAACAATAAAAGAAATTAGTAACATTACATTTCCAAATACATGACTGGGCTACTTTAAAACTATTTTAAGTTTAAACATAATGGTTGTCTTTCTCTTTTTTCTCTTGCTTGTTAAGAAGCTGGTCTGCCTCATCCATAACCTTGTGCTTATTCACTGTCCAACTCATTCCTGTACTTGTTTATGTTCACTGAGCTTTCATTTCTGCACGCTCTCCTCTTCTTTTCCTTTTCCATACACATTCATCCAACCTTACTCTCCTATTTTTTTTCTCCTGTATTCAGTTCCTTGTTCATTCCAGTTATATAACAGATGTATGTATGGCTCCCTTTTAATCAAAACTAAAATAACTCTCAACGTTTTATAAACCCTGTTTAACCACACGGATATATCAGTGCTAACAATCTTTACCATAGATTATCAACAGTATATCCTTTGGTTTAATCAATTATCGGCCTGTACATATATAAACCCGCGTTCAAATATTCCTTTATTACAGCTTCCTTCAATTATTAACAGAATCCTACAGCAATCGTCATTCCTTGATTAACTCGTAATCCTTAGTCAAACAGTCCCGATCAATTAGAACTTTGGCTTGGAACCCACACGTACAACTCATTTTCCAACGCGGAGTCAACACTCAACCATTCGTATGCGCCTTATATATATATATATATATATATATATATATATATATCAATCAAATCACAACGCCCCGTAATATAAATTGAACCATGCAACATATTAATTCAGAGGCGGTAAGATTCCGTGGGGGTAGCAGACTCGAGCAGATAGCGGAGGAGGACCCCCTCGGAATAAATTACACATATCTCCAACTTATATATTATCACAGCGTTAACAGAGTTCCGCGGGGGTAGCAGACTCGGGTAGATAGCGGAGGGGGACCCCCTCGGAATAAATGATGTCATCCTCAGGACGTGGTTATAACTCTTTTAATATATTCCGTCGAACCTTATATTCAGACTTTAATACATCAAAAAACATAAACCAATTCATTTTGTATTACTCCGCCCCGGACCCACAGTTCAATAAAAAGTGTGCCACGTGCTGTTTGATCAATGGAATCGCTGCTCGTCCCAGCAATACCGCCTGCATACCAAAAGCGGTGCGGAATGGGGAAATCTTATTTTGTAAAACCGCTGTGAGTTTAGTTTCAACGCTTGTTTCTGTCTCCTTTATATTCTCTGCAATAACAGCTTCTGTCACTCTGCCTCTGCCTCTGCTTCTGTGGCTGTTACTGTGATAACGGCACTGCCAGATAGGTGCCTCTGTTATATTCATTTCCTCTGCCAGATAGGTGCCTCTGTTATATTCATTTCCTCTGCCTTTACTTGCTTCTTTGCTGGCTCTATTATATTTGCTGGTTCAACGCTGCCTCCTTTGCCATCAATGTTTCCATCAATGACAACCTTTCCAACAATGGCAGAAAATAAGCAGGGAAAACCATAAATCATTCTTGAGACCAACTGTATTGAACTATTTTAAGAATTAAATAAGCATAAGGGTTCTAGAGATCAATTAATAATTCTCTATAATATCTTAGCAGAAGAAAGCATAAAGACAATGAAGAGTAAATAGAACTGAGGTGCTTTCAAAATACATTTATTAGCCTAAAACTTTTACTCTACTGTAACAGAGAATGGTGAAACATATTGAAACAAGAAATAAAAATAAGATATTTAGATTACTTCACCAATAGCCAAGCTCAAGGATCCAATGACAGAGATTTCCCCATCAACAAATAGGTTAAAACATCCACATGTTCCAGAACATCAATTTCCTTTCAACTTCAACAGAGCTATGTATTAATTCAAAGAGTCACGAAATACCCCTAATAAAATGAGTTCAAATGTAGTATTTATGTTGCAAATGAGGAGGTGGAAATGATCTAGGGTTCAAGTGTTATTAATTACAGAGTAAATGCATTTCTAGCATTGAAAACCATGCAAGGCATAAGGCAGAAATAGGTGCAACTACTTCTCTATTTTATTAACTTTGTCTTAACTTCTGAGAGGAAGATAGGAGAAAAGATTGAATTTTAAGGCTCTACCCTATACTTATAATAACTGTTCTGATAATTTAAAATATATTCTTTTGTGTAATAACTGCTTGTTTGCCTTTACAGATAAAGAATTAGCCAAAGGAGTTAGTTGATATTTTTGATTGAATAACTGCTATGTGTTGATGTGTTCGAGGCTGCTTTAGCCTAATCCTTCCCTTAATCTCATCATTAAACTATGTTAAGGCTTGATCTCACTTTTTTTCATCATCCTTCATGTCGTCTTTATCTCTTTTCGAGATTACTTTAAACCTTTATCAGTTTATTGTTGTATAGGTATCTTTTGTCATAGTGCTAGAGGGTTTGGTCAAAGCAATCAATGTTGATGAGACATTGATTAATTCATGAAATTAAACCCTTAATCTCATTTTTCATGCTTTTCCTTCGTGGATCATCATCTTGGAAATAAAAACCACTTAATTGGATCGCTGGAGAGCTTGCGTATTGAACTGGTGGCCATTAAACCTGAATAACACATTAAACATGTTATAAAACCTACGTATCATGGATAACTGCTTGCAAAGGTGATGGCGAGGGTGGAGGGGTTATAGAGAGGAAAATGAATATGCAGGAAGAGATTCCATGGTAGGATGACAAAAACCAGGGTTTTGAATTTTAATTATGGCGTGAAAACTAAAGGTGGTTTTTGGAATACCATAGGTGGTATTCACACGGGAGCTAAGTGGTAAGTGGAAATGGGCTAAATGAATGTGATACGGCTTAGGTTCTGACACACGTCCCCCACGAAACCACCTATTTCACGTGCAAATACCGCATTTGGGTCTTTTGGCGTTTTCGGTGCAAAATGGGTTATGAGTCGTGCGATCTGGGGGTTCCAGATCTACGGTGTAGAGTGAAGGCGATAGACAGAGCTCTGTGGTCAAGTGGGACCGGCGATGACGTCACTTATTTTTTCGTGGAGTGATAAGGTTGATCGTGTTGAGTTAGTGGGAGGAGCCCAGCTGGCCATTGGATCGTTGCAATCAATGGCTAGGATCTCTTCCGAGGGAACCACAAAAGTGTAGAGGCTGAAAGAAGGTGGAGGGCACATAAAGGGTCCAAACCGTCGAATTTGGGGAGATCGATGGCTGAGATGTTTTTGTAGAGAGGATTCGGTAGAGGGTGATCAGGAGGAATGGTGATGATGCAAAGAAGCACGAACCATCAGATCATCGGGATCGACGGTTTAGATCATATCGGCGGAGCGCTTATCGACGATGAAAGGGAAGGTGGAAGTGACCCTTTGCGGTTTGTCATGGAGCACGGACCGTTTGATATGAAGGAGATCGACAGTTACGAATCCATCAGCAGAGATAATCCTTGGCGGAGATTTGGGTCAATGGGAACGGGAAATACCGAAGTGCGATGGCTGATGAGGGCTAAAGATCTTTAGCCGACGGTCTCAGGCCTCGGTCTTATGGTGAAAAGGGGCTAGGGGCTTAAGAAAAAATCACTTAAGGCCCAAAGTTAAAAGGTCGGAAAATAGGCCGAAATGGGGTTTTTTGAGGCCTTTTGAGGGGTCTCGATAAGTTAGAAAAAGGGATTTAAAACCAAATAAATAGGATTTATAAGGTTTTAAGGGGATTTTGAAGGAAACAAAGCGTAAAATGAGGAAAATGAGTGACATGAAGGGAATATTTTGAAATTGAGAAATGGTGGGAATTATGGCTTTGAAGGCATTATTATTTTTGAATTAGTAGGGCTTCTTTGAAGGATTTCTTGTGGAAACAGTAGTGAAGATTATTTGTAAGATAAAAGACACCAAGAAGGCTTCAAGAACTAGGATTTTTCCATGAAGATTGCTTCTTGAAGGCTTAAGAACATATTTAGCCATCATTTTTTGTGACAAAATTTACTGATGGCTAACACCTGCAAGGCAATATTGCAGGTACTAGAAATAACTAGACCATGTGATTAAAGAGTGTCCGATCCTGATCACAAATATGCAAGAAAAGTAGTAGGCACCTACGCAGAAATTACAATTGGATGAAGGACCATGTAATATTCCCAAATAGGGAAGCAGTAATATATGAACATAATAATCGAAATAATAGTGAATAACACTACACCAAAATTAATGAAAACCATGGAGCCATTTTATTATATAAATCAACAGAAAATATGTAGAATAGAAGTAGGCACAACTCAAATAATCAAGGCAAACAAGCCTCCCATGAATACATATGCCAAAAGTGAAATGCTGCTACATAGAAGAATGCTCATGAACAAGAAAAATGTAGTCCTAGATGGTGCACTACTACCGGAAATGTACAATATGATATATCTACAAATTTATGGCTCCAAAAGTGCCAGGAGTAAAGATCTAAGCTCCCAAACACAATTTCAAGACAATCAGGAAACAATTTTATGAAATATGAAAAAATGAAAAAATGCCAGAGTGCAGCCCTAGGGCTGAGTAGCAGCTCCAACTAAATAACTATATGGATATGTATGAAGATGATACATATGAAATAGACCTCCTTCAATGGATATTTGAAGTGAAAGGAGGATTCTAACACTGAATATTTCACCCTCCAATCAAGCAATGAAATCCCTCACTACAAATGCTCACTGAAATAACGCAGTCAAGGAGAGATATTGGGTTGTAGGTGATGGGAAATTTTTTGGCCAAGTGCCAAGATGTGAAATCAGCTCCAAAATATTCCTCACTAATATCCAAAAGGAAATAAAGCTTCCTCTTCTGAAAAAAAGCTCCAGAAGTGGTGTTCTCAGCCCTCCACTGCAACACCCTGCAAAACAACCCAGTTCTAAACAGAAACTCCATTGTAGCTGAAGGAGGTAGCTTGGAATCAAGCCTAGATGTGGAGAAATGAAGTGAAAGCTCCTTCAAGAGTCCTCTTAGGAAAGGAGATGGAATTCCAAAATAGGAAATCCTTGTGCTAAGAAGCACAACAATCTCGAATAAACAGCTGAAGCACAATAGTCTCATAGACCACAAAATCAATAATCCATAACATATCTTTCTATGGATGCCTTTCCCTCCTTATAAACAAGTGGAAGCCTTCTCACCTTGGGTCCCAATCATTAGGGTTTCCTCCACCATTGAATCTTCCTCCCACTATCACTGTGTTGTCCACATAGATGATCTCCACCTTCCATTCCAACATTGTTGATTTGGTCAAACTTGACCTTCTCCACACTGAATTGCCTCTGTTCACACATGAGGGTGTGAAATCTAGCTATTATAATGATCCATTTTCACATCATGAGGGATTTTATTCCTATTTTAGAAAGGTATGGGCCTCCTTACCCATTTATTCATCTCCTAGGTGAAAAAAACAAAAATCAATATTCCTATTAGCTGCATGCTAATTTAGGAATATTAAAAACCAAGCATTAACGTTATAACATGCAGTGGCATGGCCATTGGGGGAGCTGAGGAGAAATATGTGGCTGAGGCCCTTATTTGAAAAGCAGCCATCAAAGAAGAAGGACCTACAGAAGGAAAAGGAGACCTTTATTGTAGCTCGGCAAGACTTTGCTAAGACCAAGGCATCTACTTCTCAAACCCTCACGAACCTCATAGCAGATGATGAGGTCAAAAAATTTCTACAGGCTTGTATGAAGCTACTGCACAATCAAAATTTCATAGAAAATATCCAAGCTTTGATAGATAGCTGCGCAAAAAGAACAACCCCACCTATGGAAGTTAAAGATGTGCACAAACTATACAAGCATAAGAAGTGCACTGGTAGGGAAATGTGGCTAACCGCCAAAATTGGTGATTATGAGATGGATCAGGTTATTCTGGACCTAGGATCAGATGTGAATGTATTGTCTAAGAAAACTTGGCAGCAAATGGGGTAACCTAAGTTGGAATGTTCTACTATCTAGTTGCGAATGGCCAATCAACAGAAGATCATACCGTTGGGAAGGATGTCAAAGATTGTGGCAGAAATCATAGGAGTTAAGGTCCAGGCTGATTTTGAGGCCATTTAGATTGTGGAAGATGTATATCCCTATCCTGCACTCCTAGCACTAGAATAGGCCATAGATATGGGAGGTATCATCAATTTGAAGAAGAGAAGCATGGTGTCTGAAAATGAAGGTACGTGGGTGATTGTACCATTAGACCCGATGGATGGAGAATGGTATATGGAGCGAGTGTGTTGAGAGGAGGATGTGGATCACATATATAAGTTAACTAAACAGGACAAATATTAGATCAATCCTACGGCATATGTTGTACTTTGCTGGGAAAAGGATAACAAATGTTTTTATGACTTTGATGGGGAGATGGAAAACTGGCAGAACTTGTTACATGATATATCTGCATAGCGAAGCCTTAAGATAAAAAAGGACTTCTGATGAATCTACTCAGAGGTAAGATAATTTCCCTAATTTAATGGTTCTAGTAGTATTAAGGAGTTTTTGCAGACATTCGAAGCAGAGGTTCCAAGAGAGCGAAGGCTATGGGCCCTTAATCTAGTGATGCGTGCAACACCTGCGAGGTGGTGGGACACACATAAGGGGGCATTCTAGGATTTGGAAGAGTGTCAGGATATGATGTTATTGTGATTCAAACCTTCAGTCCACTTGCACATAAAAACATTCCTTGGCCCTAGAGACTCGCACGAGCATTTGTTCACTTGGATGGAAAAATTGTGTGACCAGACCACAGAAGAATGGGTTCACCTGTTTATTTATGCCTTGGGACCAATTCCCACTGCATGGTACTTATATGCAGAGCCACATCAGCACACCCACCACTAGGAAACATTAAAGGATGAATTTTTAGGGACATTTGGGTTAAGAAGGGGAATGGAGGTGCTGGATGAAGCTCTGCAAGATATAGATACATTGGTACTTGATGAATCATGGTCCTACGCAGCACTTGGGGTACCGACATGGGAAACATAGATGTAGTATATTGCTAACTTCCGCAATATAACCATAGAATAATGCGATGAGGATCCGCACAATGTCTCTATCCTAGAGTCGGAGGGAGAGCACGTAGTTGTGGGACTTCCACTACAAAATGTGGTTATTACAAAGCCTTTGAAGTTGTGAGAAGTCAACGCTGGCACAGAAGAGCACCCTAAGTTGGCTAAAATTGGGGATTACTGGGATGATGATATAGTAGGAAAAGTTGCAAAATTTCTCATAGAATATCAAGGCTTATTCCCGATGAAGTTTTTGGAGCTCAAAGGGATCACAAGGGACCTAGCGGTTATGCGCATCATGTTAAAATAAGATGCACGCCCTATGAAGAAGCACCCTTATCAGTTGAATCCTAATTATAAGAAGAATTTTAAGGAATAACTCGAAAAAATTCTCACCATAGGTATCGTCGACCCGGTCAAATAGTCGGATTGGGTAAGTCTGATGGTGGTCCAGGAGAAGAAGACGAAGGGGGAAATACAAATATGTGTGGACTTGTGAAAATTGAATGATGCCTGTGTACATGATCCCTTCCCGACGTGATTCTCAGATGAAATCCTGGATAGTGTAGGAGGCCAAGAAGCATACTCATTCACTGACGGGTTCTCAGGTTACCATCAGATCAGAATCACACCTGAAGATTGCAGCAAAACTACGTTTGCTACCGAATGGGGATCCTTTCAGTATATGATCATGCCATTTGGACTCAAGAATTCCCCTGCTATATTTTCACGAGTAGTAGTCGTAGTGTTCAAATATTTCATCCAAAAATTTCTAGAGGTTTACTTTGACGATTGGACTATCTTCAGCTTAGTGAAGAAGCATGTTTCAAACCTACGCATGATGTTGTAATCCTGTAGAAAGCAACAGATATCCTTGAATATCAAGAAGTGTATCTTCTACATACGCTTCAGAATCTTGCTCGTACTTATAGTTTTTCAACAGGGGTTGATGGTTGACCCTGCAAAAGTTGTAGTTATCATAAATTTGGCAGTACCTACTACTGAAAAACAACTGCATTCAATCCTTGGACACATAGGCTACTATAGAAAGTTCATTCAGGGGTACGCGTTGATCACATCACCCATGGAAAAGTTGCTTAAGAAGGATTTTTCATTTTTTTGGGATGATGAGTCTCAGAAGAGCTTCGAGCTACTCAAGGAAAAGATGGTCTCTGCACCTATTCTCATTTTTCCTAATTGAGCGAAGGTGTTCCATGTTCACGTCGACGCATCAGGAATTTCCCTAGGAGTGGTCCTTATGCAGTTTGGAGACATGGACATTGATCATCTGCTTACATTTGCTAGTAGAAAACTCTTTGGTGCAGAGCCCAACTACTCTACCGTGGAGCAAGAGGGCTTGGCTATGGTCTATGCCTTATAGAAGTAAGACCACTATCTGTTAGGAGGACACTTTAAAATGTTTACAGATCATTCGGCCTTGAAGTACCTGGTGAATAAACCTATGTTGGGGGGGGGGGGGGGATCTGCCGATGGATATTGTTGTTCTAGGAATACGACTTTGAGATCATTGTTAAGCCAAGGAAGTTAAATGATGGGCCAGATCACTTGTCCCGAATTGAGAGCGGCGAGGAACCGACTAACCTGGAAGATGGATTTCTTGACGTGCACCTATTTTCTATTAAGATATTTTATGTGCACTTCGCTGATATCATTTAGTTCCTGACTACAGGCATGGCACCTGTGGATTATTTAGTACAATAGAAGAAAGATTTGGTAACCCACGCTATGGATTTTACCATCATCGCAGGTGATATATACAAGATGGGGGCTGATTAAGTGCTACAAAGGTACGTTTTGGAGCATGAATGGCATGATATCTTGGCAGAAGCCCACAACGGAGTAGAGGGAGCTCACTACGCAGGGAAAGCAACGACGCAAAAATATCTTAAGAGCTATACTATGGTGGCCTACCTTGCATAATGGCTCTCACGACTATTGTAAAGCTTGCGATTCATGCCAACGAAAATGAAGGCCATAATGCAGAGACGAAATGCCCCTTCAACCACAAATGTCCTCACAAGCATTTGACAAATGGGCCATCGATTTTGTGGGACCTATTAACCCACCTTGAAAGAATACAAGTGCACATTACATTATAGCTACCACAAATTATGTAACTAGGTGGGCTGAAGCACAAGTGGTGAAGGATTGCACTACCGATACCACTCTGCACTTCATCTTTGACCAGATTCTGACCAGATTTGAATGTCCGAAAATATTTATGAGTGATAGAGGTACGCACTTTATAAATGAGACAGTAGGCCTTGACATAAGAATTCTGGATCCATCATGCAAAAATCACTCTGTATCATCCTCGGGAAAAATGAATCAGTCAAAGCTTTTAATAAAGTCTTGGATCATGCACTAACTAAGGTCTATAATGTGGATCGCAGGGACTAGGATGTGCGCATCCCATCTGTTCTTTGAGCCTACCAGACCACTTGTAAGAAGCTAAAAGGGAAACCATCATTTCGAATGGTCTATGGCAAGGAGGCCATTATGCCCATGAAATATATTGTTCCTATCCTGCGCATTGCAGCTTTTATGAATATGGTGAAGCTTGATATCATGGAGGAACGTTTAGCGCAACTTGTGGCTTTAGAGGAAGACCATTTCATTGCTAATTTCCATCAACATGTTCAGAAGGCTCGGAAAAAGGCATGGCATGACCAAAATATTCAACAAAAGACCTTTGCGGTGGGTGAATAAGTGCTACTATATGATAGCCAGTTTGGGAAACACCCGGGGAAGTTCTGACAGCACTGGTTGGGGCCGAGTCACAAGATTGTGTTGGGGGACTATTGGAATAGTGTCCCATAAAAGCTACGAATTTTGTATAATTTTCTATATTTTTGACACAGGGGTTTCAAGGTGGGTCAAAGCCACGAATGCATTGTAATGGGTCAAGGGTATACCAAGAGTCTGCAAACCATGGTTTTTGGACCATTGGAAGAGTAGGCTAAGTTAATATAAATAGATGAACATTTTTTAGTCTTTAGGTAGAAAATAATTAATTCAGATGCTAAGTGCGAACTGTTAGATCTGTTGGGTCATTTGGGTAAGGACTCCTACTAGCTATCTATGTGGAGATCCTCATTCCTCCATGGAGAGGGGTCCTGACCTAGGCTCGGAGGTTAAGGTTTTCCAGCAAACCCCTATACTACTATCCCTTTTGGTAGTGACCTACTTGTGCAGGCCAAAGTCTCACCCGAAGCAATATGGGAGGGTGATGTAACTAGGTTTCCATACCCAAAGAGAGAGAGTAGGTAAGTCAAATAGATCCATGTTCACAAATTATTAGGTTCGCACCAAACATATCTATTCACAGGGTTGTTAACAGTATAATCGCAATATACAAAGCTATTATCATGCACAGATCTAGTTAATAACCGCGCATCCATGTGTATATCAATAATTATCAGAACAAATTATCACAACTCATCATTAGTAGATCACAGTTATACCATAACATAAACATATTCGCAACATAGACAGATAACAAAACAACATTTGTAATAGATCCCAACTAGTTCACATCAACAACAATACATCAGATCAAATAACATAGATTACTTTAACCATATTTGCATATATTTGTAATATTCCCAATTAGCCCCAAGCTAATGGGAATATTCAATTTTGTTTTATTTTTCTATTTGATGAATAAATGTGTAAAGGAGGTTCAATAAAACTCCTAAATAGTAAATAAATCAATGCCACATGTGAACAAGGCTAAATTTGGGCTATTTAAATAATAACCCTTAGGTGTGAAAGGGGCCGAATCTTTTGACTGGATCAACCATGACACAATCAACAAAATTGTCTTGGAGGAGTGGCCATCAATGAGGCACAATGCAGTTTTAGTTGGAGGTGGCTCATGTGAAAGGAGTTATTTCATTGAGATGGTTTAGGGTTTTGAAAGCTCTCAACTTATAAAATGAAGAGGATGGAAACATGAGAAGGTTGTTGATGATTATTTTATTTATGAAGATATTGTCTATTTAGACATTTCTCTCTCTCCTTATTGTTTAGCATAGAATAGTGTTGTTTAGCATTGGATGTTCCTGATCGAGAATCCCACCTCTTTCCTTGAGAGGCCTCTTGGAAGAGTTTTCATTTCTTGTCCACTATCAGGAATTTGGCCAAGCTCTTCTTCCAACTACAACATAGATCTTGTTGAGGGTTTGTTGTATTTATAAGCTGTAACAAGTGGAGGCTAGATCTACTCAGATCTAGGCCAATCTAGTGCCTCTTTTCAGTGGGGAAGGCTTCTATCCCATTTTCAAGAGAGTATTCAATGGTTGGAGCTACATTTTCAGATCTTAGCTTGAGGCCAAAATTTTTTTAAAGCCTACAGCGTAGTCTTGCTTCCAGAACTGCGTTATTTGTGTGGGTATTGTTGCAGGGTCTTTTGGCACACTTTTTAGAGGAGTGGCTTTCATGTGTTAGGGATATTCCCTTCACATTTGATATCCATTAGAGGGGACCATAATATTGTATATTTCAGATTAGAACTGTATGTCCATGAATTTCTGAATGTTTCTGCAAATCTACAACATTAGATCTCAGATCCACTTCTTTTACTTCATGTTTTGCTGAAAACCCCAAGGGGGAATTCAAGAAGAGCCTATCTAGTGTACATATATGATATAGATCTAAATTTTTGTACACCAATCTGCTCTAGATCTAAATTGTAATCTACAGTAGTTGCAACCAATAAAATAATGCTATCAAGCTCTTTTCAGTCTTAATACATGGTTGCAGCACCTCCTTTTGAGGATTTTCTTCGATAAAAGTCTTCTATTTCATGTTGTACATCGCATGGGCTATCTTATTCATATATTTTTATGATGTATATGTAAATAAAGAGCCTCCATATTGGCCTCCTTCTCTTACTTAGATGATCTACATTATTTCTCTGCATAACTGTTTACAAATTGCTGCAATCCCTTTTTGGTATATTACAGTGGTATCAAAGAAATCATCTTGGTACACCCTGTAAGAAGCCAATATGTTTTAGAATAAGAAGAGCCTCTTACTAACCGAGAGAAGAGGTATCTAAAAATAAGACAGAAGAAATTTGATTACACAAATGATGATAAAGACAAGGGTAAAGCCCCTGAATCTGGAAGTGATGAAGAAGGAAAGGACTTTGCAAAGATATTTTTGAGAGCCATGCAAGATATTTCTAGAGAGATCAAAGAGATGAGATTGGATAGAATCAAAGAATCTCCTATGATATTTCATCTCGGAGAAAGATCTGGCATGTCTCACCACTGGAATGATCAACTAGTGCATCAGCGACAAGTTTCCCAACACTCTACCATGCCTACCTTTTTTGCTATGGGAAATGAAGGGTTTTAAGAGAAAGCATCCCTTGAAGAGTACTTTGAATAATATGAGTCTCAAAATTAGAGGTTCAAATATCACCTAAGTTTTCAAGATTTTTGTCACCTTAAGGACAAAAGAAGACCAAGGCATCAGCATAGAGATGGTGGATTCACTCAGAATCATGATCAATATCACTCTATGGGAAGATTCTTTCTACCCAATTTCGATGGGTCATCCAAGTGTTCTACCAAAGCATGGGTAGAAAAACTTGGCATCTACTTTCAGTTGAACAAGGTCCCTGAGATGGAGGCTATCAAGATTGCAGCGCTACACTTTGAAGGTGAAGAACATGACTGGTGGTTCCATGGCTTCTCTACATTGTGTCATGCCAATGTGACTGCTTATTCAAAGTTCACTAGAAGGTCGGTGGAAAGTTTTGACAGAAGAGATCTAGAGGCACCATTCATGAGCCTTGCAAAGTTGAAACAACCAGGTAATACAGAGTCTTACATTTTCTGAATTTTTTAGATTATCTGTTATGGTTCCTTATTTTTCTACAACAAGAAGGGTGTACATGTTCATAGATGGTTTAGATGAGCCTCTTCATCAGTTGGTAAGGTCTACCAATCCCACTACTCTACGTGATGTCATTGAGAGGGCTAGATACCTTTAAGATGCCTTGCCAAAAAAAGGCAAACTTTCCGCAGAAGCCCTCTTTTCCTTCTAAAGGAAGGGAAGAGAAAGTTTCTCCTTCAGAGGAGAGCTCATACAAGAAGCCTCTTGAGGATGAAGTCCAGAGAGATCTAAGGAAGAATAATTTATGCTTCACTTACCAACAATCATGGGCACCAGGTCATAGATGTGCTACTGGAAAAGAACATTACATGGAGGTCTTCTCAGAGATTGAGGAGGAAAAAGAAGATGAACCAAGAAGGGGTCACAACGTTGACACTGATGGAGGAGATTTAACACCATCAGGAGATGGGAATGGAGAATTTTCTCCTACTGGAGGGAATCTTGCATCCTTGAGAATATTGCCTAAGTACTTTACCTTTAGAGTTCAAGGTTCAATCTTGAATAAGAGGGTTTTTGTATTGATTGATAGTGGGGCAACTCAAAATTTCATTGATGCGCATCTAGTGAAAAGGAGTGCAATACCCACTGACACTTTTGAGGAATTATCTGTTTTGGTCCCAGGAGATAGAATAATGCAACGCATGCATTATGTCCCGTCACATTCAGTCACCATGGCAGCCTATAATTTGGTTGATCACTTCTTTGTGGTTGACATACCAGACACCAATGTGATTTTTGGTGTTCAATGGTTGATTACATTAGGGAAAGTCACCATTGATTGGGAGGCTTTACAAATGGAATGGGTGGACAAGAAGAGTGGTGAATCCCAACTGATCAAAGGCATGCATACATACCCCTCACATGTTACTTCCACACAGAAATCAGACATGGATTTGCGCAGTGGAAGCAAGAACTTTATAGTCCCTTCTATCATGTTCATGAGATTTCTGCATGGGACACTGTTATCTAGTGGCAAACCACCTGGGAGACCACTTGATTCAGATTTTATGGGGAAGACCTCACAACATGATGCTCGAAAATTAGATCCATAAGGGATTAGAGCACTGGGAGACAAAGCTACAGCGCTGGGAGTCTTGGATAAGCTCAAGAAGGAGGGAAATCCTCTTCCCTTATTGTTTTGGGGAATA
Organism: Pinus albicaulis; assembly: GCA_034641835.2. Classification (NCBI taxonomy): domain Eukaryota; kingdom Viridiplantae; phylum Streptophyta; class Pinopsida; order Pinales; family Pinaceae; genus Pinus; species Pinus albicaulis. Next base: position 607,144,746 of record CM076575.1, on the reverse strand, counting down.
TCACCCTAGAGGTTCGTTGGGTTACAACCTCCACAGAGCAGGGGCATGCTACTTAAGAAGGACTCACACAACCATGCATGTTCAGAAAAACTAAATAGAGTAGAATGAGGAAGTTACCCATAGGTCCTACGGTTGAAGCAGATCCCACAGGGTTCAAGCCCTCAGCAACTGTCCTTCCTTCTTAACCTGAAAGACAAGAAGAAACAAGCACGAAGAACTGGTTGTACAGCATATATCTACTCTAAATGTTAGTGAAATTCATATAAAACATCAGTTAAATCATAATGAATGCTTAAATAACAATTATTCTCATATATGTAAGCAGACACTAACATGTTTATTTCAGGAACAAGATGGTACTTCTGTATTATAAATAGCATGTACAAAAGTAACGAGTGGAGAGATCACCTGAATCCTTCCACGATCTTCGAGCAGACCATCGTCCGGATCCGTCCGGCCCTTGCCTCGCTAAGACTCCTTCCAAACTGGTGCATACGAGATGACATATAGGGAGATGAGCATCTCAAGGAAACAAGGGTTTCCTGTAATGAACTGGGAAAGTGTAGGAGGCACGGGGAATCAAACTTGGATAGGGAATACCAACAGAGTATAATATCAATAATTCTCTCTCTCCCTCAGGCCATACACATGAGGGGTTTTTATACTCCCTCCAATTAGTTTCAACAGTTGGAAACAGTTGGCCACGTGCCGGGGTGGTTGAAATACCTGAGTAACCATCAACCCAGCCCGAAAATAGGGAATAATTATATATTTTTTCATAATTTTAATGGCATACGCGGAAAAGTACAGGCATAGTCACGTATGGGGATTTTTACACTGTTTTTAAGTGAATTTGTCCAAGTTTGTAGGAATGGGTGCCCAAAACCATCAAAGAAATCATGAATCATGTGAAGGTGAGAAATGATGCTATAACAGATGCCCCCTAATATATGAGGTCAGAAGGGGTACATGATGGCCGAAATGTATTATGCACATAGAAAGAACTTCACAAGGACAAGAGAGGACTTCACCAGATTTCAGCCTACCAAAAACCAATGAAAGAAAACAGAGAGTCAACTCATGTTGAGGCGGGCATACTCATGCTCAATCAAAAATACATCATATAGAAAGTACTGAATAGATCCAACATGTATACAAGTATAGCTGAACTGAAAGTACACAATGAATCATCTGAGCATGGCCCGGAAGTGTAAGTCTGAATCAATGTCCAAGTATCACATATAGAAAGATGATCAAAGATGGTGCAACTGGATGTCTGATCAAATAAGTAACTGAATCTCCAAGTACCGGATCATAAGAGGTGGATCAAACGGTACAATCACGCAACTCGGGAGCCAACATATAAGATGCTGCTGTGCTGAACTGCAACATATAAGGGTGGACGGCATCACTGGCAGATACTGAAAGGACTATCAAAAGTGAACCGAAACATGCTGATGCAACCCGAGGTCTTCACCGATCACTATGGCACAATTCTACACGATGGGAATAAATGAGCTGAAGTCGACCATGTGAGAAATCGTTGGATTACCGGTCAATGATGTATACCGTTAACCAACGCGAGACAACCCACCGATAATGATAATGAGTGTCAAGGTGCCCTAGTACAATCTAACAAGTGCGAATGAATGAGTTGAAGTCAAACACTTGAAAGAATCTACCAATCAGGAGGCAATGATGAATCCCCACTGTCGATAGCGAAGAGTTTGCCACTGATGACTGCAAACCCTAAGGTACTGACAAAAAGACTCTAGACCTTATTCCCAGAGCAATGAGTCGGAGTCGATGGGAAAATATCTACTGGAAGGAAGGCATTAAGGCATCCCACATCAGTCCAGCGCGAGTGTAACCCGCAAGCCAAGATTTGGAAGGAATCGGACGAAGTAGAGTGATGGAACCAAAACCGAAGTACGTTTCCGACGTGCACAAGATGAAGCTAGCGCACGGAAGAAACCCTCTGAACCAACCAATAATGAAAGCTGACACAGAGGCGAGAAATCCACCGATAGGGTCAAATGGAAATCAAGGCACTGCACGAATCCCAAGTGTGATAATGTGTGCTGACGTCGAACACAGGGGAAACCACTCAGTCAAAGACCCATGATGATGATCAAATGCTGAGCATGAGGTCACCTATCAATGATGGAAATAGGCCCAAGGTGCGGCTCTAGGCTTGCTCTCAGAGCAATGTGTTGTAGTCGATAAGAGACAAACCCGCCGGCAAGAAGTCAATGGAGACCTTCTCAAACCAGCACGAGCAGAAGATCAAAACATCTGATGTGATAGAACATGATATTGACAAGACCGGGAAGGCCGACTGAATAATGAGTCAAGAGACACCGCAGAATGGCCGACTCAGGCTAGACTTCCCTTGAACAAAAGCACGACTCTGTGATGACCATGGCAGTAAAAGTGACACTGTATAAGTCTGTTATGCAGGAGGCAGAACAAACTCTCCATATGATTGGAAGAGATAACCAACCGGGGGAGAACTGACAAGTGAAACATGGTAAAGGATGAACCTAGGTCAAAACTAAAACCATCCCAAATGAAGGAAATATATATAAGTATATGTGCTTTGTTCAAGGGCGACAAACTGACTCTGTACTGCCATCAAAACAACGAAGATACATCCCGTTCCCGCTCTTTTTGTTATATTTGATTTTTTGTCTTTTTCATATAATAAGCCTGAAAAAGAATAAAAGAATGCTATGGTACAATGGATAGAACGAGTATCAAAAAATCAGATGCACTAGTTCCTGGGATTGGAACAATCCTATGCTCAATGCAAGGTGGCGAAAACTGGTAAGTGATACTTAGAGGAACGTTCCATCCATGGGTAAAAAGGTGTCAAGTCGTGATAGCTAAGTTCATGCAATGGTTAACTTGTACAGAGAGTCAAGGTCAAAAGTTGGCTTAAACATCGAGTCCAAATGAAGCCGGCTAAAGGCCAGGATAAACAAGTAGCCAATATGCAATGCAGTAATACAACTTAACGACACCAGGGAGCCTCTAGGGTAAAAGCCAGAAAAAATGATAGTGATGAAGAAGAAGAATGAAGCTTCAACACATAAGACATGGCGGGACTAAAGAGGACTCCTGAGCCTACATAAAACATAGCATGGGCAACAAGTGATAGCGAGGAACTAACCAGGAAGCCCATGTAAAGGAAGGCTCTACCATCAAGTCATGATTAAATAATCGGCGAGTGAAATGGGTGTAATACTCATAACCTGATGGGATCGACCCTAAGGCAAGTGATCAGTATGGAGGTTAGTATGCAAGATGCAACGTAGAGTGATTTCCCTAACCTATATGCCAGTGAATATCATATACCTGCCGTGAAGAGTCGGAAATCATGGATCAAAAACCGGGAAAAATCTCAAAATCGTCAAAATGTACCTGAAAACATACCAAACTGGGCACTTCCAAGCATTCGAGTTATGTAGTTTAAGATAGATTGAAAAAATGAGCATAATGAATTTTTGCGAAAATTTTCAACTTTTTAGGCATAAATAGACAAATTACCTCATATTTGGTTCATTATTGCATTGCTGATTTGGAAAAAGTGCTCTGGAGCAAAAAACTTCTTTCGTCAAATCATGAACAACCGACCGTCGAATCGTGCTAAAATTTCAGGTAGGCTCCTAAATCATCCTTGAAAATCATTTTGTCCATTTGGAAATTAAAATTAAGTGAATTTTAGCTTTAAAACCCTTGCTAAAAAATGCGGACTTGCGCATACGCGGGTTCAGTAAAGGAAACTCGCGTATACACGCGACTGTGCAAAGAAAAAGTCGCGTATGCGCAGGTCCGAAACTTAAAAAGCGTGGCTAATGCATGATTTGATGAAATTTGACAGGATGAAAATCTCATGGAGAGAACGTGAGCATAGTGCAATTGACCAAGAGGTCATGCAAGATCGAGCAGCTCAAAATATCCTCCAGAATTGCGGATTGTTCAAATTATTTAAAATGCCAAATATGAAAAGTAATCCTCGGTTGCTAGAAATGCTCGTCAATTACTGGGAACCGGATCAAGACTGTTTCGTGATAGATAAGATGCCACTACGCATTGAAGTGGAAGACATATAATTTATTACTGGACTTTTCCGGAGGGGAGAACCAGTAGATTTGCACGAGAAACCCCAGGGAGGGTTAACCGTGGAAGACTATGTCCACGTGTATTGCGTAGACGGTTCCAAAAAGGTTGGAACTCAGATTGCAATTAAAGATTTACGGGATTTGCACATGAAAATCCTCCTTTTCACCATCAGCAGAGTGGCAGGATCTGCCTCTCTACATCAGGCGTCCAGGACGCAAATGAGCATAGCAGTAGAATTTTTGACTCATGTGTATGATTGGTGCACAGCCCTGTTACTGAACATGAAACAACAATTGACCTCAATCCACCAAGCAAAGACCAAACACTTTTTCTACGGTACAATTTTGACAACATTCTTCTTTGAGAAGATTCCAGCATTGAGACCCAGAGTTATCTCTACCATCAGTAGCCCGCGGGACCCAAGAATCACCCATTTGGTGGACATGATGAAGAGATTGGGGGGTAGTGAGGTACCCCGGACCACATGGGACGATGATTTCTTCCGCTGGTGGGGAGAACAAATCATCGCAGTGGACGACTATCCCTATGCCGCGATGGACTTCCGTGGAGATGCAGATCTAGTTCTTCCACCAGGCACAGCATGGGGTACAGTCGGTAAGTTTGCAAATTTTTTTGACTTATATAATTTTTTTGGATTTTTTCAAATATGTATGAAAAAAATGAAAAACAAAACATGTTTTTGATTGGATTCATAATGAATGACAATTTAAAATGATCATGATTCAGATGTTGGACCAGTTCGTCCTGAGGGCCTACCACGCCATAAGCGCCGCAGGGGCGAAGCGGATACTGTGGATTCAGATAGGACCCTCCAGGACTTGTAGAGGAATTTGGAGGGACTAACCCACCAAATACCTATGGCTGCTGTGGAGGATCTACCGGAAGCCATCCAGAGACGGGTGGTAGGAGTGCCCCGAGACTGGGTTAGACTATTCCGCCGAGTTGCCACTGCGGTCACGTTCTATAGGAACACGACTTCTGGGCAGGGACCTCAGGAATAGACAGATATTATGTATTAGATGACTGTATATTCTTTTTTGAGACTGAACATGATGGGGGCATAAGCCCAAGTTTTGTACGACATTATGGATCCAAATTTTGTAAAGTTTTTGAACACTCCAATGATATATATACAGCGATATTTGATGTGATGTGATAAATGTATCAAATGTATGATGTTTTTGATGATTAAAAAATTTATTGTATGGAATGATTAATATGCCAATCTAATGCTTGATTAGCTAATGAGTCAGCAAACCAATTGTCAGCTCGAGGAATATGAATGAATGTTAAAAATTGAAATGACCTTTGTAACAAACGTACCCTCAAGAACAATCGTAATAAAAATGGATCTCGTACCCGATAAGTGTTGTTCAAATGCGACACCACCAGCTGGGAGTCCAAGAAAACTACCAACGAATCAACACCCAAAGATATTGCCTCCGAGAGTAGATGAATAACTGCAGTGTATTCTGCTATATTGTTGGAAGCAGGACCAATGCAGACCCCTCTTGATACTAACAGCTGACCGGATGGATAATGAAGGACCCAAGCCGCGGAAGCTAAGTTTCGGGTGTGTCTACTAGCACCATCGGCGAAACCAAATGACTCATGACATCCAACACAACCTGCCAAAGCAGATCAAAAACATCACCAACTCATCAAAGATCGAAAATCAATCAGATATGTACAGAAAGCCACTTCTGCCTTAAAGCAACATTTTGAGGCGAAGCCTAGGCATAATACTTCTTCAAATAGAGCCCATTTCGGGGCTCCGACAACTCATTCCCTTCGAAATCAACCAAGGTATACGCTCCTTTCTTAAGGAATTTTTTAACGATATAGGGGCCATACCACATAGACTTAAACTTTCCCACCCCCAGGGCATCCTTTTCTTGGGCATAGACCAAAACAAGGTCACCTTCCGAAAATACCCTAGGCTTGACTACCTTATCGTACTAAACTTTTACTCGGTTTTTATGTGCTTCATTCATCGTGGCGGCATCTCGACGCTGCTCATCGAGATGTTCCAGATGAAGAAGTCATTTACTTCGAACTAAAGTGTGGGGGGACTAATAACCCTCATTTAGAGAAGATAATCTCTCTGCGCGTGAAGCCAGCCAGGAAAATACGAGTTCCACCGTTACCCGGCTGAAACGGAGTAAAGCTAGTTGCAGTTTTCACTGATGTCCTGTATGCCCAAAGTGCAGGATATAGCATAATATGCCAGTTGGATCTAGCTTTATCAATTGTCCTTTGAAGAATTGTCTTCAAGGATTTATTCACGGCTTCCACTTGCCCATTGGCTTGGGGATAATATGGAGATGAATGCTCCTGCCAGAAACCTAATTTTAGAGCCAACTCAGCCATCATGCTATTCTGAAAATGACTGCCATGATCAGTGACAATCTCTCTAGGAATACCAAAACGAGCAATAACCTGGTTGAAAAGAAAAAGAGCTACAATCTCACCATCATTCCCAAAAGTAGGCATAGCCTCGACCCACTTCGTAAAGTAGTCTACTGCTACAATAATGTACTTGTGACCTTTAGCCGAAGGCGGGTTACAAGTAGTGTAATCAATACCCCACTTTGTAAAGGGACCGACAGTAATGACTGGAAAAAGCGAAGCTGGATGAGCGCACATTTTTCGAGTATAGACTTGACACGGATGACACTTTTTGACCGACTCCACACAATCTTTGAAAATTGAAGGCCAAAAGTATCCAGCACGCAAGATTTTTTGGGCTGTAGCAAGCCCAGATAAATGACCACCACAAGCTCCATTGTGGCAATCATTCAGCATAGCCTCAGCTTCTTCGAGAGTTAAGCAACGTCTTAGGATTGAATCAACCCCTCGACGGTATAAAGCATCACCAATAATCAAGTAATTCTTAGCCAAGTGACGCAACTTACGACGCTCATCTTTCGAAAATGTAGAGGGAAACTTATGGTCTGAGATACAATGATATCTGTGCAAGGATCTGTGGAAGATAAAAAAAGTGTTTGTCAGGAAAGGACTCATCATAGATCTTATCTTCCACGGAGCAACTCGGAGAATCAATTCGCAAAAACTAATGACTTCTTGGATTTAGCGGAACCTTGAACTCAAGATCAAATTCATCAAATCACAATCCATCGTATATTTGCCCCCCAATCAATCCTTTCTTGAGGATAACGTGAAATGGATTGGCAGGCGCCGACATAAGTTTGTGAAAGATATTGTCTGTAAAGTCACTGCACAGCATGAAATGCTGCTAAGGCTAATTTTTCTATTGGAGTGTATCAAAGTTCAGGTCCTACCAGTCCTCGACTAAGGTAGTAAATAACATGCTCTGCAAGAGCATCATATTCCTGAACCAGAACCATACCAATGGTAGATTCTGTCGCTGCCAGATACAAAATAAAATCTCTGCTATAATAAGGTGGACTCAGTAAAGGAGCAGAGGTCAATGCCTTTTTCAAAGCATCGAATGAGCGTTGAGCGTAGTCGTCCCAAATAAAAGGAACTCCTTTCTTCAACAGTCTCATATATCCCTTTGTAATTTCAGCATAATTGACGATAAACCTCCAAAGAAAATTAGACTTCCCTTGAAGACTTTGAAGCTGACGAATTGTAGACGGGGGAGGCAACCGAAGTATTGCCTCAACCTTGAAGGGATCTACCCTTATCCCTTCCCTAGAAACAATGAATCCCAATAACCGACCGGATGTAACCGCGAAAACGAACTTGTTCGGATTCAATCGAATTTTATAAAAACGACATCTTTCAAATATTTGCCGGAGGTGACCAGGATGATCCATCCTCTTTCGAGAATGAGCAGCTAGATCATCTAAGTATGCCTCGATAATCCTCTTGATGTCGTGGAAGGCATAAGACATGGCCCGCTGAAAGGTAGCCCCAGCATTTTTAAGACCAAAAGGCATCTTCTTGTATGCAAACGTACCCTAGGGACAAATAAATGCAGTCTTATGTTGATCTTCAGGATGGATAGTAATTTGATTATATCCGGAGAAACCGTCCATGAAGGAGAAAATCTCGTTACCGGCACACTCGTCAATGATCTGATCGATGAATGGTGTGGGGTAATTGTCTTTAGGACATGCCTTATTTAGGTCTCTGAAATCGATGCACACTTGAATCGTTCCTTTCTTTTTATCTACCGGAACGGGGTTTGAAACCCATTCAGTCAGAGGAACTGGGAAAATGAATCCCGCCTTAAGCAGCTTTTCAACTTCAGCTTTGATAGCTGCCGCCTTCCTAGGATTAACCGGACGAAGTTTTTGCCTGACCGGCTTAGCGTTTTCATACGTCTTGATCTCATGCTGGACAATAGATGGATCTATGCCAGGCATTTCCTCATAAGACCAAGCAAAAACATCCCCATACTCTTTGAAGAGCTCGGTATAGATTTGAACTTCTTCACGGGAACATTCAGCTCCAATGAAAACGTTCTCAATAATGTTGGGATTCCTGGAGATGTTCACCGGGATAGTCGGAGAGATCGCTGAACTGTTCCCTTCAAAGATAAACCCGTGTTGGAGTTGTGGTGGTTCAAGACCAAGGAATCCAAGGAATATGAACAGTGAGACGAGGATTCTAGAAAACTGTTTCAACTTGTCAAATCAAAGAGGAAAGCAGACCCATAAGATGCAACCATCCCCATACCATCTTATAATCGTCATAAGGTCCCAGTAGATGCGTCATCTTCAAGGAAGAGTATCAAGACACCAATAAGAAGAACTAAGCGTCCAAGCCGGAGCCACATCACCATCCAACTCTTCTGGTGAAAGAGGAGCTGGGATAGATTCTGCAGTGTCAACAATAGACTGATATGCAATCTCAACTGCAGAAATCGGAAATTCCATTCCACCCATTTGACCTTCCGCTAATGTGGCAGTAGGGGAAGGTAAGGTCGAAGGGTCCGAAAAATAATGAGTTCTGAAGAACTCTCTTCGAAGGGGAGCCTTGGAGGATGAAATAGCATTAATATGTACCGTAGGAGGAGGAAGATCGAAAGTACCCATCAGGGAAGAATACATTCCAACTCCTAGATTCTCAACAGGCGCCTTAGTATTATCCAACTTCGGAACAGATGAGTTAGAAGGCGCATTCAGGTCTACAGGAGGACAGTCCAGTTGATCCACTGTAACGATCCTCCCTTCGTGGGGGAAACATACAATCCGAAATAATGAGGATGCAATGGCATCCATCTCATAAATCCAGTTCCTCCCCAACAGAAGGTTGTAGTCCAAGGCTGCGTCCACTACCTCAACCTCTATATTGACGGTTTTTCCCCCAACACAGATGGGCAAAGCCGGGACAATACCATGGGGTCTGTGAGAATGACCATCGAACGCAGTAAGAACAGTGCTAGATGGAACAGCTTTGGGAGATCCAAGTGTCTTCCAACATGCGAGAGACATCACGCATGTAGAAGCACCCTCATCAACAACCGTTCGAAAGATATTGCACTTCCGATACGACGATTTAATATGAAATGCCATGTGATGAGGAAGTCTCTTCTTAAAATTAGTCATATCAAAAGTAATCAGAAGAGAATTTTTCGGATCAATAGCCCCAATGGTAGTGAGAAAAGCACTGCGCTGAGCCGGACAAGACTGGAGTACCTCTAAAGCTGACATAGCACAAGGACTCTGCGCCAGATCTTCTACAATCGAGTAGTTCTGGGCAGCCCTTGCGTTCGGATTAATCGTTGACCGCTTAGAAGATGCTTTAGGCATCCGAGGCATAGACTCGACAGTTGGCTTCGTTATGTGAAGCGGCTCAGTAGCATCAAGAACTTCCTTAGCTTTCGAAGATTCCTCTCCGCCATAATCACGGGATCTCGTAGCGACATCCACGTGAGCACTCATCATAAAGATGTTCGATGGAATTTCCCCTTCCTGGGTACCTCCAGAGGAAGCCCCAGGATTTTGGTTCGCGCCAACAACTAATTGCTGCCCTTGGGGAAAAGGGTTTGTTAACACAACCTGGGAACTAGAAGAACCCTGCTGAGCTAACAAGCACTGAGCATCCTGAATTTTAGGGCAAAGGTGTGTGAGATGGTCTCCAGCACACAGCTTGCATGGAAACTTCACTTTCTTCTTCTCCTTTTGACCCTCACCAACACGCTCGTTGGTTTTATTTGCATTACCCTTCCCATTCTTGCCCTTCTTCTTGTTATTTCGTCCCTTCTTCTTCCCATCGGATTGTTGATTTCCTTTGGGATCAGAAGCTTGGACAACATTAATGGACAAAGACTGGGAAGGTGATGACTCAGCAGGCATAGCCTGACTAGAAGGAGCAGCTTGCAAAGACAACTGCTGCAGTTGATTAAGCAGGCTGGCTGCACCACTATTGATCGATCCGACAAGCCCATCACCATGCGGACCGGGCTTAGTTTTCGATAAATCCAATTTGGAGCGAGGAGCATTGGGAAAATATTTATAAAGGACCCTAGACTGAGAATAGATCAATTCCAGCTGCTGGGCCCTAAAAATGGCCTGCTCCTCGGAAAATACCCCAGATAGGGATACATCCTTTGAAATATCTAACTGTAGGGATTTGAGAAACCATTCTAGAAGGAATTCTCCTGGAATATGAGCTTTAATAAGCCTCTTCCTTCTCCTCCATTCCTGAATGTGATCAGAAATGTGAGTTGGCTCATCCTGCTTAAAATTAGCCAGGAGTTCGGTCCCAGCCTCATATCTGACAGGCAACTGAAAATGGTTTAGAAATGTGACAAACAGTTCTCCAAATGTGGCAAAACTGCCCCCAGTGAGCTCGATATACCATTTGGCAGCGTTTCCAGTTAGGGTGTGTTGAAATAATCTCAACCTAATCGAATCATCGATCAGGGAGTTCGAAGAACACCATAAGTGGAAAGTGGTGATGTGGTCAGCCGGATCCTCCCCATTCTTACCTTCAAATTTTGGAATATCTGAACGAATTTTGGTTGGGACCGGAGGCCACCTCGGACTATAACGAATCGGATCATTAGTCAACTTCGACAAATCTTGCAAGTTCAACGTTGCCAGAAAAGGTAAGCGAGGCGGAGCCTGGGGATTCCATCCTTGATGGGATGGATTCCCAACATTCTGAAAAGAATAGCCTGGATTTGATAAGGCACCAGGTTGCCAGAAAGGACTCATAGAAAAAGGAGAAGAACCTCCTCCTAACGCAGAGTTACCAAAGCCCAGACCAGTTCCCCCCGCTGAAGTATTGAATGAAGAGGAGAGCCCCTGATAGGGGTTCCATGCATTAGAAAGAGGAGAAAAGGTCTGGTAAGCACTCAACAAAGGGAAAGAAGCATTCCCTTGATGACCTGCGTAAAACTGATTCCCTGCCCCCGCTGTAGTAAACACAGGATTCCACCCTGTAAAAGTAGTCGAACTTTGCCCCCCAGACCAAGGGTTGAAACTCTGGGTCTGGGAGGTAAACGGAAATGACCCTAAAGAAGGATTGGAACTAGGAATGTGTCCAGTCCCAAAGGGAAAACCCTGAAAAGAAGCTGATCCACTAGCCATAGAAGACATGGGTGTAGATCCAGCTGCAGCAGCGGAAAAGGAAAAAGAGGGATTCCCACTAGAGGGCATCCCTGAATAGAAGGGACCAGAATGAAAAGCATGTGCTTGGGTGAAACCAGAGCCAAACACAGAAGCACTAGAAGCAATCAAAGATAAAGCAATAGTGCCCCCTCCTTCAACAGAAGCAGGGGTCTGAATGCCTGCAGCACTCACGGCAGAGGCCGCGTTCCCAGTCGTGGCCATCGAAAGATAGGAAAGATACAGAAGATCTTTCGGTCTCTGAGACTCAGTTCCGATGTACAGAACAACGAACGGATAATCATGAGGACGAGGAGATGGACCTGTCGTCGGAGGCTCAGGTACATCTTCAATCTGAAAATCTTCTTCCTGAGGAAACAAAACTCGCGAGGTGAGCAAAATGCTCCTCTCGGAACCAACACCAGAATCAGCTATGAAACCTTCAGACCTTTGTGGAGGATCTCTCTCCACTACGTCAGACGCTACAGGGTGGTAACCACCTGCTAAATCGCTCCTACACCTTCTCGAAGAAGGCTCTGGATTCTCGGGAGATAACCCCTGGATTCTTCTCGATTGACGAGGCGCTTGATCAGCCACTTTTATAGATTTTAAATTAGACTCAAAAAAGTGAAAAGCTAGGCAAGCTAGGAGCAAAGAGCACTCACTAAAATAAAAATCCCTGAGATGCAATCAAGCAAACAACCTCCAAGTATTTCTGCTCCGGGTGATGAGGACCGGACACCAAAATACAGGAAAGCGAAATATAGGACCTCCCAAAAGCAGTCTGGGATGATTAGGGCCCATAACAACTAGCGAAGGTATCAGAAACAGTTACGCCAACCTCCTAATGACAGTCTTTGCCAGCTCAAGCACCCAAGCTTCGCAAGGGCACCCCCCAGAAGTACTGCTGAAAATTATGCGACGTCTGCCTCAGGTACCATGGGTATTCCCCCCCGCAGTCACCTGTGTGGAACCTAGGAGTGGCAACTATGGGCACCAATCCGTATCAGAAGCCGGGCGGAACAGTCTTGAGGTTAGATTCAACTAATCGGAGGGGGGGTATCCCTCTTCTCAACCTTCACTTCCCCTCGCGCTTGACTCTCTGGAGGAGAGCTTTCCCGGTCCACCTAACGGAGTTGGATTTCGTTTCAATTAATCAACTCACCTAATCCAAGGCCATACAACCTAGCTAGTTGGTGTATGACACTTAGAAAAACTTGCTAGTTGATTTTAGATTAAATCGCTTATTTTAATGGGCTGTTATATTAAGTCACAAGGATATGGAGATGAAACTTATGATGTTTTTGACGCAAAAGAAATTAATAAAAACTTAACTACATGCAGATGCAGTTATTGTCTTTTGATGAAAAGCAATCTCTACATGGGTTCTACGAGATTAAAAATTGTAATTTTTTTTCTTTTCAAATAGAAAACTCACACTCACAAAAACTATGAAATTGACTAAATGTTTAAATGCACCTAATGAAAATCACTACAAGAATGCAAATCCTAATATGGAAATCTCCTAAAGCAGAGTGACATTTCCCAAAAAGTCCTTCAGTTTTAACTCTTCTTGGTAGTCCTGAAAGCTAGTTCCCGAAATCAAGAACTCTTAATATGAAGACACCAAAGATGTTTAAAAACAAGAAGAAGAAATGAATAACAACTCCCTTCTAACTATCAAGCCAAAAACTGAAAGCAAGAAACCTCACAAAAGCTTCAAAAGATATGGCAAACGAAAACGAAAATGCAACAACAAAAGCAAATAACAAGCGAAAATGCTTTTTAAGCCTTTGAAATGAAAAAAAAAAAAATCAAAACAAATGTTTTTTGAGCTTTTTAGTTTTATAGAGAAAGAGCTCGAAAAGACCAAACAAAACTATCAAAATCCAAACCAAACAAGATGAATTTCAAGCACAAACTTCAACAATGCTCCCAAACCTTATAAGGCTAACTTGTAGCAAGATCAATAAGAGCACAAGAAGACAAGAAAAGTCAGCCACTCAGCCTAGAATAATAGTATAAACTTTCCGCAAGCAAAAACTTCGAAGAAGCAAGAAAAACTCTTCAAAAGTTGCAACAAGACCTAGCCTACTGAACTCAAGAAAACCAATCAAGAAATGAGAAAAAAACGTAGTGCCAAGCAAAACACAAAGACAGGAAAGAGTGAATGAGCAGGAGCTCACTGTTCTGATAAAGCATAATAGCCAAGAATGCTCAGAAAGCTATCTTGGTACTCAAACCAGGAGTGCCAGCACCAGAAACAACACTTTGCCAAAAAGACTAGTTTTCAATCAAACGAAAGAGAGAAAAGACCAGAAACCACTTCCTTCACAATCCAGAGAGTACAGAGACACTGTAGGAACAAGTCTCCACAGCCAGAAAGGACCAAAAAGTCAAGAAACCAAAAAATTCAAAATCTGCCTAGGTATACGCTACTTCACAGTTTAGCAACCGGCGTGCATATTCGTCTGTGCTAAGGGAAACTCGCGTATACGCGAGTACCTTTAGACAAAATTGCGTGTATATGCGACTGTGTACAGAAAAAAACGCGTATACAAAGGTAAATAATGAAAAAAACAAAAAGGACAAGCCTGGAAAAGAAACCAGGACTTCAGACTGACTGAGAAAAAGTAAACTGGACTGCAGATGAAAGTTATAACTGTCGGCAACCTACCAAACAGCTGAAACCACCCAACAGGGGAGTCACAAGAATGTGGTCCCCAGCAGAGTCGCCAATTCTGTTTCGAGGAAAATCACCCTAGAGGTTCGTTGGGTTACAACCTCCACAGAGCAGGGGCATGCTACTTAAGAAGGACTCACACAACCATGCATGTTCAGAAAAACTAAATAGAGTAGAATGAGGAAGTTACCCGTAGGTCCTACGGTTGAAGCAGATCCTGCAGGGTCCAAACCCCCAGCAACCGTCCTTCCTTCTTAACCTGAAAGACAAGAAGAAACAAGCACGAAGAACTGGTTGTACAGCATATATCTACTCTAAATGTTAGTGAAATTGATATAAAACATCAGATAAATCATAATGAATGCTTAAATAACAATATTCTCATACATATAAGCATACACTAACACGTATATTTCGGGAACAGCATGGTACTTCTGTATTATAAATAGCATGTACAAAAGTAACGAGTGGAGAGATCACTTGATCCTTCCACGGCCTTCGAGCAGACCGTCGTCTGGATCCGTCCAGCCCTTGCCTCGCTAAGACTCCTTCCAAACTGGTGCATACGAGATGACATATAGGGAGATGAGCATCTCAAGGAAACAAGGGTTTCCTATAATGAAGTGGGAAAGTGCAGAAGGCATGGGGAATCAGACTTGGATAGGGAATACCAACAGAGTATAATATCAATAATTCTCTCTCTCCCTTAGGCCATACACATGAGGGGTTTTTATACTCCCTCTAAGTAGTTTCAACAGTTGGAAACAGTTGGCCACGTGCTGGGGTGGTTGAACTACCTGAGTAACCATCAACCCAGCCCGAAAATAGGGAATTTTTATATATTTTTTCATAATTTTAATGGCATACGCAGAAAAGTGCAGCTGGACTCGCATATACACGCGGAAAAGTACGGGCATAGTCGCGTATGGGGATTTTTACACTGTTTTTAAGTGAATTTGTCCAAGTCTGTAGGAATGGGTGCCCAAAACCATCAAAGCAATCATGAATCATGTGAAGGTGAGAAATGATGCTATAACACACATCCCTACAAATAATACAGAAAAAGAGACACAATGAAGTAATAAATTAGTCAAAGGACTGTGACAGAGCAGTAAAGGTTAAGAAGGCTAATTACAGATCAAGGACAAATCATGAGGGTTAGCCAACAAAAAATAGATTAAAGATGATGAAGGCAGATAGATAAGATTAAGGGATTAAAGGTTGAAAAGGTTAGCCAAAAGGATGAAGTCATAAAGTAGAAATAAAGGCAGAATCAAAGAAAAAGACAGTGAAACAAAAAGTTAAAGGAAAATCCAAAGTTTTAAGGCCTAAAATAGAGATTAAGGATAAACAAAGGTAGATTAAACCCAAAGAAAAAATTCAAATGACCAGATCACACCAATTACTTCTTCGAAGGGTATTTTTCCACCTTCAACATGTTTTCTTTCAATAAAACATCAAACAGTTATTATAAACAAGTCATAAGATATTTTTCAGCTAACAACAATTATTTAAAATTTATTGAAAAAGCCTTAAAGTCAAACATTTCACATAAATTAACTCAGAACTTAAGTTAGGAGTTATTATTTCATAGAAACACCTTGAGATATTTTTTCCTTGGGCCTTGCATGGTCTCAAAGGTCAAAAAATCATTAACTCTATAATAAATGACATCCAAACCCTAGCTTAGAATTATCTCCTCATTTTGCAGATAAATACTGCATGTAAGCTTCATTTTTAGTGTTCGTTAGTTGGTGGTTATTTGATTGCTTTCTATTTCTGAGATAGTTGAGGATTTGTAGGCTGGATTTGAGAAAGCTCTGAGTTGCATAGAGCTATTGTACATGGAGTAATGTAATTGTTTTGATCATCAATAATACAAGCATGTTCATAGGATTCTTGAGCTATGTTAATGGTGAAGTTTTCCTCATTTGTCATTTTTTTTCTTATGCTTTCGATTCTGTCCATATTATTTGATAAAAGAACAAAAATTTAAGAGTAGGATATGTTATCTTGGCACCCTATTTCTGTCTACCTTTTTTATCTTAATGTTTTCTTCTGCAAGGTCTGATTGGAGAGTTTTTAATTTCTCCAATTCCATCTAGCTTGTTGTCTTAGAAATTACTTAATAGAGTCAAGCCAAATAAGTCTATGGTAAGCCTTTTCCTTTTTTGTAGCTTGAAATATTGTTTTTAAGGCCTTTATTTTAAGTATACTTAGTAGAGTCTAAACCAGGGAATTCTATGGCATGCCCTATCCTCTGGCCTACCTCAAAATGTTGCTCTGAAGGTATTTTGAGTGTTGAGTTAAAGAAGAGAGGTTTATCTTGCTGTTTAGTTGCTTTCACTGTTATCTTAAATGTTTTCTTTATCTGAAATTAGTCTTAGGATTGATGGATTTTTGTCTTAAAGGTTTTCTTTTTAAATTTTGGCCAAAGAAATCTATGGTATGCCCTATCCATTGGTTTGCCTCAAATAGTTACCTTAAAAGGATTTTCTTATTTAAATAGAGCTAGAAGATTCTTAACTCACTATATCTTTACTAGCTTCACAACTTATTATTGTTTCATATCATAATATAATCTAAGAGATCCACTTGATATAGTTAGCTTGCCCTATGAAAACCCTTGCAGAGTCGATGAGGAATTAAATCCTTTTATGACTCCATTTCCCAATGGATTAATTTTTTCTCATATTCTATCTATTTAGCTGAGACATCCCTTCAACTAATCACACCACAGATCTGTAAATCTATCAGTTAATCAACCAAAAAAAACAAGTCCTTATAACTTCATAACTAGCCTAATATCATAAACAAAAGCATAAAGACATATTATTTGAAAACACTTATATAGAGAGATCCCTCTTTGAATCCAAGAAGGCTAGGTCCTAGGATTCCAAAGTGGTTCTGATGTGGGCCCTGCAGTGTTTGTTCTTGCCAATCTTTCAAATCACAGGGATCCAAAATAGAGGATATGATTATTGTACTAATGACAAAAGGTTGAAAGAGTTTCCTCTTACTCTAAAAGTAACATCTCTCTGATTCTTCATGAGACTTGGTGGGAACCACATTCAAACATGAGGGGACATGAGGAATGTATTCTTGAAGAAGTACCAAGACTATTGCAAGGCCAGTGAAGATATTTTTAGTATGATACAAGGGGAATATGAAAGCTTGAAGGACTATGTGGAGTGATTCAAATACAACCTTCAAAAATCAGATCATAAGAATTTGGAAAAAGATATCTTAAAAACATTCATTCTTAAAGGAATCAAAGATGAAATTTTATAACTCTTAAATCTGATAGAAAAAGGTGGTATTTTTCACCTATCATAGGATGGCGTTTGTGATTTATGCATAAGGTATTCAAGAGGAATATCCAAGGCCAGTAAGAATTCTAGAGAATTGTCTTCTTCTCTTTCCAAATCTACTGCAAGAACTGGAGATATAAGAGCTGAAATCAGAGACTTGTTTCAACATTTTAAAATTGATTTTAATAGCTCCCTAAATTCAAAATTTCATTTTTTGCAGGTTGGGAAAAATTAGACAAAATTTGAAGAAGTGTTTTTCCCTCATTGCCAAAAGGAGCATCCCATGGATAATTTCTCTTTCTTACTTGGGATGAAAAAAACGTATTCAAGAGATGGAGAAGATGCAACAATTTCAAAAACATGAAATCCATGCCATACATGTATGTTTCAAAACACTTCCTTTCCATTTTCTTACTTGCATAATCCGTTATGGAATAATCCTGTGTTAGGGAAACCATGTCAATATCAATATAACCCACACCAATCTTGTCCACAAGTTTGACATGGTTCATCTTATGATTACATGACTACTCTCGCTCATATTGTAGCACAAACACATCATTCATATTCTTTACCAGCTTTTTAACAACATCTTTCTTGTCTCTCAAAATCATCCACACAACCTAATCAGCTACATCATCAAAATCCTCCATGAACTACACAATTTCCAGCTAAACTCATTCCACACCCTCACAATAATAAACTAGTATAGCATGCATACAGTGTTGAACTGCAAAATTTACCAACCTTTCCTACCCATCCTATCGCACATGCACCATTACAGAAAACTTGTATTGAGATTGGAAATGATTCAAATCCAAAAATTGCGGAATCTATGGAAGAAATTCATGATATGAAAACCATGGGAAATAAAGAGAGTGAAGGTTGTATTGAATATTGGTTTCACTCCATCGTTTGTTTGTAGCATCACTCCATACTTTAGCAATTTTTGGCACATTCTTTTCAAGGAAATCTGGTCTCTCATACTTGGTATTTATTAATGTCTATTTTTCTAATTTGGGTATGTATATAATAGAGACCTTATTTCAAAAATGGTTCCGTTGGAAGTACACTTATACGTAGATATATTTCATCTTTTTCAAATTAAATTAAATTGGTGTAGAAAATAAAATAAATAAGTACATAAATAAATCAATTTCTTTATATTTAGAAAGAGTTGTCTTTGTTGCAATATGTTGTGTAAATTGGTATTGGTGATACATCATTGGATTTATTTGTGTGTTTAGACATATTATATTGAAAATCACATTTATACGAACAATCATCACTATTTTGGGAAAAATGTTTGTATATCTTATTTTATGGCTTTCGCGCTTCATGAAATTTCTAGAAAAACAGTTGGGACAATCATATTTTCAAGGACCAAATGGGAATATTTTCGAAAAAAATTTATAAAATATGTAGCACTTAATTTCTACTTTACAACCCAATTTGGATCATTGCATTTGGATCTCAAACAAAAATGCTATAACCAAAACAATGACAGGGTTTCTAGGAGGTAGCTCAGGGACACAGTTGGGACAATGCGGTTTTGGAGGCCCAAATGACTAGATATTGCAACCTTGTTTCTATGGTATATTCCCCTATGAATATAGTTTACAAGTTAATAGAAATATTCCTGCAAAATTTCAGCAAAATCTGGTTTTTAGCTTTTGGGAAAATGGCTATTGAAGTTTTTTGTTACTTGTATCATATTTTGTTACAACTCCATATACATATTGTTGAAAGTCAATGTGTCAATTGTTACACCTTCACCAACATCGCTAAAATTGAATATCTATTATTTAAAAGAATTATTTGAGGAAGAAGTCTTTTGATTCCATCAATATCATGATTTGGGGTTTGAATTTTGATTATTGTATTACAACAAGGTTAATACAAAAGCACTGGGTTGCATGTCCGCATGAGGACATGCAACATGTTCAGTTTGGGGGTATGTTGGGACACTAAATTTTCATTATTATTACCACTTTTAATGTCCATTACATCCATTTCTACCATCCTTTATCATACTATTTATCATAATTTATCATATAACTCCATTTTATAATTATTTATCCTCTTATGGGTAAGTAATACTTATTCTCCTTTATTTTTAATATACTGATAATTATTATGCATGATTTTTTCAAATATGGTTTATTAATCTGTTATAACATCATGCACACTTTTAATCTCCAAGATCTCTTCTAGATTGGAAATTTTATCTCCAACTATTCCAACTCAGAAATTTGCTGGGATAAAGAGTGACGGATTTGTGTTAGCGATTTCGAACAAATGAAGACGAATCCTGAAAATCTGAGACATGGGTCCTGTGCGAAATAGACCATTTCAGTTTTTCATCAAGAATTATTCCAAAATTTAGTCTAAATTGAAAACAAATAAGGTTCTCTGAAGAAAATTTTCTTAGATTTGTTGTTGTGGTCGTTTTCCAAATTCTTTCAATTGAAATACAAGATTCAACTTATTACAGCTGAATCATGATGGAAATATATTTCAGATGTGATATTTCTCATCAATTTTTTGTATAAAATATACAATTGTAATGGTAAATAATTTTTTAATCAAGTTAGTTATAATTTCCCTTTGCTCTCTATGTATTTAAATGAAAGTAGAGATAAAAAAAGGGAGGGAATGAACAATCACTGAATTAGAATGAAAATTGATGAATAGGAGATGAATAATTGTTGAAATTGAGAAAATACTAAGAGCTTCATTCTGATATAATTATTTTTCTCATATATTTTAATTAAGGAAGCTATCCATTGAGTTTTACATCTATTACTTGTAATCTGATCTAAATTATTTCTCAAGACAGAATTGATTCTTGGGTTGTTGGGCCCACTACCTTGGACAAGGTGATGCCTTGAACATCTAAAGTAGTTTAGTTATGTGATTGTTTATTTGAATTTAAATTATTTTTATTTAAAGTAAATTTCCTTCTTGAAAAGTAATTTGTTGGTTGTTGCATTTTCCAAATTTGTTATGTCTCGCAATTTCTATATTTCATTTAATTCGTTGTCCTAGAGATTAACATTTGAATTATGTTGGGTGAAATAGGTTAAATTTACAATTCAGTAATGCTTGATTTAATTTAGTATTGATTCAAGTCGTGTGATTATAATAATCATTTTCCCACCATTCGCCTTTTTTTTAGACTTAGTATTTTTTTGAAGTCTTACAATTTATTTCTTTTTGAATGATCTTGATAGTGTAGAAAATAATGATATAGAACCATTGTTAGCTTTTGGTATTTTCTTGCATATATTTTTTCAATTCCATTGATACAAAAATAAATTCCTTGGTTGATAATTAATGTCTAGGTTATTAGTTGTTTTATTTATTAAGTAATTAATTTTACCCAAAATTTTGGCGTTGTTGCTGGGAAGACAATCAAATATCACTACCACACTAATATCTGGTTGTAGATGCATACCTGATTTTATGAGGGCGTGATATTGAATACGAAAAGTAAGAACCTACGCACGCATGTTGGGGAACCAATGATGGGTTTACTCTTACTAGTCAGGCTTAGGTCATATAGCATGCATGGATAAAAGTAGTAATCTTAGAGGTATACATTTAAATAAATCTTTTCATTTCACTTAAGTGGTGATGTAAGCACCACCCATTTCACTAACCTATTGACAGAAACATTTGAAGAAGGAGCTTCAAAGAAGCACATGAAGAACATATTATTTTTTTGGGAAGAAATGACACACACTGCTACTTTTGATTTTCCTATCAGAGATCTAGGTGGAGTGACACAAATGCACATAATTCCCCCATCTCCACTATCAAAATTTCATGGTTTGGAAAATTACGATCCAGATACATTTTTATTTGAGTTTGAAGTACTTTTTAGAGGATATGGTTATTGTAATAATGACCAAAGTTTGAAAGTATTTCCTCTTACTCTAAAAGGAGTAGCTCTTAGATGGTCCGTGATCCTTGGTAGTAACTGCATTCAAACATGGGAGGACATAAAGAGTGTATTCTTCAATCAGTACCAAGACTATTGCAAAGCCAGTGCAGATGTTTTTAGTATGATAGAATGGGAGTATGAAATCTTGGAGGACTATGTGGAGTGATTTAAATGTAACCTTTGAAAATCAAAGCATAGACATTTGGAAAAAGAGATATTAAAAACACTCATTCTTAAAGGAATAAAAGACGAAATTTTAGACCTCTTAAACATGATAGGAAAAGGTGATGTTTTCTAGCTATAATATGATTATGTTTGTGATTTATGCATAAGGTATTCAAGAGGAATATCGAATGATGGTAATAATTCTAGGGAATTTTCTTTTTTCCTTTCCAAATTTCTTCCAATAACTGGAGATATAAGAGATGAAATGAGTGATTTATTTTAAAATTTGAAAATTAGTTTTATTAGCTCTCTAAATTCACAATTTCATTTTTTACAGTTTGAGAGAAATTAGACAGAGTTTGAAGAAGTTTTTTTTCCTCATTGCCAAAAGGAGCAACCCATGGATAATTTCTCTTTCTTTCATGGGATCAAAAAAACGTATCCAAGAGATGGAGAAGATGCAAAAATTTCACAACGATGGAAATCATGGCCTACATCTATGTTTCAAAACACTTCATTTCCATTTTCTTACTTGCATAATCCATTATGGAATACTCCTGTGTTAGGGAAGCCATGTTAATATAATTATAACCCCCACCAATATTGTCCACAATTTTGGCATGGTTCATATTATGATTACATGATTACTCTCCCCCATCTCGTAGTACAAACACATCATCCATATTGTTTACCAGCTTTTCAAAAACATCTTTCTTGACTATCAAAATCATCCACACAACTTAATCAACTACATCATCGAAATCCTTGATGCGCTACACAATTTCCCGCTGAACTCATTCCATACCCTCACAATTATAAACCATTATAGCATGCTTACAGTGTTGAACTGCAAAATTTACCCACCCTTCCTACCCATCCTATCTCACATGCACCATTACAGAAAACTTGTATTAAGATTGGGAAGGCTTCAAATCCAAAAATTGCAAAATTTATAGAATAACTTCATGATATGAAAACCATGGGAAATCAAGAGAATGAAGGTTGTATTTAAGATTGGTTTCACTCCATTGTTTGTTTGTAGCATCACTCCATACTTCCACAATTTTTGGCACCATCTTTTCAAGGGAACCTGGTCTGTCATACCCTATTATTTATTAATTTTTATTTTTATAATTTGTGTATGTATATAATAGAGAAATTATTTCAAAAATGGTTCCATTGGAAGTACTCTTATACGTAGATATATTTCAAGTTTTTCAAATTTAAGTAGATTAGTTTAGAAAATAAAATAAATAAGTACATAAATAAATCAATTTCTTTATATGTAAAAAGAGTTGTCATTGCTGCAATATGTTGTGTAAATTAATATTGGTGATATAAATTTTTAATTATTTTTTTGTGTAGAATTATTATATTTAAAATGACATTCATACAAATGCTCATCATTATTTTGGGAAAAATGTTTGTATATCATATTTTATGGCTCGCAGGCTTCATGAAATTTTTGGAAAAATAATTGGGACAATCATGCTTTGAGGGATCAAATGGGAATATTTTCAAAAATAATTTCCAAAATAAGTAGCACATAATTTATACTTTACAACCCAATTTGAATCATTCCATTTGGATCTCAAACAAAAGAGTTATAACCAAAACAATGACAGGGTGTCTAGCGGGCAGCTCAAGGACAGAGTTGGGACAGTGAGTTTTTGGAGGCCCAAATGAAGAGATATTTCAAAGATTATCCTAAGGTATATTCCCATATGAATCGATTTTAAAATTAAATTTTAATCACTTTATTTTAAAATAATATGATAAATTTATGGCTAAAATACTGATTGCCTATCGTAAATAAACATTCTCAAAACTATATTTTTCCGGCTGTTCACTAGCATATCTGACGCATCAATTCTTCTTGCCTCAAAAACCTGTTTCTATTGGAGACATATATATATGAAAATAATCTAATATCCAATTTGAATCAATTCAATCCTTCATCAAACGAAAAATTTATGCTTAGAATATCAACTAATGGTCTAAGTTGGGAAATCGAAAATGGCTTTGTTATGCAAGTTGTTCTAAGAAAATTTGAAATATCATATCATGTAATTTTTAAAGCATGTTTATATTGGTGATATATATTTGAATTAGATTTCATTTTGATTTTGAATCACTCAAATTGGACAAAAAAAAAATAGGATTAAAACACTGATGGTTAGTATGGTTGACCACTGCTCTTCCACACATAACAAATACTTTGTTCTTTTTTTCCATGGATTTATTTTATAGAGTAACTAATTGCTATTCTTTTACATATTCGTTGGTTTAAGAGAGCCCGTACACCTCACTTCTTCCAAGATTTTATGTATTATTGCAGGTAGATGCTCTCTTTTTTCAAGACCGAGGAAAATAAAGGAACTCCATTTGTGAAAATGATATTCTGGAAGGAAATGTTAATGAAATAAGGGAATTTCATACAAGAATCTATTAACAAACCTAATATCATATGATTTTAAGTTTTTTAGGTGTCAGGATCTAAAATTTCTTATAAGATATTCCTACAAATTTCCCGCTAATACCTACCAACAAGAAAATGATGTGCAGATATTTTCATTACATGACAAATTCATAACAAGAAAAATGAAGAATTGAAAATTCAATTCATTTCGAGCGAAGAATTTTTCCAAATGATCATCTTTTTCCATTCATTCACGATTGACAGATTGTTGTTCCTAGAAATAGATTGATGTTGTTGGAAATATGATGCAGAGTGTTGTCCTTGATGGCAACCCACTGAATGAAGATGAAGACGTGCGACTGTTAACATGTATTGTCTTTGATGGCAATCCACCTGATGAAGTTATGCTTGACTTGATGGACTTGTTAAATGATGTAAATCTGAAGTGATATGATGATTGTTGATGATATGATGTTGAGTGTTGTACTTGAAAGGAAACCCACTTGATGAAGATGATGACAACTTACTTGATGAAGTTGTGTTTAATAGAATATGTCCTTGATGAAGGAAATCTGATGTATCTACAGTATTTACAGAAGGCAATGAAGAAAGGATTTCAGAATGTACTCAGAGAATGATGAAAAAGAGCATGTCTCTTGGTAGACGCGGATTGGCCTAGGGGAAGTCGCGTATGCACGCGGAAAGGAACGTTACAAGTCGCGTATGGGCTAAAGCGCTCAAAAAGTGCAAATCCAAGGGTAACCACCATGGTATTGACCCATAGTGTTGGGTAATGATCCGCCTAATTGACCCCGTCCAGGTAGTTTTGGGCTTATGGTATTGTTTTGGTCCATGGTATTGAAAAAGGGGCTCATGGTATTGAAAAAGGATAATCATATAAAAGGAGAAGAAATTCATTGTGAACAACATGAGTGTGGGTGCAAGATGTCTGAGCTTGAATGAATACTTCTCTCTAAAGTAGATCTGAATGAAAGGGTTACACTTGAAGATAAATCTGAATGGATGATGCACCAATGATGAAGAAAGGGATCTAGATCTGAATTGTATTTGCTAGATCTGTTTATGGAGTGATTAGATCTATGATGAGGCGAACATCAAGGCGAACATCTGTCTGAAGTGAAAGGGTAAATCTGAACTGAATATCTGATCTGAAGAAGTATGCTGCTCTGGAATAATTGAAGATCTATACGCTACTTTGACGCGGAGGAAGCGCGTATATACGCAGCTTCAGCGAAGAGAAAGCGCGTATGCGCAATAAAATATACACTGAGGTATACGCCGGTTTGTGTGGACGGAAGCGCGTATATACGCGAAATCAGTGAAGTAAAAGAGCGTATACAAACTAGGGTTTGCTGAAGCAAGGGGTATGAAATATACGAAGCCTTCCTGCCCAATATCTTCTCTCGATCTATGTTGATATATGTCTTGTTGGTGATGTATGTTTGTGCTTAAAGTATGGAAAGGGTCCGATGAAAATATGATGAAATGTGGCACCATGAGCAATTGTTCTATTGAAGTTGTTGGATCCCGATTGTGGTGGTAAACGTGGTCCATAAAGGTGCTGAGGGTTGTAGCCTTCGGTCAGGGGGTTGTAGCTCCCTTCCAGGTGAGGCTGGTAAACGAGAGCAGGGGGTCGTAGCTCCCTTCCAGGAGAGGCTGGTAAACGAGTCAGGGGGTTGGAGCTCCCTTCCAGGAGAGGCTGGTAAACGAGCGCAGGTGGGTGCCTGCGTGCTGGTCAAGTCTGCGCCAACACATATGTTGTAATATGTTTTCTCTATAATAAAATATTGAAGGCTGAGCAACTGCAGCGGTGGTTTTCTCCCGATTTGGGTTTCCACCTAAAAATCCTGGTGTTCATGTGTGATGCTTTGTGTGATGGCTTATTCTGTTCTTGCTGCACCTGTTTACTGCTTCTTGAATATCTGAAGAATAAATGATGGAATGGTTTAAGTGAAGATTTAATGACATATCTAAATCTCTGTGTATATGCTAGTTTCATAAAGGGGATCCGCGTATATACGCTAGTTTACTGAAGTAAAGTAGCGTATGGGTTTTAAGGAATGAAAAAGTAAAAAGATTTGATTGTTGCAGTAAATACTGATTCACCCCCCCCTCTCAGTATTTTTCCCAACAATTGGTATCAGAGCAGGTCCTTGTGCAGAAGCTTGATCGCTTAAAGGAGATCCGTCGCAATGGGAAGTCAAGAAGGAGTAATGTCTATAAAGCCACCTCGATTCAATGGAAGCAATCTGATCTTCTGGAAGGTACGTACAAAAGCTTATCTGCAAAGTCTTGGTGCAGATGTATGGGCAATCGTGGAAGAAGGTTATCAATACCCGGCAAGTATTCCTACTGATGCAGCTGAAAGAAAGAAGTATGAAATCAATGCCAAAGCATTGAATGTCTTATTGGGAAGCATGTCTGAATCAGAATTTGCTAAAGTGATGCAGCTACATTCAGCAAAAGAAATATGGGACAAAATCATTCTAAGCTATGAAGGAGACACAAAGGTAAAAAGTACAAAACTCCAAACTCTTAGAATTGAATATGAAAATTTGAAGATGCATAGTGATGAAAGTGTTGCCAGTTTCTTTCTTCGTCTAGATGATATTGTAAATCGAATGAGAAATTTGGGTGAAACCATAGCTGATACTACTCTGGTGGAAAAGGTCTTAAGATCATTGACTTCAAAATTTGACTCTAAAGTTTCAGCAATTGAAGAAAGGCAAGATTTGCAAACTCTTACTATTGTTCAATTACATGGTACTCTGACTTCTTTTGAAATGAGACAAGGAGGCCCTTCTCAAGTAAGAGAAGCTGCTTTTAAGGCATCTACAAAAGGAAAGGAAAAGGAAGTTGTCAAAGAATCCAGCTATATATCCTATGAAGAAGAAGCGAATTTCGTGAGAAAGCTCCAACTAGGCACTGGAAGATTCAAAGGTAAGCTTCCCTTCAAATGTTTTGAGTGTGGAAAAGTTGGTCATTATGCTGCTAAATGTCCTTATAGAGAAAAGCATGGTAAAGGGAAACAATTTGAAAAGAGAAAGAGTTATTATGCAAAATAAGATGATGATGAAGTATCCAGTGAAGATGAAGAAGATTCTGACCAAGATCTAAAAGTGCTCATGGCTAAGAAGCAAAAGAAGAAGGTTACTCAGATACCTCAGAAATCATGTATAGCAAAAATTGAAGAAGATGAAACGGATTCTGACGAAGATCTACAAGCACTCATGGCAAAGCAGAAAAAGGAGAAGGCCACTTGTAATACTCTTCTTTGTGCAAACAATAGTAAAGGTAGTGAAAGTAAAGTTGTGGATCTAGAAGAAGCTCTCAAAATTAAAGAAGAAGAACTACAAAGTTCATACAATAAGCAAGAAACTATCTATAAAGAGATGATCTCACAAATGAAAGATCAAATAGAAATGTTGAATGAACAGGTGGAAAAGTATCAAAGGTTTCATACTTATGCATCCAATCGAATTAAAGATCTAGAAGCAGATCTTGAAAAATCAAGCAAGAAGAATGAAGGACTTGAAGTTGCAATCATTTGTCTTCAGGAAGATTTAGAAGCATCAAGTAAGAAAAATAAGGAACCTCTACAATCATTTGAAAAGGAAGGCCTTGAAGCAGAAATCATCTCTCTCAAAGAAGATTTGGAAAAATCAAATAAGAAGAATGAAGAGCTGCAACAAACATGTGAAGGAAATGAAGATTGGTTGAAAGAAGAGATTCTAAATCTGAAGGATCAAGTTGAAGATGGAAGAAGAAAAGAAGAAAGCATGACAAAGCAATGTCAAGCCTTGGAGGTCGAGGTAAATATTCTCAAAGGTAAATTAGAAGAAAAGGTTAAACTTTTGAGGTTTCATGATAGTACTAACATTTTGGACAATATTCTGAGTAATCAAAGGTCTCCGGCTATCAAACATGGTCTTGGTTTCCATGAAACTGTTAAAGGAGAATCTAGCTCACAAGGAAGTGCCAAAAATTCAGAGGATGTCAATGCAAAACCTGATGTGTTGAAAGAAACAAAAGATCAACCAACAATCATGAATTTTCAAAGGAATTCATTCAAGAACGTTGAATGTTTTAAATGTCATAATTATGGGCATGTTGCAGCAAATTGCAGGAGCAGATCATTTCAGCCTCAAACAAACAGTTCCTACATAGAAAGGTACTCTGGTTTCTTCAAGGGATATTGTTTTTCATGTAACAAGTATGGACACAAAGCAGCTGATTGTAAAAGGAGGAAGAATATAAATACTCATTATGATTCTTATGCTTATTTTTCTGGACACATGAGATGTTATGCTTGTAACAAGTATGGACATGTAGAAAAAGAATGCAGGATGAACAGATCTGGGAAAGTAGATAACTTCCAGCACACAGATAGAAAGTTCAAACAAATCTGGAAGAAGAAGGAGGACCAATCAGAAACGTAGGGATTTCAGACCCTACTGCAGTCATTCGCTTCTGAAGCTTACTTCTCTGATTGACTGCAAGAATGATGTGGGATACATTATGAGATTTAGTAATGTATCGTCACAGGGGGAGCAATGCATGATGACTCTCATGGTTGATTTGATTATTCTGATTATATGTATTTCTGACAGTACATCTGGTGTGAAGAAAAGACAGGAACAGAAGGTGAATTTGCAGAAGGAGATGAAGGTGTGAAATTTTTCCATATTACACTTTCCATACGCGAGTTATATTAACAAAAGTCGCGTATACACGCGATTTCCAGCAGACACAGTCGCGTATGCATTGATGATAAGAGAATTTATCTGATGGCTGAAGATCTGGAGCAGATGTCCAGGGGGAGCATCAGTCTGACTGATGGTGATTTGGTACATGGATTATTATGATAAGATTTTGAGCCCTGGTTGCTGATAAGTATCTTTGTATGGATGAGTTGGATATCATTTGTTTCAGATCATATAGAGTTTGGTTGCTATGATTGAGATCTTTTGCCTACATATGTTACTTCATGTTACATCTTGAAGATCATGGTGTTTTTGGACCACATGGATGATTGCTTGACACATATCTGAAGATGTTGTTCTGGTATGATAATCTCTTTTGGAAAGAATGTATTGATGCTGCAAAGGATCCGAAGGCTTGGTTACTAATGGGCTTATGTTACAACCATTGGATGACGCTTGAAGACACAACTGCACTATTCTGTTATATCTGTAGTCCAGGGAAGCAGTCAAATATCTCAGAAAGAAGCTGAACACTGTCTTTGCCTTACAAAGAATCAGATCTGGTAGAAATTTAGAAGGTATCTTGGGATACGTGGGTTTCCTGAAACACAGTCGCGTATGTGCGCGAGTTCCTGCACACAAAACCGCGTATGGTTGGTTGCTGACAATTCTTGGTTGGTTCAGCTCTCTTCATCACAGCTGCAGTGCTGTTTGGTATCTCTGGTGGTGTTTCAGTTCTCTTAATTCTGTTTCTAATGTGTTGATGAAGATGCCTTGATGATTTGTTGGTGGAAGTTTTCAGGATGCACAAACTAAGGGGGAGCCTTAGTCATTTGAAAAGATTGCTTGGTTGCACAGATTCAGGGGGAGCATTAGCTTTGCTGACTATAATGCAGGGTTGGCATTATGATGGTTCTGAAATATGTTCTCTTTCTTGAGGACTTTTTGGTATTGGTTATGAAAAGTCATATTTGTATTTGTATGAAAAGGTCTGGTGGAGACCCATGTTGTAAAATTGTAATATTCAGTCATGTAAGGACTTGTCATTTTTGTAAACCCACTTGGTTGGGTAGCTGAGTCAAATTTGTAAAGCCACTTGGTTGGGTAGTTGAGTCTCATATGTAAATCCATTTGGATGGATAATTGATGTAAGTATGAGTCTTTGGTGATAGGAAGTTCATAGAGTCATGTACTTCATTGACAAATATGTTTGAAGATTCAGCATGTACTCAGGGGGAGTTTGGCCACTTCAGCACATATCAGATCTGTAGAATGTTTCTTCCACATGAGGAGAAAAGGAGGAGAGTGTTGGTTTTTGATCCGCCCTTTGCCCTTGATGTCAAAGGGGGAGAGTGACATGGTGTTTGAATAAAGAGAAGATTATGATGTGACATATTTGGGAGAGTGACATGATATCTATCTGCTGTGGTAACCAAACACCATCGTGGTTGCCATCAAGTCCAAAGGGGGAGATTGTTGGAAATATGATGCAGAGTGTTGTCCTTGATGGCAACCCACTGAATGAAGATGAAGACGTGCGACTGTTGACATGTATTGTCTTTGATGGAAATCCACCTGATGAAGTTATGCTTGACTTGATGGACTTGTTAAATGATGTAAATCTGAAGTGATATGATGATTGTTGATGATATGATGTTGAGTGTTGTACTTGAAAGGAAACCCACTTGATGAGGATGATGACAACTTACTTGATGAAGTTGTGTTTGATAGAATATGTCCTTGATGAAGGAAATCTGATGTATCTACAGTATTTACAGAAGGCAATGAAGAAAGGATTTCAGAATGTACTCGGAGAATGATGAAAAAGAGCATGTCTCTTGGTATACGCGGATTGGCCTAGGGGAAGTCGCGTATGCACGCGGAAAGGAACGTTACAAGTCGCGTATGGGCTAAAGCGCTCAAAAAGTGCAAATCCAAGGGTAACCACCATGGTATTGACCCATTGTATTGGGTAATGATCCGCCTAATTGACCCCGTCCAGGTAGTTTTGGGCTTATGGTATTGTTTTGGTCCATGGTATTGAAAAAAGGGGCTCATGGTATTGAAAAGGATAAACCTATATAAGGAGAAGAAATTCATTGTGCAAAAGATGAGTGTGGGTGCAAGATGTCTGAGCTTGAATGAATACTTCTCTCTGAAGTAGATCTGAATGGAAGGGTTACACTTGAAGACAAATACGAATGGATACTCTTTTAATGATGAAGGGATCTAGATACGAAATGTATCTACAGGTCCTTATGGAAGGCTTAGATGTTGTGATGAGCGAACATCTAGAGCGAACATGCGATCTGAAGAAGAATTAAATACGAGCGAGATATACGGTACGAAGAAGTGCTGTTTGCTTTCTGTAATAATTGAAGATCTATACGCCCTTTGTGCGGAGGAAACGCGTATATACGCAACAATGAAGAGAAAGCGCGTATGCGCAATAAAATATACATGAAGTATACGCGGTTTGTATGGACGAAGACGCGTATATACGCAACATCGGTGAAGGGAAAAGGCGTATGAAACTAGGGTTTGTGACGAAGGGGTATGAAATATACGTCTACATTCTGCTTTGTGTCTACGCTATACGATCTATGTTGATATGTATCTGGTGATGATGTATGGTTGTGCTTAAAAGTTTGGAAAGGGTTCGGTGTGGAAATATGATGAATTGTGGCCTGCAAGTATTGTTCTATTGAAGTGGTTGGATCCGGTGTGAAAATTGATGAAACGTGGTCCGAATGGGTGGGGTTGTAGCCTTGATAGGGGGTTGTAGCTCCCTTCCGGTGAAATTTGTGCTTGAGATCGGATCGTAGCTCCCTTCCGGGAGAGAATTTGATGAAACGAGTCGGGGGTCGTAGCTCCCCTTCCGGGGAGAGAGGCGGTAAGCGAGCGCGAGGTGGGTGCACAACGTCTTTGGTGGTACGCGCGGCACATATGTTGTAAGATGTTTTCTCTATAATAAAATATTGAAGGGAGTGGGCTGCTTCTGGCGGTGGTTTCTCCCGATTTGGGTTTCCACCTAAAAATCCTGGGTGTTCATGTGTGATGCTTTGTGTGATGGCTTATTACGCATTCTTCTTTTGTTTACGCTTGAAAAATATGCGAAGAATAAATGATGGAATGGTTTAAGTGAAGATTTAATGACATATCTAAATCTGCATTGTATATGCTAGTTTCATAAAGGATCCGCGTATATACGCTAGTTTGCGAAGTAAAGTAGCGTATGGGTTTTAAGGAATGAAAAAGTAAAAAGATTTGATTATGCAGTAAATACTGATTCACCCCCCCCCCCTCTCAGTATTTTTCCCAACAGATGTTCCCTTAGGAAAAGACATTGCTGCAACTGAAATCATAGATGTTGTAACTTAAGTTATTTATTTATTTATCAAGCTTTTCAATAAAGTGTTATTTCCTTTCTAATTTCTCTTATGTTTTAAGTTTTCAAGTGTTCATAGGCACAAATTTTGTTCCTTCATCAAAATAAAATGAAGTTCTTAAGTTTCATGCTGATGCTCCACATATATCATTTTATTGCCCAATATTATCAAGTATATGGTTGCCTCATATCTCATATTAAAAAAATCTTATGGTATGTCTTATCAAGAAGGATTCACTCTTAATTCCTCATTATTTTGTAAAGTGACTATGAATGTTGGATGACTAATACTTCCCCATGTCACGTTGTTAGGATCACCCATTGAGTTAGTTTTTGGGGGGGATTTCCATAGTCACATTTGATACTTCATGCTTACAAACTTAAAATGGTATGGGTAGTTTCGAGGTTGTAGCATGCAATAATGATATTATCATATAAATAATGCTTGGGAACAATTTTTGTTCGTTATAACTCTGTCATTCTCTCTTTTAGCTACAGTTGTTGTTCCATTTCCAATTATAACAGTCGTTCCTATTTTTTCCTTGCGTATTTTGTTGTTTCTATTCCTTTTCTAAAAAAAATAGTTTTTGTTCAATAGAATGAACAACTGTTATTTTGTAAAATGAACATTTGTTGTTCCATTAAAAAAATAGTTGTTGTTCAGTAAAAATGAACAATTGTTGTTCAATAGAGTGAACAACTGTTGTTCAATAAAAATAAACATCCACGATTTATTTTTGTGTGTTTAATAATTATTGCTCAATAGATTGAACACCTATTGTTCAATCAACTAAACAACTGTTGTTTCGATAAATAAACATTCGCGATTTCTTTTTTTGTGTTTAATAATTTTTGTTTAATCGATTAAACAACCGCTGTTCAATTAACCTGAAGAACTGTTGTTCAGAAAAATGAACATCCATGATTTATTTTGTTTGTTTAATAATTGCGGTTCAATCATATGAACAATTTCTATTCAGAAAAATGAATAGCCTCGATTTCTTTTTCTGTGTTTAATAATTGCTATTCAATACATTAAACAATTTTTGTTCAATTAACTAAATAGTTGTTGGTCATAAAAATAAACAGTCATGGTTTATTTTTCTGTGTTTAATAATTGTTGTTCGATACATTGAACAACTTTTGTTTAATCAACTGAACAATTGTCGTTCAGAAAAATTAACAACTACGATTTCTTTTTGTATGTTTAATAAATGTTGTTCAATCAACTGAACAATAGTTGTTCACATAAATGAATAGTTGTGATTTATTTTTGTGTATTTAATAACTGATGTTAAATATATTGAAAAGATACTATTCAATCAACTGAACAACTGTTGTTCAAAAAAATGAAAAGTCACATGTTTAATAATTGTTGTTTAATACATTGAACAACTGTTGTTCAATCAACTTAACAACTACTGTTCAGAAAAATCAACAACCACAATTCTTTTTTTGTGTTTAGTAATTGTTGTTTAGTAAAATAAACAACTGCGATTCTTTTTTTGTTTTTTTGACACACTTTTTGATGGATTTCACATATCATTGTTGTTCGATGGAATGAAAATTTGCTGTTAAATACATTGAGCAACTGATGTTCAATTAAAAGAAAAACTAGTGTTCCAGTGACAACACAACTGTCGTTCAATCCTAAAATGAATAGCCACAATTCCTTTCATGGTTTGTGTGTTTTACAATTTTTGTTCCCTTCAAAGGAATGATTATTTTTCCCTTAGTCACATCTATTATTCCCTCTATTACAATTTTTGTTACATAAGTCAAGGTTGTCCATTTTCATTTAACACTTGGTGAATGAGAAATGCTTTTAATGTTCTAGTTCATATTTGACATAATGATTGGATAGTCAATTTATCTTTGTTTATCTATAAATACAATCTTATTTTTAAGGAATATTTATGAAAAGATGATTTCACCATGTCAATTTTCAATTTTCTTAAATTTGTCAAGTCCCTGATTTTATAAAATATACAATGATTACCACAAAATTGTACTTAGATCTTTCCATCACTATCTAATCGATTTTTCCTCAACCCAAATATTAAAAAAGAAAAATATATTTATCAGCAGCCATTTCAAAGTTATTAGTTTTTGAGAAGTAAGACTACTCAAGCTTAAAATATTTACTACAAAACATTTTATGCCATCCCTAGCTCTTGAGGAGCTAATCTACCACCCCATTTATTAAGTAATATTTTGTTGATTTAAAATAACCATAGTGGGATTTAAAAAAAAATTAGTCAAGTGAAGGATAGGAGATCTCATCACGAGTTGACCTACCATGATCATAGGTCTTAATAAAGTGACATTACCATTATTGGTAACCAACACAGGGTAATATCCTTCTATTGTAAAACTAAAGGAAAAGAGGGCTCATCACGAGTCGACTTGTTAATTTTGTTAGCTCCCGTGAATGACATTGTTATTAACTGGTTATCAAGCCTGAACAATGATCTTCATTAGAAAACTAAGTAAATTGAAATTCTCTTGTAAACATGTATTTACTTCTAATAAATGGGACATTGGCATCTAAATGGGTTCAAAACACATCCCTGTCAAGGCTATGGATACTTGCTAGTAGTGGTCACCAAGCCTATGTTATAGAACTTAATTCAATACTATGATCTACTTGGTTACATTGTTTTCTCAAATAATTTCTGAAAAAATTGATTGTTTCATATACAAGGTTTGTTGGAATTCATGGTTTATGGGGTAATATTTAATCAGTTCTAAGATGATGATGCTTATGTTTATATTTATTATTGCATTACCAATATTCACATTACATTTTAGGGATAAAACCTTCAGAATTTTTAACATTTTACATTTTGTATCATCTAATCTATCATTCATTTATTATACAATTTTCATATCTTTAACGAAAGATATTATCTTTTCCCAATCAATCTCCATTTATTCATAGATTAACAACACTACTATTATTTTGAGGTAGTATAAAGAGGCCTAATTCTATTTGCAAATGCCGAGTAATTGGTCAAACTTTGAGAAGAAAAGAATGAGATAACTAATTCTCATAATTTTTGTGCTCATAACAGTAAAAGCTTATGGGTATAGGGAACGCATATTTTTCTCATCATTTTTACCCTTATTTATATTCCCTTCTTATCCATTATTATCCCATGTCATTCACAACATGATTATGTCACTTTTATATATAATGAGTTAATTAAGGTGATGAATTATTGATCGATGCTACTAATGAGATATGTTATAGAAATCTTGATCACAATGAAAGTAATTAGTTTGGGGGACGAAAACATTGCTACACTTTATGATTACCTTATTTCATCTTGCATGGCTTCCACTTTTAGCATCACTTTCAAAATCAACTCAAGTTACATCAGCTTCAACAAATCTATGTCGACACATGCCATTCCACATTTTTACTGAGGTAAAACCTGAGGTAAAATAGCATAAGTTTTTTATTTATTAAAATTTTAGGAGAATTTCATGAAAAACCATTAAGAATTATTCACACATATTTTTAATCATTGGTTCCACTTCATTAGCACTTCCCATTTTTCAACGACACAAAATATTTCAATTTAGGGGAGTGTTACCTTCATTTATTAATTTATTATGACAATTCCATTAATATTATTTATCATCCATCTTCTTATTCATTCTCAAAACCTCCGTTATTCCATATTTTTTACGTCACAAAGCATAGATTTCAACAATGATTGTAGAAACCACCTCAATTTTCCTTCTAGTATAACATGAGGGCATGCTAATTCTCAAGTTTGGGGGAGGATTTTCTATGCATGATGGATGTTTTCTCATTTATTCCTCATTTAAGGCATACAAATTCATTTTTATAAAGTGCATAAATTGATTCGTGTATATCTTTAAAACTATGAACTAGATTATTGTGATTTTTGGATAAGAAAGTGGTATCATTAAAATACAGAAGCCCAAAAAATTTCAAGCTAAACTAGTTTGTAAAATTACAAAAATCATGCATGCCACCTATAGCCATTTTGCTGATATATTGAAATATTTTCATTGCATTGCTCTGATTTTCGGAGTGTGGAAACATTAATATAATAAAAATATTCATGCAAAATTTTAGCAAAATCTAGTCTGTATATTTTAAGAAAATGGTTATTAAAGCTTTTTGTTACTTGTATCATATTTTGCTGCAACTTCATATAAATATTGTTGAAAGTCAATGTGTCAATTGTTACACCTTCACCAACATCGCTAAGATTGAATATCTATTATTTTAAAGAAGTACTTGAGGAAGAAGCCATTTGATTCCATCAATATCATGAGTTGGGGTGAGCATTTTCATTATTGTATTACAACATGGTTAATACAAAGGCACTGGGTTGCATGTCCGCGTGAGGACATGAAACATGTTTAGTTTTGGGGTATGTTGGGCCACTAAATTTTCATTATTATTACCACTTTTAACGTCCATTTCATCCATTTATACCATCCTTTATCACATTATTTATCATAATTTATCATATAATTCCAATTTATAATTATTTATCCTCTTATGGGTAAGTAATACTTATTCTCCTTTATTTTTAAAATATTGATAATTATTATGCATGATTTTTTCAAATATGGTTTATTGATTGGTTATAAAATCACTCACGCTTTTAACCTCCAAGATCTCTTCCAGATTGGAAATTCGACCTCCAACTATTCCAACTCATAAATTCGCTGGGATAAAAAGTGATAGATTTGCGTTGGTTATTTCAAAAAAATGAAGATAAATCCTAAAAATCTGAGACATGGGTTTTGTGCAGAACATACAAATTTAGTTTTTCAATCAAGCAGTTTTCCAAAATTCGGTCTAGGTTGAAAAAAATAGAAGGTTCTCTGAAGATGATTTTCTTAGATTTGTTGTTGTGGTCATTTTCCAAATTCTTCCAATTGCAATACCATATTCAACTTATTCCAACTGAATCATGATGGAAAGATATTTCAAATGTGATATTTCTCATCAATTTGTTGTATAAAATCTACAATTGTAATGGTAAACCATATTGTAATCAAGTTATTTGTAATTTCCCTTTGCTCTCTATGTATTTAAATTAAAGCAGAGATAAAAAAGGCAGGGAATGAAAAATCACTGAATTAGAATGAAAAATTTCTAAATAGGAGATGAATAATTGTTGAACTTGAGACAAAGATAAGAGCTTCATTATGATGTAATTATTTCTCTCATATATTTTAATGAAGGAAGCTATCCATTGAGTTCTATATATGTTACTTGTAATCTGATCTAAATTATTTCACAAGGTAGAACTGAGTCTTGGGTAGTTGGGCTCACTACCTTGGATGAGGTGATGCCTTGAACATTTAAAATAGTTTATTTATTTGCTTGTTTGTTTGAATTTCAATTTTTGTTCTTTAAAGTAAATTTCCTTCTTGAAAAGTAACTTTTTGGCTGCTCAATTTTCCAAATTTGTTATTTCTCACAATTTCTAGATTTTATTTAATTCGTTGTCCTATATTAATATTTGAATTATGTTGGGTGAAATAGATTAAATTCATATTTCAGAAATGTGTGATTTAATTTAGTATTGATTCAAGTTTTGTGATTATAATAATCATTTTTCTGTCATTTACTTTTTGTTTTTGAGATTTAGTATTGTTTTTCAAGTCTTACATTTTATTTCTTTTTGAATGAACTTGATAGTGTATAACATAATCATATATAACCAGTGTTAGCTATCGGTATTTGCTTGCATATATTCTGTCGATTCCATTCATATAAAATACATTCCATGGTTGATAATTAATGTCTAGGTAATTAGTTGTTTTATTTATTAAGCAATTAATTTTACCCAAAATTTTGGCGTTCTTGTTGGGAAGACAATAAAATATCACTACCACACTAATATCTGGTTGTAGATGCATACCTGATTTTATGAGGGCATGATATTGAATACGGAAGGTAAGAACCTATGCACGCATGTTGGGGAACCAGTGATGGGTTTACTCTTAGTAGTCAGGCTTAGGTCATATAGCATGCATGGATAAAAGTAGTAATCTTAGAGGTATAAATTTAAACAAATCTTTTCATTTAACTTAAGTGGTGATGTAAGCACCACCCATTTCACTAACCTATTGACAGAAACATTTGAAGAAGGAGCTTCAAAGAAGCACATGAAGAAAATCTTCTTTTTTTCGGGAGAAATGACACACACCGGTACTTTTGATTTTCCTATCAGAGATCTAGGTGGAGTGACACAAATGCACATAATTCCCCCATCTCCATTACCAAAATTTCATGGTTTGGAAAATTAAGATCCAGATACATTTTTGTTTGAGTTTGAACTACTTATTAGAGGATATCATTATTGTACTAATGATAAAATGTTGAAAGTGTTCCCTCTTACTCTAAAAGGAGCATCTCTCACTTGGTTCATGGTCCTTGGTGGTAACTGCATTCAAACATGGAAGGACATGAAGAATGTATTATTAATGAAGTACCAATAATATTTCAAGGCCAGTGAAGATATTTTCAGTATGATAGAAGGGGAATATGAAATATTAGAGGACTATGTGGAGTGATTTAAATACAATATTTGAAAATCAAAGCATAGATATTTGGAAAAATAGATCTTAAAAACACTCATTCTTAAAGGAATCAAAGATGAACTTTTAGAACTCTTAAATCTAATAGGAAAAGGTGATGTTTTTCAGCTATCATATGATTATGTTTGTGATTTATGCATAAGGTATTCAAGAGGAATATCCAAGGATGGTAAGACTTCTAGAGAATTATCTTCTTTCCTTCCCAAATTTGCTGCAAGAACTGGATATATAAGAGCTAAAATGAGTGATTTATTTGAACATTTTAAAATTAATTTTATTAGCTCTCTAAATTCACAATTGCATGTTTTGTAGTTTGAAATAAATGAGATAGAGTTTGAAGAAGTGTTGTTTCCTCATTGCCAAAAGGAGCATCCAATGGATAATTTCTCTTTCTTACTTGGGATGAAAAAATGTATCCAAGAGATGGAGAAGATGCAACAATTTCACAACCATGGAAATCATGGCCTACATGTATGTTTCAAAACACTTCCTTTCCATTTTCTTACTTGCATAATCCATTATAGAATAATCATGTGTTAGGGTAGCCATGTCAATCTCAATGTAACCCCTATCAATATTGTCCACAAGTTTGGCATGGTTCATCTTATGATTACATGAATAATCTCCCTCATCTTGTAGCACAAACACATCATCTATATTGTTTACCATCTTTTCAAGAACACCTTGCTTGACTATCAAAATCATCCACACAACCTAATATACCACATCATCGAAATCCTCGATGCGCTACACAATTTCCTGCGCTACTCATTCCACAACCTCACAATAATAAACCAGTAAACCATGCTTATAGTGTCTAACTTCAAAATTTACTCACCCTTCCTACCCATCCTATCTCACATGCACCATTACAAAAAACATGTATTGAGTTTGGGAAGGCTTCAAATAAAAAAATTGCAAAATTTATGGAAGAAATTCATGATATGAAAACCATTGAAATCAAGAGATTCAAGGTTGTATTGAACATTTGTTTCACTCCATAATTTTTTTGTAGCATCACTCCATAATTCAAAAAATTTTGGCACCATCTTTTCAAGGGAACCTGGTCTCTCATACCCTCGTATTTATTGATGTGTATTTTTATAATTTAGGTATGTATATAATAGATACCTTATTTTGAAAATGGTTGCATTGGAAGTACTCTTATATGTAGATATATTTCATGTTTTTCAAATTTAAGTAGATTAGTGTAGAAAATAAAATAAATAAGTACATAAATAAATCAATTTATTTATATGTACAAAGAGTTGTCTTTGCAGCAATATGTTGTGTAAATTGATATCAGTGATAGAAATTTGGACTTATTTGTGTGTGTAGAAATATTATATTGAAAATCATATTTATACAAACGCTCATCACTATTTTGGGAAAAGTGTTTGTATATAATATTTTATGGCTTGCAGGCTTCATGAAATTTCTGGAAAAACAATTGGGACAGTCAGGTTTTGAGGGATCAAATGGGCATATCTTCAAAAACCATTTGTAAAGTGAGTATCACTTAATGTATAATTTACAACCCAATTTGAATCATTCTATTTGGATCTCAAACAAAAATGTTATAACCAAAATAAATACAGGGTGTCTAGCAGGAATCTTAGGGAAAGAGTTGGGACGATGAGTTTTTGGAGGCCCAAATGATGAGATATTGAAAACATTATTCTATGGTATATTCCCCTATGAATCGAGTTTATAATTCAATTTTAATAACTTTATTTTAATATCATATGATAAATTTATGACCAAAATACTAATTTCCTATCGTAAACTAGCATTTAAAAAAAAAACATTTCCAGTTGTTCACTATTATATTTGACGCATCAATTATTCTTGCCTCAAAAACCTGTTTATATTGGGGATATATATATGAAAATAATTTAATCTCCAATTTGAATCAATTTAATCCGTCATCAATTTAAAAATTTATGCTTAGAATATCAACTATTGGTCTAAATTGGGAAATCGAAAATGGCTTTGTTATGCAAGTTGTTCTGAGAAAATTTGAAATATCATATCAGGTAATTTTTAAAACATGTTTCTATTGGTGATATATCTTTGAATTAGATTTAATTTGGCTTTTTAATAACTCAAATTGGATGAAAAACAAATAATTTAGGATTAAAACACTGATGGTTAGTATGGTTGACCACTGCTCTTCCGCAGGTAACAAATAATTTGCTATTTTTTTCTGTGGATTTTTGCTATAGGGTAACTAATTGTTATTATTTTACATATTCCTTGGATTAAGAGAGCTTGCACACCTCTCTTCTTCAAATATTTTACGTTTTATTGCAAGTAGATGCTCTTTTTTGTTAATCAAGGTTGTCATTGATGTCAATATGGCATTGGCCAAGATGGAAAATATTCTTGAGATACCCCAGAAGGTGATGATAAGGTTGAAGGCAATAAATGTCTGGTACTAGATGATGATGTCATGACTCTTGTTTGACAAGAATGCCATCAATGACGAGGTCAACCCATGAATATTTCAAACCACTAATGAAGAAGCCAAATAATGGAGACCAAAAACAATGGAGAAGCCAAACAAAGAAACCATACTATCCTAATCATCTTCTGCACTAAATATTTCAGAAGTAGTCACAAAGAAAAATAATTTTGGACATCTAGTAGGCATCCTTTCCAAACAAATCCTACACCATCTTAAAGAGGAATTTTTCCTCTTTCTAACGGGCCCTTACTTGCCATCAAACTCCCATTAGTTTGTGAGAAATTGAATTTTTAAGTTGAAAAATATATATTTTTTGCCTAGCTGACTTGAGCTGACTTATGTATGCTCATACTCTTTCACCCAACCGACCTCCCTATTCATTTGAGGTCAAAAATTGTATAAATAGGAGTCCGAACTCCTCATTTTGACTATGAATTTCGGTGAATATTTCAGAAATAAGACACAAAATAGGACATAACAATAAGGAGGCCAAGAAGAATATATTTTTTGGTTATTTTCTATCATTCAAGCCAATTATATTTCTATTTGGGCAAGGAGAATGCTGTGACTCGGACTTGTGGAGAAGTTTTATTGTTTTGGCATATTCAGTGTTAAAGAATTCAGACTTAAGGACAGAAGAAGAGTCCTCTGGAATAACTTGTGATTTAGAGCTTGGACCTATGTAATAACTAGCCTACAGGAGCTCAGATTTCTGCCAAAATTCATATCTGTCTACGAGAATAGAATCTGGACTAAAAATATTGTTTATGCTTAGATCTATGATAAATAATCCCTAATGTAAACTCGGACTATCCTACAGCACTTCGGACCTGAGTTTGTGGAGCTCAAATCATAATACAATAGCTCAAACCATACTACATATTGGATAAGTATTGGAGTCTTGTCTGTAGCTCGGACCTGTGGATTTGCGGATCTGTAATCTAATGAATCTCAGACTTTGGAATTAAGGTCATCATCTCAAAATTTTTTGTGTTTTTGGATTCAGGTTGGCTACAAGAGCTCAGACTCCACCAAAATAAGCTAATATTCCAACACAGTTACTCAGACCTTACCTCAAATTGTAGCTTGGAAAGTTTTGTTGAAGGCCAGACATGTGAACAGTATTTTCCATTGAGTCTCAGAACAACAAAAAATTTGTGGGAGATCAAATTACAGTGAACAATCTCCATTTAGATCGGTCCAGTGGTTGTCCTATGGTAGCTTGAAGTGCAAGCTTGGACAACCACCTAAAATCAGTGGTAAAACTTGGCAAGTCTGATTGGGTGCTTGGACTTAACACTTTAGATCTGTGTGAAGAAGTCTCACTCGGATTATATATGCTATAACATCCTGTGGAGGATTAGTAAGCT
Organism: Pinus albicaulis; assembly: GCA_034641835.2. Classification (NCBI taxonomy): domain Eukaryota; kingdom Viridiplantae; phylum Streptophyta; class Pinopsida; order Pinales; family Pinaceae; genus Pinus; species Pinus albicaulis. Next base: position 607,101,983 of record CM076575.1, on the reverse strand, counting down.
GCCACCAGACTTCAGCTCAAATTGCAGTGGCTTGAATATCGACATATTGTTCACAAAACTAAGCACAAAAGCATCAATTGATGCTCTTGAACAATAGAGAAATTAGAGTTCTTGACAATAAAGTTTGTTGATGAAAGTTTGAAGATATTCTTCTAGTAGACGTTGGAACAGCTTTCAAGCAAATCTAGAAGCAGTCTTCTTAAGCATTGCTTGGAGCATTGATTGAAGACTTATTGGAGTTTTTCATTGGATAATTGTTGAAGAAATTTGATTGAGAAGCCTTGAATGATATTGGAGATAACATTGAAGACCATGATGCAACACTGATGACATCATGAGGTGACTTGGAGAAATTTTTTGGGTACAATGAAGAGCAGCGGTGACACCTTCTACGAAGAAAAGGTTGTCATTGATGACATGATGTGTATATTATAGTTAAGAGTACGTTGAATATTGTCAAGGATCATTGAAGAAGACATTGGGAGCCATAAGTATAATCAAATATATCTTGACGAAATGAAGTAGGAGGTTGGAGCCTCATAGAAACAAGGTTGGTACCTTGAAAGATAGGGTTGGAGCCCTTGAGGTTGGTGCCTCATAATTGACAAGGTTGCTGCCTTGGAAGATAGGGTTGGAGCCCTAGAGGGTAGGTGTCCTTAAGAGAATAGGTTGGAGCCTGTACCAGATATAGGGCTGGAGCCCTTAAGGTTGGTGCCTCAGAATTGACAAGGTTGGAGCCTTGGAAGTCTAAGTCGGTGCTTGGAAAATATAGGTTGGAACCTGGGAGATTGAATATTGGTGTCTTCATCCAAGGTTGGAGCCCTAAATATATTGTACTTGATTTATTGAAAAGAAGAAATTAATAAAACCATTTATTCTTATTGTTCATTTTGTGTTCTAAGTATAGGTGATCTAACTAGTAAAATTAACAATTGAAAAGAAATACTGATTCACCCCCCTCTCAGTATTTCCAACAATTGATATCAGAGCTAGTACCTTCACTCAAATCCTAATAGCTTGAAGGTTGATCATTAGAACACAAATGGAAAAGCCAAGGAAGAAAGTCTCCAATCCTCTTAAATATGTGTCTTCCTCAACCGTTGAAATTGAAGTAAATCAATTTGTGAAGGCTCCATTGTTCAATGGAAATTTTGATATATGGGTGGTAAGAATGAGGAATTTCTTGAAGACTCAAGGAATTGAATTTTGGAAATCAGTGATTACTAATGACATGATGGGCGAATAATCCAAGGAGTACAATACAAGAGCAATGAAGGCAATTTTGAATGGGTTACCAAATTCTGTGAAGGCCAATTTTGAAAAATGTTCATTAGAAAAAGTCATATGGGACAAAATTCATGATCTTCACTCAAAAGGAGCGTTGAAAATGATCTCTAGTCAAGAATATGATGGAAAACAAGAAAGAAGTCTAGAATTCGTCAAGGAAGCTGAAGATAAGAGAGATGACAATAAGGCTAAAAAAGACCTAGAAGATGAAGAGAATAAAGAAGACTTTGAAGAAGATCTCCTGAATAAACTTATGGCTTCCATGGAAGAGATTAATTGTTTCAAAAAAGAAAATGAGGAACTGAAGAAGAAAACGCAATATGGTAACCAAGACAAGACAAGGAAGGAAGTTGACTTTGTCAAGCTTCAAGTACAAGAAAGAGATGAGGAGCTCTCCAAACTTAAAGAGGAATTTCATCAAAACAAAATAAAGCATCATGAAGAAGTCATATATATGACAAATCAACTGGATAAGGCAAATAAAAGGGAAGAAACTTTGTCAAGCCACCTTGAACAAAGACTTAAGAGCTTGAACAGTCTTGAAGCAGAGGTTGGTTAATACAAGGAAGATATCTCCTCCCTTAGATCTCAAATAGAAGAAGCAAGGAAACAAGCGCAAGGAGCTAAGAAGGTGATGGAAACTTTGGAATTCATAGAAGGAAAAGTTAATGAAGCAGAAAAAGAGAGAAACACCATGATATGCCAACTAGACAAAAAGGATGAATAAATCTTGAAACTAAAATCAGACATCAATCTTCTCAAGGTAGAAACATTTGAAGCTACAAAAATGAAAGAAGAAGTGGAGAGCAGTCTAGCAAAGGAGAATGAATAATTCTTCATAATTAAATCAAATATCATCTCCCTTAAAATCGAAGCACATGAAGCAAAAACGATGATGGAAGAAATGAAGAAGCAACTACTTATGAAAGATGAAGATTGTGAAAAGTTGAAAGAAGAAATTGTCTTTCTTGAAAAGGAAGTTGAAGTGTTGAATAAAAACATGAAAAGCTCTCAAACACTAGATGACATCTTAAGTCAGCAAAGGTCTCCCCTTGATAAATCAGGTCTTGGCTATGCAGATGAATCGTCAAGAAAGAATGATAATTCTTCAAGCAACAAAGATGTGAGGAACCTAGAAAGAAATGTTGATGCTCCTAGTTCCAACAAAGGCGAGGAAGAAGGTTACACAAGTATGGAGAGGGAAGAAAATAGGATCCGAAAGTCTCTTGAACACTCCAGCCAACAACAAATGTTGTTGATTTGATGAAAACATCCTTGATATTCCAAGTGTTTGATGATGAGACTCTTCCAGAAAGGAGACCATGCATACTGTTAGGGGGATCTTATGATTCTTAATCATTCTTGCAAAAGCTATCTGTGAAAGGGCCCTATAAAATATTTTTTGAGTCACACATGGACAATCATCCTTTGATAAATCATCTCTCGAGAGCAACTCCATTGAGGAATATAATCACTTACTAATCCAGTGGACTATTGTTGAGGATATTTTCCATTTGATCACTAAGCAAGTAATCTTTCTTGAGGTAGAGGAATTTATGTAGACAGGGGGAGTTGGTTCATCACATGAATAAATGTAGACACATCTATCATTGAGAACATTTTTAGAAAGAAAAGAAGCAACTTGATAGGGGGAGTACTTGGGCATCCCATTTGCCATTGATGTCAAAGGGGGAGAGAATGTTGGAAGAGCAATAATATTTCCATCAATGACAAAGGGGGAGATTTTTAATCAAGGTTGTCATTGATGTCAATATGGCATTGGGCAAGATGGAAAATATTCTTGAGATACCCCAAAATGTGATGATAAGGTTGAAGGCAATAAATTTCTGGTACTAGATGATGATGTCATGACTCTTGTTTGGCAAGAATGCCATCAATGAAGAGGTCAACCCATGAATATGTGAAACCACTAATGAAGAAGCTAAATAATGGAGATGACAAACAATGGAGAAGCCAAACAAAGAAGCCATACTGTCCTAATCATCTTCTGCACTAAATATTTCAGAAGCAGTCACAAAGAAAAATAATTTTGGATAGCTTGGAGGCATCCTTTCCAAATGAATCCTACACCATCTTAAAGAGGAATTTTTCCTCTTTCTAACGAGCCCTTACTTTCCCTCAAACTCCCAATAGTTTGTGAGAAATTGAATTTTTAAGTTGAAACATATATATTTTTTTTCGTAGCCGACTTGAGCCGACTTATGTATGCTCAATCTCTTTCACCCAACTGACCTGTCTATTCATTTAAGGTCAAAACTTGTATAAATAGGAGTCCAAACTCCTCATTTTGAATATGAATTTTGGTGAATATTTCAAAAATAAGACACAAAAGAGGACAGAATAGCAAGGAGACCAAGAAGAATATATTTTTGGGTTGTTTTCTATCATTCAAGCCAATTATATTTTTGTTTGGGTGAGGAGAATGTTGTGACTCGGACTTGTAGAGAAGTTTTATTGTTTTGGCATATTTAGTGTTAAATAATTCAGACTTAAGGACAAAAGAACAATCCTGTGAAATAACTTGTGATTTAGAGCTTGGACCTATGTAATAACTAGCCTACAGGAGCTTGGATTTCTGCCAAAATTCAAATCCGTCTACGAGAATAGAATCCGGACTAAAATTATTGTTTATGCTCAGATCTATGATAAATAATCCCTAATGTAAACTCGAACTATCCTATAGCACTTCGGACCTGAGTTTGTGGAGCTCAAACCATAATACAATAGCTCAAACCATACTACATATCAGATAAGTATTGCAGTCTTGTCTGTAGCTCAGACCTATGGATTTGCTGATCTGTAATCTAATGAAGCTCAGACTTTGGAATTAAGGTCATCATCTCAATTTTTTTTGTGTTTTCGGATTCAGGTTGGCTACAAGAGCTCAGACTCCACCATAATCAACTAATATTCCAACACAGTTACTCGGACCTTACCTCAAATTGTAGCTTGGAAATTTTTGTTGAAGGCTAGACCTGTGAACAATCTTTTCCATTTAGTCTCAGAACAACAAAAAATTTGTGGGAGATCAAATTACAGTGAACAATCTCCATTTAGATCGGTCCTGTGGTTGTCCTATGGTAGCTCGAAGTGCAAGCTTGGACAACCACCTCAAATCAGTGGTAAAACTTGGCAAGTCTGATTGGGTGCTTGGACTTAACACTTTAGATTTGTGTGAAGATGTCTCACTCGGATTATATATGCTATAACATCTTGTGGAGGATTAGTAAGCTGCCACCAGACTTCAGCTCAGATTGCAGTGGCTTGAATATCGAAATATTGTTCACAAAAATAAGTGCAAAAGCATCAATTGATGCTCTTGAACAATAGAGCAATTGGAGTTCTTGATAGTAAAGTTTGTTGATGACAATTTGAAGATATTATTCTAGTAGACGCTGGAGAAGCTTTCAAGAAAATCTATAAGCAGTCTTCTTAAGCATTGCTTGGAGCATTGATTGAAGACTTATTGGAGTTTTTCATTGGAGAATTGTTGAAGACATTTGATTGAGAAGCCTTGACTGATATTGGAGATAACATTGAAGACCATGATGCAACATTGATGACATCATGAGGTGTCTGGGAGAAATTTTTGGGTACAATGAAGAGCAACGGTGACACCTTCTACGAAGAAAAGGTTGTCATTGATGATGTGATGTGTAGATTACAGTGAAGAGTATGCTGAAGATTGTCAGGGCTCGTTGAAGAAGACATTGAGAGCCATAAGTATAATCAAATATATCTTGACAAAATGAAGCAAGAGGTTGGAGCCTCATAGAAACAAGGTTGGTGCCTTGAAAGATAAGGTTGGAGCCCTTGAGGTTGGTGCGTCAGAATTGACAAGGTTGGTGCCTTGGAAGATAGGGTTGGAGCCTTAAAGGACAGGTGTCCTCAAGAGACCGGGTTGGAGCCTGTACCAGATATAGGGTTGGAGCCCTTGAGGTTGGTGCCTCAGAATTGACAAGGTTGGAGCCTTGGAATTCCAAGTCGGTGCTTGGAAAATACAGGTTGGAGCCTGGGAGATTGAAGATTGGTGTCTTCATCTAGGGTTGGAGCCCTAAATATATTGTACTTGATTTATTGAAAAGAAGAAATTAATAAAACCATTTATTATTATTGTTCATTTTTTGTTCTAAGTATAGGTGATCTAACTGGTAAAATTAACAATTGAAAAGAAATACTGATTCACCCCCCTCTCAGTACTTCCAACATTTTTTTGCAAGTCCGAGGAGAATAAAGGAAAACCATTTATGAAAAAGAGATTATTGAAGACAATGTTAATGAAATAAATACATTTCATCCAAACATCTATTAAGAAACTTAATATCATATGATTTTATGTTTTTTAGGTGTCATGATCTAAAACTTATTATAAGATCTTGCTACAAATTTCCCACTAATACCTACCAACAAGAAAATTATGTGTAGACATTTTCATTACTTGATAGGTTCATAATGATGTAGGGGCATATTTTAAAACTTATAAGACCCATGAGTCTTATTTCTCATTTAATAAAAGTAGTGGGTTCCCTTAATCATTTTATTTATTTTCCTAAGTTTAGTTGAGTTTGAGAAAATTTAAGTTGTAAATTGATTTATGGAGAATATCTCGTGAGTTGTAAAATCCTAGGGATGAGTAAGGAATCCTAACAATAGTAATGATTTGAGGAATTTAAAAAAAAATCTAATCTAGGATTCTGTTGAATAAAGAGAGGAGCTCAAGAGATAATTTAGGAGACAGTGAGAGATTTTTGGATTTGAACTAAATTGGTTCATGAATTCTTTTATTTTATAAATTTTGAGGTTTTGAAGAATTATAGGGACATAGAGGAATGGAAGTGAGATAGATGATAGAAGGAATTTTATTTTTAAGCCTACGGGCTTTGACATAAAAGAGGAGGAAGGCCATGTAAGGGCATATCAGGCCATAATCCTGATTGTAAGAAAGGTTTGATTGTATTTGTATATTCACAATTAATGAATATTTGATTGCAGTATATTTTGTTTTGGTCTGCTATACCTTGAGAAATCTGTGGATGGTTAATTAAGGTACTGTAGAGTAAAATCTCAAATCGAAGGATCTCAGATAAATGAGTGTTTGATACAGTGATAAGAAATGAAAAAGTTATAAATATTTGGATTTCTATGTGGGATTTATTTATTCTTAAACTTCTATGTTTACGAGGTTTAGAAGCTGGCCATAATTCATCTGCGATAAAGAGATTTATCTAAAACAAAGAGCTCGGTCCTATATTTGTTGTAAATTCTCATTTCGCAGAGGGGGAGAGAATACAGAATAAGGTTCAGATTTAAATTTTCGAGGGTTTATCATAAAGGACAAGATTGTTCCTGTTGTGAGTGGATTGAAGGACAAGATCATTTTGTTGTGATTAGATCATAATATGGTTAAAAAAAGGTGAAATACGCGTCTTGGAACCTCGAGACGAAGGCGCAGTGGAAGCGGGCGAAATTATGTGGTTAGAACAGTATAGGTGGTTTTTGAAAACCACGAATGGTTTTCACGCTGCCTTCGACTGGCAAGCGGTAAATGTTGAAATCTACGTGATACACTCTACCGAGTGACGTGTGGCATCACAAAACCATTTTTAGTTTCAGGCATTAAAGATTGTGAGCCATTGTTGTACGATATTCTTCCGATTGGAAGTCGTCATGCAACATTCGTCGGATCTATTCGGAGGTTAACGAAAGGTAAGTGTCAATGTTGTGGGACCTAGAACATTAATATATGTTGGTGCTTAGTTTTTTTAAACAAAGTTGAAACTTGCGAATCAAGTGAATTGGTAAGTTGTGGGGCCGGATATAGTGTTATGTCGGCATTTGATATTATTACCCAAAGTCGAACTTTTAAGTCAATGAAATATTCGCGTGGTTCGAATAGATGATGGTTGGTAAAATCTGTGGTCAAAGATTTGTTTTGGTTTTTTATTGCAAAGTAGGATGTGTGGATACATTTTAGTGAAAATTCAAACATTTATTCGATAATTACATAAAGTGGGTTTTTGGTATATGGTTTAAACATTGAATTGAAGAAAGTATATGCCTCCGCCTATAAAATTTATTGTTTGGGGTTTGAACCAAAGTTAAAGTCGGCAATATAAAATGTCAAGGTGGGGTTTTAAAACATAGGCTATGAGAATGGGAATAACTTCCAATACCGAGGTTATGTCTATTTAAGGTCCATTTGAGATGTTTAATTTGGAAACACATTTTTATGTGTAGATGTGGGTGTTGCAACCTTAGGCTGCATCATTTGTGGTATCAGAGCTAGACTAATGCTCTATGGAGTTGATTGAAAAAGATTCTATTTTATTCTCAGCATGTATATGGTTTTCATTGTAATGGATCCGATACAGAGGAAGCAAAAAAGAAAAGAGATTGTATGAAAAGAGGAATTCTTAAATATTGCAGATAATGAGAACTTCAACATTTCATCAAAGGCATATTGTGAAAAAGAATTGAGAAAGAAAGGACCAGGTAAAAGTTTTACAAAATTTTAATGATATGTGTATGTGATGAAAGCAAAAATAGAATTTTCAGCCAAGTAGCTGTGACAAAGAAATGAATGAAGAAATTAAAACATAAATGTTGTAAGGAAATAAAATGAATATGGATGTACTCAGCAAGAAGGGAATTTTAGTTGACAGAAGAATTGAAGTGTAGACAGTGAAAAGTAAAGAAACATGTGTATTTTCAAAGCCACTGGAAGCTCAAAGAGATAAATCATTTGAATATCTCTTAGGTATGAGCCATATTTTGGTGTTGGTTCTATTTTAATTGTTTCTTTAAGAAATAAAATGATAGCATCAACACATAGTAGAAGGCTGTCTAGAGAGTGAGAAGAGTTGTGTTAGTGATAGTGAACCTAAATATTCCAGCTAAAAGTTGGACAGGGAGAAGAGCTGAAGTGTTCTCAAGAGAAGGTGAGTGGAGGATATAAGCCTAGGAAGATCAGAAGAAGAATGCTCAAGAGGTTCCAGAAATAGAGAACTAGTGCTTACCAAAAGACCAAGTCCAGAGAAGGGATTGGTGATGAAAGTTGCAGCAGGGAGGACTTATTGTTGCAGAGGCTTAGTGTAGCTCATAGTGAGTGAGGAGCTCATAGAGATGGAGAATAAAGTGGCTACTGATAGTCATAATATGGGTTCAGAGAGAATCCAAAAGAAAATAAAGAAATATGCCAAGGAAAATGGCAAAGGTAAGGAAAAGAGTCAAGAAGTATTTGACAGAGAAATTGCAGAATCGAAAGCAAGTGTTGATGCAATAATAGTGCTGCTTGAGAAAAGTATGAAGGACGAAAAGTATGGTTGGACTATGAGAAGAAAGAAGATAAAGTGGAAGCTGTTGAAAAAGTAGATAAACAGAAGAATGTATATCAGATTAAGAGAGGAACTCAGAATAGTTGAGTTAGAGATGGAAGACGAATACTACAGGCCTAAGCAAGAATATTGTTGGGTGTGGAGCCTGATTATCTTGTTTACTTTGTATCATAACATTGGACCCCTGTACCTTAAAAAGGGGCGGCAACACCGCCCGAAATTAATCGCTGCCGTGGGGGGTCCAGGGGGGGTGGCAGCGCTTTTTGGAGCCACCCCCCGGTGGGGGTTCGGGGGCAGCGCCCCCGAAGCTAAAAATAGATGTAAAATTGCCTTGTAAAAGTATAGTAATTTCTAGTCAATCTGGGCCATTCATTAGGAAAATGATCTTATGGTAGAAGTTATGTTTAGATTAGGGTTTTTTTCCCTAGAAGGCAACCCCCTTGTATATATGAGGGCATTGTATTGTGGTTGTGTATTATATGTGTATTCTCAGAGCGAGAAATAGTGAGGGAGACTGTGAGAGAGAACAAAGGATATTACAGCGGATCTGCTGTAGGTTTTGTTTCTTCATTTTTGCTGGATAATAGAAAGGAAGGACTGGCTATTCGAGGTGGACATAGCCCAAATTGGGTGAACCACATATATCTGTGTCTCTCTGTTTTTATGTGTTTTGTGTGCTTTTATTTTCCGCATATTTTATGTGTTGCATTGCTCCATAATATATAATTTTCTAACAAATATTACTTTGTTGAGGAAGAAATCATTGATGAATTTCTAAACTGTTGGACAAGTTCAGATCAGCAGAGAGATGTGATGATCGAGACATCAAAGAAAGAGGAGCCTAGTATTTTTGGAACTGATAATTTGTGTATGTATGCAAATGATGAATAATCTTAACAAGTTATGTTTATACAGGTTTCTGAAGAAATGAAGATGTTAGAAGAAGTGACTGTAATGGAACAATTCTTGATTGAAAATGTGTTCAAGGACACTAAACAAAGACAAACATTGAAAAGTACTATGAAAGTTGGAGGTGATGAATCTAGTGATATTTGGAAAAGGAAGGAAAAACAGTCTGGAGATAAAAGGAAATTACAAATTGCAAAAGAAGAAGCTGAAGAGAGGTATGCAGATAGCCCTATGACAGGAATAACCAAAAGTATGTGTACAGTGTAACCATTTGAGGTAATGGGATTATATCTTTAATTTTTACTCAAAAATTAGTGACTTGTATTGATAGTTAATTGACAAGAAATTGTCTTGGAAGAACATAATGGAGCATTAATGGAAAAGGATCTTATTAAATATTGTACTATGGAAGATGGTAGAATAGAGATTTATAAGAAGAATTCAATCCAAGGAGGTATAGCTAGTCTAGAAAAGGCTATGAAGAGAAAAGAAAAAGAAGACAGTCTAGAACATAAGGATTAGTTGGAAAAGGTTGATGCACAACAGAAATTTGAAGACAATATTACTTGTACAACGCGGAAAAAGAATAAAGGTAAATGTAATAAAAAAACTAGTGAGAGACAGGCAATCTCAGAGGATGGAGGCAAGGATTCTTTCATGAAAGATACATTTACAATAAGCAACAAAGGGTTTCAATGGAAACTGATATTCATGGTATTGACAGTAATTTTTATTCTAAAATAAACTTTATCAGGGAAGGAAAAATCTGTTGCACATGATTTTGTTTCATGTAAATGAACAAAGAGGATTAGAGATCAGCATATTTTGGTTCAAAAGGAAGAGGCATGGAAAATACAATTTAGTAGCTTACATATTTTTAAGGGAGAAGAAGGAAGAATGAAAAGAAGTGTGAAAGGAAGGAAGGATAAAGAAAAGAGCAGATAACATAATTTTGAAGTTAGACAACATTCAGAGAAAACTGAAGACAAAGAAAATTTTTTCAAACAAGGCAATATGGAGGAAGATATGACAATTTTGATATGTTATATGCACATCAAGAGGATGACAAATCAGAGAAATTATGGAGTAGAATTGATGGAAAATGTAATTCATTTTCTGATTTTGAATTATTAATTTGTGAATGTGTTTCCCAGGATGAAGGACAAACTACCCTTGGGAATATATTTTTTTATGCAAACATAAAGAAATATGTAAATTCTAGAAGTGCAACAAGGCAAATTTCCTTATGGGAACAAGAGGATGATAGTAAGCAGCTGGTTGATTTAAAAGTTTAGGATGAAGGAATGAGAGTTGGTATAACTCTTAAAAAAATCATTACAGAAGAGAAAGAAGGTTACAGAGGATGTAAAAGTACAGTCCACAGACATATTTTGTTTTTAATTCAAAGGAGGATTGAATGTCAAGGTTTTATATTGAGTTTGCAATTACACATTTGGATGAACAATTCAGTCATATTTTATGTAGATATGGAGGTATTTCAACCAAGTTGAATAACTGAATTATTTGTAGCTGATGGATAGTATGTAGTTGGGAAGTTATATGTTCTTGTATCAAACAAGAAACAATCTTCTTTTGGGATTGGAAAGATGTTACTTCAATTGTTGGATAAGTGGATGGTGGAAATTACAAAGATGATAAGCAGAAGAATTTGTCAAACTCAACAAGTCAATGAAATATGGAAGAATATACAGGACAACATAAAGGAATTGATTTCGAGACAGACGAGAATGCTGGTGATCAGGTGAAGAATTAGAATGAATAGTCAGGTATAGTACAGGAAAAAATACATAAAGTTGAAACTCAATTTTATTAAGATAATGGCAAGACTGCAGCAGAGCAGGGAGAAGAAATTTATATTGTTTGCGAAGTCTTTTGTGTAGGATATCAGCATCCAAACATTATGCAAAAAAAATGGTTATGATAGAAGAGAAAAAGGACATTCACAATACAGATTTTGGCATCCAGGAGAAATAAAGAAGGCAACAAATGCACCTGCAGTTGAAAGAGGATATACATCCAGTTGGAAGATGAAATTTGATGAAGTTTACAGCAGAAGCAGTTGGGTGACTCATGAACAGGAGTCCATGAATTTTTTCAACCTAGGGAGTCTCATTCAGGGGCATTCTTCAAAACTTATAAGACCCGTGAGCCTTATTTCTCATTTTCTAAAGGGAGTGGGTTCCCTTAATCATTTTATTTATTTTTCCAAGTTTATTTGGGTTTGAGGAAATTTAAGTTGTAAATTGATTTATGGAGAATATCTCATGAGTTGTAAAATATTAGGGATGAGTAAGGAATCCTAAGAATACTGAGGATTTGAGGGATTTAAACAAAAATCTAATCTAGGATTTTGTTGAATAAAGAGAGGAGCTGAAGAGATAATTTAGGAGACAATGAGAGATTTTTGGATTTGAACTAAATTGGTTGATGAATCCTTTTCTTTTATAAATTATGAGCTTTTGAATCATTAGAGGGATAGATAGGAATGAGAGTGAGATAGATGATAGAAGGAATTTTATTTTGAAGCCTACGGGCTTTGACAGAAAAGAGGAGGAAGGTCATGTAACAGCATATCAGGCCGTAATCTTGATTGTAAGAAAGGTTTGATTGTATTTGTATATTCACAATTAATGAAGATTTGATTGTAGTATATTTTTTTTTGGTCTACTGTACCTTGAGAAATTTTTGGATGGTTAGTTAAGGTACTGTAGAGTAAAATCTCAAATCGAAGGATCTCAGATGAATGAATGTTTGATATGGTGATAAGAATTGCAAAAGTTATAAATATTTGGATTTCTATGTGGGATTTATTTATTCTTAAAATTTTGTGTTTACAGGGTTTAGAAGCTGGTCATAATTCATTTGTGGTAAAGGGATCCATCTAAAACAAAGAGCTCGGTCCTAAATTTGTTGTAAATTCTCATTTCGCAGAGGCAGAGAGAATACAGGATAAGGTTCAGATTTAAATTGCTAGGGATTTATCTAAAGGACAGGATCATTCTGTTGCGAGTGGATTGAAGGACAAGATCGTTATGTTGCAAGTAGATCATAATATGGTTAAAAAAAGGTGAAATACACATCTTGGAACCTTGATATGAAGGCACAATGGAAGTAGGTGAAATTATGTGGTTAGAACAGTATAGGTGGTTTTTTGAAAACCATGAATGGTTTTTGCGCTACCTTCGAGTGGTAAGCAATAAATGTTGAAATCTATGCGATACACTCCAGTGAGTGACGCGTGGCATCACAAAACCATTTTTTTCACGTGAGTTTGAGGCATTAAAGATTGTTAGCCATTGCTATGCGATATTTGTCCGATTGGAAGTCCTGATGCGACATCTGTCAGATCTATTTGGAGGTTAACGAAAGGTAAGCGTCAATGTTTTGGGACCCAAAACATTACTATATGTTGGTGCTTGGCTTTTTTAAACAAAGTTGAAACTTGGGAATGAATTGAATTGGTAAGTTGTGGGCCTGATATAGTGTTATGTTGGCATTTGATAATATTACCCAAAGTTGAATTTTTAAGTCAATGAAATATTTGCATGGTTCGAATAGATGATGGTTGGTAAAAGCTGTGGTCGAAGATTTGTTTTGGGTTTTTATTGCAAAGTCAGATGTGTGGATAAATTTTAATGCAAATTCGAATATTTATTCGATAATTTCATTAAGTGGGTTTTCGGTATATGGTTTAAACTTTGAATTGAAGAAAGGATATGATTCCACCTATAAAATTTATTGTTTGGGGTTTGAACCAAAGTCAATGTTGGGAAAATAAATGTCAAGGTGGGTTTTTAAACCATAGGTTATGAGAATGGGATTAACTTCCAATATCGAGGTTACCTCTATTTTAGGTCCATTTGAGATGTTTAATTTGGGAACACATTTTTATGTGTAGATGTGGGTGTGGTAGCCTTAGGCTGCATCACATAACAGGAAAAATGAAGAATTCAACATTCAATTCATTTCCACCAAAGAAATTTTCCAAACAATCATTTCTTTTCCATTCATTCACGATTGACAAATTGTTGTTCCTAGAAACATATTGATGTTCCCTTAGGAAAAAACATTGTTGCAACTGAAATCACAGCTATTGTAACTTAATATATTTACTTATTTATCAAGCATTTCAATAAAGTGTTGTTTCCTTTCTAATTGCTCTTATTTTTAATGTTTCAAGTGCTCATAGTCACAAATTTTGTTCCTTCATCAAAATAAAAGGAAGTTCTTAAGTTTCATGCTGATGCTCCACATATATCTTTTTATTTCCCAACCTTATCGAGTATATGGTTGCATTATATCTCATATTAAAAAACTCTTATGGTATGTCTTATCAGGAATGATTCACTCTTAATTCCTCATTACTTTGTAAAGTGACTATGATTGTTGGATGACTAATCCTTCTACATGTCACCTTGTTAGGATCAACCATTGAGTTAGTTTTTTTTAAGGATTTCCATGTTCACACTTGATACTTCATGCTTACAAGATTAAAATGGTATGGGTAGTTTCGAGGTTGTAACATGCAAAAATGATATTACTGGATAAATAATCCTCGAATCATGATTTTCATTCCTTTGGGCACAATTTTTGTTCCTTATAACTCAACCATTCTCTCTTTTAGTTACAATTGTTGTCCCTTTACAATTAGAATGGTCGTTGTTCCTTGTTTTGGCTTGAGTATTTCATTTTTTCTGTTCCTTTTCTAAAAAAATGAACATTTTGTGTTCAATAGAATGAACAGTTGTTGTTGAGTAAAATGAAAAATTGTTGTTCCATTAAAAAAACGTTGGTTATTCAGTAAAAATGAATATTTGTTTTTCAATAGAGTGAACAATTGATGTTTAGTAAAAATAAAAAGCTGTGACTTATTTTTGTGTGTTTAATAATTTTTATTCAATAGATTGAACATTTTTTTTTTAATCAACTGAATAACCGTTGTTCAAAAAAATGAACAACCTCATTTTATTTTTTTTGTTTAATAATTGTTGTTCAATCAATTTAACAACTCTTGTTCAATCAATTGAACAACTACTGTTCAGAAAAATGAACAGTTGCACTTTCTTTTTGTGTGTTTAATAATTGTTGTTCAATGAACTGAACACATGTTGTTCAGAAAAAATGAACAGCCGTGATTTCTTTTTGTGTGTTTAGTAATTTTTGTTCAGTAGATTGAACAACTGTTGTTCAATCAACTGAACAGCTGATGTTTAGAAAAATGAACAACCATGATTTCTTTTTTTTGTTTAATAATTGTTTTTTAATAGATCGAACAACTGTTGTTCAATAGATTGAACAACTATTGTTCAATCAACTGAACAACTGTTGTTCAGAAAAATGAACAACCGCAATTTATTTTTGTGTGTTTTATAATTATTGTTCAATATATTGAACATCTGCTATTTAATCAACTAAACAACGGTTGTTCAAAAAAATGAACAACTGTGATTTCCTCTTGTGTGTTTAAAATTATTTTTCAATAGATTGAACAATTGCTATTCAATCAATTAAACAACTATTGTTCAGAAAAATGACAAGCCACTATTTTGTTTTTGTGTGTTTAATAACTATTGTTTAGTAAAATGAACAACTGTGATTCTTTTCTGGTTTTTTGACACCATTTTTTATGACTTTCGCATATCATTGTTGTTTGATGTAATAAACAACTACTGTTCAATCCATTGAACAATTTTTCTTCAATTAAAAGAACAGTTGTTGGTCCAATTACCACACAATTGTTGTTCAATCCTAAAATGAACAGTCATAGTTCCTTTCATGGTTTGCGTGTTTTACAGTTCTTGTTCCCTTCAAAGAAATGATTTTTGTTCTCTTAGTCACATATATTTTTCCCTCTATTACAATAGTTCTTACCTAAGTCAAGGTTGTCCATTTTCATTTAATGCCTGGTGAATCAGAAATATTTTTAATGTTCTAGGTCCTCTTTGACATAATGATTGGGTATTCAATTTATATTTGTTTATCTATCAACACAATCTTATTTTTAATGAATATTTATGAAAATATGGGTTCACTATGTAAATTTTCAACTTTATTAAATTTTTCAAGTACCTTATTTTGTAAAATATATGATAATTATGTTGTGTAACCAACTCCAAAAATAGAAGAAATGAGATATCAACGCCTTAGAAATAAGCCACTTCGAGGGGGAAGCCTCCAATACATTACATGAATGATCAATTCTTGGATGATACAATTTACAAAACCTCCTTTCTATATATAGGAGTCCATGGGGCCGTAATGTAATCCTAGTGGGCCACAATGTAATCCTAGCCGACCTAACAATAATAATTTAAGAGCACAATAATAACAAAATGGGGGTTACAAGGGTACAATAATAACAATAAGGGGGTTACACTAACAACAATAAGGGACTATACTAGTAATATAGGGACCTAACATGCCCCTCTCCTTCAAAAAAAGTGTTGTCCTCAACGCTGGAGTAGCTCTGGGTGCTTTTGTATAAAATTCTCATCCTCCCATGTAGAATCTTCAGTGGGTAAGTTCTTCCACTTGATGAGATACTCTGAAATTGATCGATTCCGTAGTTGTCGAGTTCTTGTTTCCGTGACCGCTTCCGGTTCCAATATGATTTTTCCTTCCTCATCAAGTTCTCGCAATATTGTTTGAACTGGAAGATTTTCACCTATAACCTTCTTTAAGCACGAAACATGGAAAATTGGATGTACTCGCGAAGAAGCAGGAAGCTCCAATTTGTATGCCATAGTACCAATCTTTTGCAACACCTTGTAAGGACCATAGTACTTTGGCGATAATTTATTATCCTTCTTAGCTTGTTTGAGGGACATTTGTTTATATGGTTGTAGCCGTAAAAATACCCAATCTCCTACATCAAAACTTCTCTCGCTGCGATGTTGATCTGCCTGTTGTTTCATTCGATTTTGTGCCAAATTAAGGTTATCCTTTAAGAGTTGGAGAACTTCTTGCCGATGCTCGATGTGATCTTCGACTGCTTGAACCTTCGAATTTTCCCTTAAATATGATGTAATCGATGGTGGATGATATCCATAAAGTGCCATAAATGGGGTCATTTTTGCTGTAGTATGGAAGGAAGTGTTATACCACCATTCGGCGAGAGGTAACCACTTGACCCATTGTGTTTTTTTATCAGATACAAAACAACGAAGATATCCTTCCAAACATTTATTTACTATCTCAGTTTGACCATCAGATTGAGGATGATAAGATGAGCTATGAGCTAATTGAGTACCCAAAAAAGAAAATAACTCCATCCAAAAATTTCCAGTAAAAATGGGATCTCTGTCGCTCACAATAACCCTTGGGCTTCCATGTAGCTTTTGAATTCTGTCCATAAATGTAGTAGCAATTGTACTTGCTTTAAATGGATGAGATAATGCACAAAAGTGTGCATACTTGGTAAGTCTATCAACTACCACCATGATGACACTCTTTCCTTCGGACTTAGGTAAACCTGTGATAAAATCCATTGAAATCTCTTCCCAACGTTGACTTGGAATGGATAAAGGTTGTAGAATACCCAGGGTATTAATTGTCTCAACTTTATTCTGTTGGAAAACAAAACATTCTGCCACAAACTTTTGAATATCAGATTTAAGGCCATCCCAAAAAAAATCTTTCTTCACCCTGTGGTAAGTTTTTAAAAATCCTGAGTGTCCTCCTAAAGGAGAAGTGTGCAATTCCAGAAGAATATTTTGTTTCAGTTGGGAATTCTTACAAAGATATACGCGATCTTTGTACCATAAGGAATCATTTTTCCAACTAAATGTATCAGATGTACTAGGATCTTGCTGCAACTTTTGAATGAGTATCCATACATCTTTGTCCTTCTTCCATTCATCTCTTGCTTCAGTTATCCAATCTGGTTGGATAATAGAAATGGTACAAAGCAATGCTTCCACCTCTTCATTCTTTCTTGAGAGTGCATCTGCAACAACATTAAGCTTTCCTTTTTTGTAGATTATTTCAAAGTCACAACCCAACATCTTTGTGACCCATTTTTGCTGCTCTTCTGAAGATAGTATTTATTCCAAAAAGTGTTTAAGACTATCATGATCAGTTTTTACCTTGAAGTGTCTTCCCATTAGGTAAGTTCGCCATTTCTTTAGTGCATGCAGTATTGCTAACATTTCCTTCTCATAAATAGGTTTTTGTAAATACTTTCCCTTGATTGGACGACTTTCAAAAGCAATGGGTCTTCCTTCCTGCATTAAAACTGCACCAATTCCATTTCCTGAGGCATCACATTCCACAATAAAGGTTTTTGTGAAGTCTGGTGTAGCTAAGACCGGTGCTAGGTACATTGCCTCTTTAAGATGTTCAAAGGCCTTAGTTGCTTCAGGAGTCCATGAAAATGCATCTTTCTTCAATAATGTTGTTAGAGGTGCTGCTATTCTCCCATAATTCTTAACAAACTTGCGATAATACCCTGTTAACCCGAGAAATCCTCGCAACTGCTTTATGGTTGTGGGGACTTTCCATTCCTTAATGGATTTAATTTTGTTAGGATCTACTTTAACACCCTCGTGAGATACAATATGACCCAGATATTCCACCTCTTGTACTCCAAAGAAACATTTGGATGTTTTTGCATATAATTGTTTCTCCTGCAATAGTTTGAGCACTCTGTCAACATGTTCAACATGATCCTTCCAAGACCTGCTGTAGATTAGTATATCATCAAAAAATACTAGCACAAATTTTCTAAGGAAGGGTTTGAAAATGAATTCATCAACCCTTGAAATGTAGAAGGTGCATTGGTAAGGCCAAAAGGCATGACCAAAAATTCATAATGACCCTCATGAGTTCGAAATGCTATTTTTGGAATATCTTCAGTCTTCATTCTAATTTGATGATATCCCGAACGAAGATCCAACTTGGTAAAATAAATTGCTCCATGTAATTCATCCAATAATTCATCAATCACAGGAATGGGAAATTTATCTTTAATGGTGAGCTTATTGAGCTCCCTATAATCCGGACACATTCGCTATGATCCATCCTTCTTGTGTACCAATACTACAGGAGCAGAGAAAGAACTTTGACTAGGTTGAATTATACCCGCCTCTAACATTTCTGCAATCATACGTTCAATTTCGCTCTTTTGGACGTAAGGATATCTATAAGGCCTGATGTTTGGAGGAACACTTCGGAATCAAATGAATAGCATGATCATGATCACGAATAGGTGGGAGTCCTTTGGGAGTTTCAAACACCTTGGAATGATTTTCCAAGACTTGTTGGAGATCTGCAGGAATAGATGATTTTGATGTTGGAACTTCTAGTGAGCATAATTGTGCAATTACGCCTCGTTGTTCTTTCTTTAGAAGCTTTATCATGACATTAGAGCTTATTATCCTTCCTGGCTTCCCTTCAATACCCCGTAATTCGACTTCCTTTCCTTCTGAAAAAAATTTCAAGAAAAGTTCTTGAAAATTAAAAGCTACCGTCCCCAAAGATTGTAACCATTGTACTCCTAGTACAACATCAGCACCTCCCATAGGAATGGAAAGCATTAGACTTGTCAACACATATTCCCCCATGGTTAGCTTGATATTATGGCATTTTCCAGAGCAATTTATAGTTCCTCCATTTGCAACCATCACTTGACATTCTGGTGCTGGGCATAGGAAACAATTTAATTCCTTGGCTACCTTACAATGAATAAAATTATGGGTGCTACCTGAATCAATCAACACTATTACCTTTTTCTTCTTGATTTGTCCTTCTATCTTGAGAGTTTGAGGAGTGGTAATTCCTACCAGTGCATTACATGATATGGTCGGATTCATTTCTTCCTCTTCTATGGTTGGTTCCTGGTGTGTATCCTCTTCTTGTTCATTTTCTTCTTCTTCTTCACAATCTATGTAAAATAATTTCTTTTCAGCACACTTATGACCTTTAGTGTATTTGCTATCACAACTGTAGCAAAGCCCTTTTTCTCTTTTTTCTTCCAATTGTTGTGGTGTCAACCTTGTAGGTTGTGGAAATCTAGGTGTAGAAACTCTTCCTTCTTTATAGAATTGAGTGGTAGGCTTCCTTGTCGCCATAATTTTACATTCAACTTTTCTTGCCAACCCGAATGCCTTCTCCAATGAATCAGGTTCCAAAACACGAACTTCATGTTGGATGTTATCCTTTAGAGTACCTAAGAAGAGATCAATTCTGTGTTCCTCTGGAATATTAGTTACCCTTATATTCAATTTTTGGAAGTCCTCAATGTGCTGCCCCACTAAACCTTTTTGCTTGAGATTTATCAATTGGCTAAAGAAGGTGTTTCTCTTTGTATCCTCATAATGTGCTATCATTTCCTCCGTAAAAATTGACCAAGTGACAATTTTTTTACGGGAGCAAAGCCATTGATACCATACAAATGTATTTTGTTCTAAATGTAAAGTTGCAATGCGTACCTTTTGTGTGTTTTGTACGTTATGGAGATCAAAATATTGCTCCATCCGTAGTATCCATGTTACAGGATCCTTTCCATCAAACTTCCTCATATCCATCTTTGGAATATGGTGGTTCTTCCCGCCAACATTAGAGTTTATGAAATCAAAATTAACATTTATTTTGTTCTCATCATGAGGTTCTTCTACTATCTTTTCACCATTAGGAAACCTTTCTTGTATAAACTTTGTCAAACCTTCCATGTCCGCTTTTAGAAAATTCTTCATGTTTTCCATTTTCTCATCGATCTTAGCTTCCATGTCATCAATCTTAGCTTCCATGCCCACTTCCATTCCATCCATCTTAGCTTCCAAACCAATCATCTTAGCTTCCACGCCTTTCTTCAAACCATCCATCTTAGTTTCCATGCCTTTCTTCAAAACTTCCATTTCATTTTTTGTTGTTCTTTGCGAGAGAGAAATTTGCTCTTGTAATTTTGATATGTCATGTTGCCATTCTTCATCTTCATGAGTCATAGTAGAGCCTTCTGAAGGCTTAATGGTTGTTGAATTCTTTTTAGGGGCCATTTTAGAATCCAATACTGATATCTATTCTACAATATGCCCTTGGGATCAATTTAACTTGATTATTCAAGCAAGACTTGTGCAATTTGAAAAAAATACACACCTTTTTCTTGCTTTGAGGAGCTCGATATTGAAATTGTATTATCTCTGTGATTGCAGATCTTCAATATTTGAAATTCAGCACTGTAGTATCCCTCTGAATTTTCTTTTGAATGCCACAGGTATGACCTGATTTGGATTCTCCAAGGCAAAGTTGTGTCCAATCTCCCACAATGACCTAATTATGGACTGGTTCAATAGAGCGAACTTGTACGACTTGCCACGTGTCACTATTTCATCCTTTGTCTCTGAAATTGATAGCCAATAAACCAAAGTTTGTGTACTTGTGACCAATTTTTACGGCACTCCAATCCAATGCCCAGAGAGAGAGTTATTGAACTTTTCCCACGATCACCTCTTTTAGATGCAATTCAGGAGCCTGAAAAAGCACTACCTTCCACAGATCATATCTCCAAAACTATTGCGAACCAAGCTCTGAAATTTTGTGAAGAATTTCCTCAGGATTTCAGCTTCGCACCATATGAATTTCAGATTCTGAACCTTCGTAGAAAAAAATTTATAGCGAAAATTCCACGATGACCTGTTTAGGAGCTTGAAAAAAGACCTAACTTCCACAGATGATATCTCCGAAACTATTGCGAACCAATCTCTGAAATTTTTAGACAAGCTTCCTCAGGATTTCGGCTTCGCACCCTAAAAATTTCAGTTTCTAAAACTTCGTAGAAAAACAGTTATAGCGAAAATGCCACGATGACCTGTTTGGATCAGCAAAACCCTAGAATCCAAAGCTCTGATACCAAATGTTGTGTAACCAACTCCAAAAATAGAAGAAATGAGATATCAATGCCTTAGAAATAAGCCACTTCGAGGGGGAAACCTCCAATACATTACATGAATGATCAATTCTTGGATGATACAATTTACAAAACCTCCTTTCTATATATAGGAGTCCATGTGGCCATAATGTAATCCTAGTGGGCCACAATGTAATCCTAGCCGACCTAACAATAATAATTTAAGGGCACAATAATAACAAAATGGGGGTTACAAGGGTACAATAATAAAAATAAGGGGGTTACACTAACAACAATAAGGGACTATACTAGTAATATAGGGACCTAACAAATTACCACAAAATTGTACTTAAATATTTCCGTCACTATCTAATGGACTATTCCTCAACCCAAATATTTCAAAGAAAAATATATGTATCAGTAGCCATTTAAGATTTATTATTTTTTGAAAAGCAAGACTACTCAAGTTGAAATTAGTTACTACAAAACCTTTTATGTCATCCCTAGCTCTTAGGAGCTGATCTGCCACCCCATTTATTAAGTAATATTTTGTTGGGTAAAAATAACCACAGTGGAATTTTAAATAAAAATAGTCTATTGAAGGATAGGAGTTCTCATCACGAGCTAAACTACCATGATCATAGGTCCTAATAAAGTGACATTACCACTACTGGTAACCAAGCCAGGGTAATGGCCTTCCGTTGTAAAACTGAAGGACAAAAGGTCTCATCACGAGTTGACTTGTTCATTTTTGTTATCTCCCATGAATGGCATTGTTATGAACTGGTTACCAAGCCTAAAAAATGATCTTCAATAGACATCTAAGTACATTGAAATTCTTTTTAACTATGTATTTACTTCTAATAGATGGGACACTGGCATCTCAATGGGTTTGAAAGGAATCCTTGTCGAGGCTATGGATGCCTGCTGGCAACAGTGGCCATGCTTATGATATAGAAGTTAATTCAACACTATGATCTACTTGGTTAAATTTTTTTCTCAAAGCTAGTTGCCAAAAAAGCGTACTATTATATATACAAGGTTTTCTAGAATTCATGGTTCATGGGGTAATATTTAATCAGTTCTTAGATGATGATGGTTATGGTTTATATTTATTATTATGTTATCAATATTCACATTACATGTTAGGGATTAAACTTCTAGGATATTTGACATTTGACATTTTCTATCATCTAATCTATCATTCCTTTATTATACAAGTTTCATATCTTTAACCAAAGATATTTTATTTTCCCAATCGTTCTCCATTTATTCATAGCTTAACAACACCATTGTTATTTTGAGGTATTATAAATAAGCCTAATTATTTTTTTGAATGCCGAGTAATTGGTCAAAATTTGAGAAGCAAATATTGAGATAACCAATTCTCACAATTGTTGTGCTCATAACAACAAAATTTTATGGGTAAATGGAATTCATATTTTTCTCATCATTTTTACCTTCATTTATATTCCCTTGTTATCCATTATTATCCCATTACATTCACAACGTGAATATGTCACTTTTATATATAATGAGGTAATTGAGGTGATGAATTATTGATCGACGCTACTAATGAAATGTGTTATAGAAATCTTGATGACAAGGAAACTAGTCAGTTTGGGGGGCGAAAACACTTCTACACTTTATGATTACTTTGTTCTAGTTTGCATGGCTTCCACCTTCAACATCACTTTTAGCATCTGCTCAACTTACATCAGCTTCAACAAATATATGTCCATGCATGCCATTCTACATTTTTACGGAGGTAAAACTTGAGGTAAAATAACATAATTTTTTTATTTATTAAAATTTTAGGAGAATGTAATGAAATATCGTTGAGCATTATTCACTCATATTTTTAATCATTAGTTCCACTTCTTTACCACTTCCCATTTTTTAGCAACACAAAAGATTTCAGTTTGGGGGAGTGTTACCTTCATTCATTAATTTATTATGACCATGCCATTAATATTATTTCTCATCCATCTCCTTATTCATTCTCAAAACATCCCTTATTCCATATTGTTTTACACCAATCATAGATTTCAAAAAAAATTGTAGAAATAACCTCAATTTTATTTCTAGTATAACATGAGGGAATGTTAATTCTCGAGTTTAGGGGAGGAGTTTGTATGCATGATGGATGTTTTCTCATTTATTCCTCATGTAAGGCATACAATTTCATTTTTACACAATGCATAAATTTATTTGTGTATATCTTTAAAACTATGAATTAGATTCTTGTATTTTTTGGATAACAAAGTGGTATCATTAAAATGCACAAACCCAGAAAATTTCAAGCTAAACTGGTTTGTAAAATTGCAAAAATCATGCACTGTCACCTACAGTCATTTTTTTGATATCTTGAAATATTTTCATTGGATTGCTTTGATTTTGGGAGTGGAGAAACATTAATATAATAAAAATATTCTTGCAAAATTTCAGCAAAATCTGGTTTGTAGTTTTGAGAAAATGGTTAATGAAGTTTTTTTTTACTTGTATCATATTTTGTTTCAAGTTCATATACATATTGTTGGAAGTCAATGTGTAAATTTTTACACATTCACCAACATCACTAAAATTGAATATCTATTATTTTCAAGAAGTATTTGAGGAAGAAGCCATTTGATTCCATCAATATCATGAGTTGGGGTGAGAATTTTGATTATTGTATTACAACATGGTTAATACAGAGGCATTGGGTTGCATGAGGACATGAAACATGTTCAGTTTGGAGGTATGTTGGGCCACTAAATTTTCATTATTATTACCACTTTTTAACATCTATTTCATCCACTTATACCATCCTTTATCACATTATTTATCATAATTTATCATATAATCCATTTTATAATTATTTATGCTCTTATGGATAAGTAATATTGATTCCCCTTTATTTTTAATAAATTGATAATTATTATAGATGCTTTTTTCAAATATGGTGTATTAATATGTTATAACATCACTTACGCTTTTAGCCTCCAATATCTCTTCCAAATTCGAAATTTGATCTCCAACTATTGCTACTCATAAATTAGTTGGAATAGAAAGTGACAGTTCTGTGTTGGCGATTTCAAAAAAATGAAGATGCATCTTGAAAATCCGAGACATGGGTTTTGTGAAGAATGGACCAATTCAGTTTTCCGAAGTTCAGTCTAGATTGAGAGAAAAGGAAGGTTCTCTGAAGATGATTTTTTTAGATTTTTTCTTTTGGTCGTTTTCCAAATTCTTCCAATTGCAATACCATATCCGACTTATTCTGATTGAATCATGATGGAAAGGTATTTCAGATATGATATTTCTGATCAATTTGTTGAAGACTATCTACAATTGTAATGGTAAATCATTTTGTAATCAAGTTAGTTGTAATTTCCCTTTTCTCTCTATGTATTTAAATGAGAAAATATATCAAAGAGGGAGGGAATGACCAATCATTGAATTGGAATGACTAATTGTTGAATAGGAGATGAATAATTGTTGAACTTGAGACAAAGCTAAGAGCTTCATTCTGATGTAATTATTTATCTCATATATTTTAATGAAGGAAGCTATCCATTGAGTTCTACATGTGTTAGTTGTAATCAGATATGAATTATTTCTCAAGGCAGAATGGAGTCTTAGGCAGTTGGGCGCACTACCTTGGACGAGGTGTTGCCTTGAACATCTAAACTAGTTTAGTTGTGTGCTTGTTTATTTGAATTTCAATTGTTGTTTTTTAAAGTGAATTTCCTTCTTTAAAATTAATTTTTTGGCTACTGCATTTTCCAGATTTATTATTTCTCGCAATTATTAGATTTCATTTAATTCGTTGTCCTAGATTAACATTTGAATTATGTTGGGTGTAATAGGTTAAATTTACATTTCAACAATGTGTGATTTAATTTAGTATTGATTCAATTCGTGTGATTAGCATAATAATTTTTCCTGTCATTTACTTTCTATTTTTGAGATTTAGTATTGTTTTTCATGTCTTACATTGTATTTCTTTTTGAATTAACTTGAGAGTGTAGAACATAATCATATAGAATGAGTGTTTATTGTTGGTATTTGCTTGCATATATTTTGTCGATTTCCTTGAAAAACAATATGCTCCTTTGTTGATAATTAATGCTTAGGTTATTAGTTGTTTTATTTATTAAGCAATTAATTTTGCCCAATAGCTAGTATGAAACAAAATCATGTATATCCCCACCTACCATTTATGGTGTTCTTCTGATTCTTTGGTGGATCATTTTATGAGGTTTCATCTTTTCCAATGAACCATAATGAGTGATTTTGTTAAATGGTATATTAAAATCAATAGGGCATCCTATAGTGCCTACGATTCCTTGTCAAGTACATGTTTGAACCATTTTTTGTCACCTTCATGAAAGGATCTTAGGACTAACATCTTGTACACATTTAAAAATGATATCTCTATACATATTTATGATCATATCCATGAGTGGAGGAGGCAAAAGAGGCTATTTAGAACCAAAATTCCTCATATGGTTCTTAAATAATGGTTTACTCAATCCTTTCTTTCACTTATAGCCAAGGATTTTGTTATGGCTAGGACAACTATCGAGGATCAAGCCATTCTAAATGCTCAGAATCTTGATTTGATTTATTCTTAGGCATACACTTTATATGATGTCATTCCTAATGCTCCATGAACTTCTACTAATCCATAATGACCCAATTTAGGAGAGCATTATCACGGTGTCATCAGTTCCATTTCCAATGATGTTATGATCTAGTTCGTCACTCAACTAGGAAAATTGATAGTTACATCCCAAGCCCCAATAAGTGCATCTAGTTCTCAACAAGAACATTCTTTTGAGTAGAAAACTTAGGTTCTCACTGTGAATCTGAAAACAACAAATAATTCTTATAAAATTAGTGATAAAAGGATAAATTACAAACTAATGAATAACTATAAACCTACTCAGGAAACTACTAAAAAAAACTCAACCAAGGCATGGGAAAAATGAGAAACGTTGTTAGATTAAATTCCCTTGTAAATTTTTCAAGGAGATAATTTCACTCATAATTTTCCATGTATAGACGAGGTTCATCATATTATGGCTCCACCAGAATCCACCCAACAAATGGTTGCATTGACTCATATGTTCCCCACCCAACCGCAGTAGCGAATGGTTTCAAAAACTCCTCCACCTCCACCTATGGGAAACAAAGGGAAACATAATGTTCCTAGAGGCTATGCATCTATACATCTCTGTACTGAACAAGTTAACATGTCTACAAGAGTTAAGTCTTATGAAACTTTTGAATTAAGTTCTGCTTCTAAGTACTCGGTCATCCATACTGAACCTAATGGACCTCTCACACTGGATAAGACTTTGGAGCCAATATGTTGTGCACCAAGGGTTCTTTTAGCAATTCAATAGACAACACTAATGCATGGGTTGCTCAACACTACAATATTGTTGAATATTTATCCCAAGAACCTTGTGTTATTTCTTTCTGGAGGTTTTGTAGAGCTTCCCTACATAACACAAAGGCCCGTTGAATAATATTGGAAGGGTTTACCCCTCAGATTCAATTTTAATCACTTTTGAGATTGACACCACTATTTTTAGACTCATGCATTCATTCAAATTCTAAATCTCTAAGCATGTTTTCAAATATGAGATATTTCACACTATTGTGGATGAAGGGTCTTATAATTTTGTTATGTCTACATCATGTTGGAAAAATATTGGTTCTCCAACACTCGTAAATTTTATCACTACCTTGCAAGCCTTCGTTGGTCATACCTTTGTGCCTCAGGGTGTTCTTCCTTCATTTTCCAACAATCTAGGAGGAAATTGTATAGTCGTCAATGTTGAAGTTTTTGATACTCCCTTAGTGTATAATCTACTCCTTGGATATCGTTGGTCCTATGATATAACCATTGTCATGTCTTCATGTTTCATGTGCTTCACTTTCCACATGAAGGAAAGAATTCCACAGTCAATCAATTAGTTTACAATATACCTTTGACCAAGTATACCGCTATGGGAAATTATATGCCATTAATTGGAGATATATCTACAACTTATGAGAGTGTTCTTGTGGGAATATTTAAAATACCATCACTTATCAAAGTTTATCCTTTACCCCCACCTAAGCTCATTCTTCTTCGGTTTCTCCTATGCACATGATCTCTTTTGTCACTATTGGACCCTGTTAGTCTCCTGGCCCTTAGGTTGTGGCTTCTCCTTTGAAAGTAGATCAGAATGGTGAACATATGCCACCTTTAGTGGGAAATATTTCCTCTTTTATAGTCCCATCAATATCTCCTGATGTTGGTTACGAAATCCATCAGAATATGTAACATAATCGGGATTATTTACCCACACAGTCCATTACTCTTCTTATTCCACATGAATCCCTTAATGATGAGTCATTTTTGGAAATTCCTCTTGGAGGTCATGCACTTAGTTGCTAATTCTAGGAGACTATGCCTTTCAATTCCTATATTCTCACTGAATAGGAACCAATATATATTGGCAAAGTAAATATTGAATTAGACAAGGGTGAATTTTCTTCACCATCCATGGAAGTGCCACCCTTCGACCGAGTCAAGTCTTGGGTTTCTAATACTAGAATTTATAATTAATTTTCAAACCCACATCATCATGTTGACGAGTGCCTTATACCCCCTTTATGTCCTGATAGTCATTGTTAAGGAGCTACATTAGCTCATGAGACCACTCACCCTTTATGTCCTTGTGTCATTATTGATAACAATATGGTATTAGGCTTTCCTTGACATCATAAAACTTTAGAAATAAAAAATTTCAAATCTTTATGGCATGGATCCATCAGGGTGCGCCATGTGATACCCACAACAACCCATGAGTTCAAGAACAAGAGTCCTTTGCTTCTGACTGGTAATGGGCATAACTTGATGTGACATACTAGACTATGTTTCCTCTTGTACATATGTATTTTAGTTTTTTTTTGGTGTGTGATGCGAGATTTTTTCATACCTCATATATGCCAAAAAAATCTAAAAAAATTATAAAACAAAAAGATTCAAAAATACATGGTATTTTTTTTACTTAACCCATGTTTGATTTCTTTCATTATCTTATTTAACCATAGGTCTACTATTTCTGGATGGCTTTTATAGGATAATGTGGTGTTTTTAATGCAACATACATTGGACTTAGATTTTTTATTCCTGAACTTGGCATATCAGGGTATGCCTTTCACTTCCATCTCCATTGTGTTATTGTCCATCACTACCATATTTGTTGTGCCTTGGGTCTAATTCCATCAATTTGTGATATTAACCCATTTATTCTTGCACATCATAACTTCGTGTTATATCTTTCCTATACATGGATTCCCTATATTAACACCTAGGTTCCATGCTGGTGTCAATGTAGCATTATTTTCCTATCAAAAAATTACTCCCTTTATTTTTCCATGGCTTAGAAGCTCAGCCTCATTTACTCTTATTCATCATCTTCTAGCCTTACCCTAAGAGGATATGACCCCTTTGATACCTTTTTATTGATATGACATTTTAGCCTTAATTATGCATGGTGATAAGATTTGATTTTGTTTCACCGATGTTGTCACTTTATGCTTCACCCATTTATTTCTTTTTCTTGGTATTCTTACCATGCCTGTGGGGGATATTATAATGAGTGGTCTTAATTTCTATCTTCTCACCCTCATTATGCTTAGGGTGGTTCATTTTAGCTCAAAAATAGTTTTCGCCTTTTATACAAATCATTCCTCTAAGATGAGATTGACTTGTGTCTTTCTTATGCTCATTAAAAAATTAAAAGCATAAAGTGTCATTCTATCTATTTTTTGGGCTCATTAAAACTAAATGAAGACGAAACAATTGAGCTTACCTACCTTCCCTTTTGTGCTCATTAAAGTATGAAGGAGACTAAATATAGACAAAGGAATGGATTTCATTTACTTGAGTTATTAGTAAAAATGGAAAAGTCAGTAGCATCAACCTTCAACTTGGTGCTTGTTTGTGTCATTTCCTCACAACTAGGTTCTAGTTTTCCTAAGATTTATCCTATACATATGAGTCTTTATACTCCTTCGGTTGGTCACTCTTCTAGTATTTATGAAGCGTTCTTCAATTTCTCTTGTGTTGTTGCATCATATCAAGTTGTTCACATCATTCAATACTACCAAGTCACTCTCATGTCATGTCGTTATATGTTCAAGGGAAGTGTTAGCCTCAGTTGGATATTTGGAGTCCTTAATTAGGGGAATTTTGAGGTCTAAAATGGGCCTCCTAAGGAAATTGTAAAAAAATAGTTGATATAATATAGTAATATTTAATTACATCATCAAATTTTAGAGGGAAAAAAGAAAAACTATTTTTTCAACTTATCCCCATATGGGGTTACTCAAATTTTGAGCGGGAACACTCCTAGGATGTAAAATTTGACTCCTAATCCAAGGAGTACCCATGTTGCATAATTTAGATGGAACGTGCTACACGAAAAATGAGAAATAAATGAGAAAACGTTATTACAATCATGTTTTTCATGTATTTCTCATTTTTCGTGTAGCAGTGTCCATCGAAAGTATGAAACGTGGATACTCCTTGGATGAGGAATCAAATTTTGCATCTAACAAGTACTGTTGCTCAGAATTTGAGTAAAACATTAGGGAGATAAGTTGAAAAAGTAGTTTTATTATTTTATTATTTTTTAATCTTCTTACTTTTTTACCCAAAAAATGGTGAATCATCCCCCATGGTTTACATCATCATCTTGAATCCTATTGGTTCTTAGAAAGTTTATTTTAGTTGTACATTTTTCTTAGGAGGCCCATTTTAGACATAAAAATTTCTCTAATGGTTGACCTTACCTATGTTAGTTGTACTTCATGAATTCATCCATTCAAATCATCTCAATTTGTTTTATGAATATCGATGGGGTATAAATTAAGGCCCTCCATCGACATATATTCTCCTATGAATTTTAGCTCATTATCTAGGAGTTTGATATAGGAATAAATAGTACCTTGGAGATTGTAGACATCAATTGTAGGTTTCCTCATGATCAACAATGGGTTTACCTCATTGACTCATGATTTTTCATGTCCAGGAGTGTTCGATTCCACTATACTAAGTTAGGTAGCTTAGGGTCCATTTTTATCATTGGTGGGTCCCCTCATGTTAGTTAATGGTATACCTCATTGACCAATAATTAGGTACTTTATTCCATTATACCAAAGATCAAACTAAGAGGCGGTGCAATGTTGAACAATGTAACTAGTGTCGGTATTCATAATTCTATTTCTCAAAAGAATGATTTTATTTTTTTCAAATAAATTGTACTATTAAATCATGGGTTTCATGCTTGGTTCATTGGTCAATAGGTGAAAGGCTCCATTGTAGGCTTCTACATTTATTTCTTAAGTCATTATCATTTTCAATTTGTTATATATAATTCTTGGGCTTACTGTATTAAAATAAATAAAAAATATACCATGTAATTACTCCTCCACCAAGTCAGCTTCAAGGAATTCCAAGTCATGCTAAAACATATATCAAGTCGGTTGTTGCATCTAAATTTGGAAGGATTTATTTCTTTGTGATCTATTGAACAATGAGATCACCAGAAAAAATAAAACAAGAGCAATAAAACAATAAAGAGATCGCAATCTCAAATGATAAATCATGAAACAAGAAACCAGTTCTATGCTACAAATAAGTGATATCACACCTAGTCTCCTCATAGGTTGGGGAAGGGTTTTCTGTTCGATACAGATATCTTTCTCCACTCGAGAAGTCTACCATGTCTATACCCAATTTTATATCCCTACACACAACCAAAATCGAACAAAATTGATAGGTTATCTTCCATGGAAGATCGTTATATCAAAATAAATAAAATCAACCATAAAATATGCTGAATACACATTCAGGGAAGGAAAGGAACACAAATTTCCATTGATTCATATCCTAAGCTTGTAGGATGGTCTACTCTCCCAATACAACAAAGTTCAACTCTTTCCCCGCATCCATTCCTCTTGGTGAGATTATAAAGGCTCATTCTATCCTCCAGTAGTCTAATGTATCTAGACATGTAGGGGCTTGAGAAGTTAGGAAACTTCTACAATAATGGACCCCTAGCTAACTCATAAACAAGTGGGTCAAGTTGATCACATTGGGAATGTAAAACTCTAGAAACCTTTATCATAATTATGAATTTTTTCTTAGTTATCTAAACTATGAAATAATTATTATCTAATAATTATAATATTTTGGAAAAACAGTTATGAGAAATTTCTAAATTATGTAATTTCACCCTTTTATCATTGGATAAATCTCACATAAATTAAAGAAAAGGAGAAAAGGGATGAATTTTAGCTAATCATCTGAGGTAAGTTGATATTGGGTTTCTCTCACTACAATGGAGTGGCAAATAAGATTATAACATTATCTGTAAAATACAATTATCCACTACCAAAGATGGATCAATTACTTCAAAGAGTATCAGTTTTTGATAGGATTTCAATGTTGGATGGTTTTTCTGGGTACCACCAGATTCTAGTTAGTTAAGAAGAGAGGGAAAATACAACATTTACAACTCCATGGGGAAAATTCATGTATGCCAAAGTTACATTTGGTTTATTGATTATCAGAGAAATATTTAAAAGTGCAACATATTTGGTAATTTTTAGTAAGATAAATAAATTCATTGTCATTTATCTTGATGATTTAAAAAAAAAAATCTCGATTTTGATGACAAACACATTAAACAGTTGAGGAAAGTTTTTGAAAGATGTAGGAAATTTGGTTTTTCTTTTAATCCTAAAATGTCCCTTTTTGCAAGGAAAGAAAGAAAGTTATTGGAAAATGTAATTTCCAAAGGAGTTTATATTTATCCGAAGAGAGTTTCAAAAATTCAGGTAATCAGTTTTCCTAGAAGCAAAAAATAAATTTAGTCATTTTTAGAGAAGATAATTTTCTTAAGAATATTTATACCTGATTATGCTGAGATTGTGAAAGACATGGCTGACATGGTCAAGAAGGATAAATAAGTTAAATGGATAGTAGAAGCTAGATATTATTTTTCATAGATAAAAAAGGCAATTTCAGAAACCCCAATGCTAGCTAGTCCTCACCACACAAAATTGTTTAGTATATTCTCGTTTTCCTTAGATAATAACATAACAGTTGTTTTGTTTCCAAGAAATAATGATGAACATGAGTAACCAATTTCCTTTTTCGTAAGGTTGTGTGATATGATGAACTAAGATATGACATCATGAAAAACAAGCTTATGCCTTTGTACAAGCTCTAAAACCATTTACGATTTATGTTTTAGACCCTACTGCAATGGCTTATGTTCCTAACAATGCAGTAAAAAAATTACTGACTCAGCCTAATACAGATGGAAACAAGGGAAGATGCATTTCTAAGATAATTGTGTCTTATTTTGACATCAGACCTACAAATATGGTCAAAGGAAAAGGTTTAGCTGAACTTTTGGTTGTATCAAATTGAAAAATACTTGGTATTAATGATTCAAGAGGAT
Source organism: Pinus albicaulis (assembly GCA_034641835.2). Classification (NCBI taxonomy): domain Eukaryota; kingdom Viridiplantae; phylum Streptophyta; class Pinopsida; order Pinales; family Pinaceae; genus Pinus; species Pinus albicaulis. The sequence goes on along the minus strand of CM076575.1, from coordinate 607,069,050 downwards.
CTCAAAGGAGAAGTAGATTTAAAATTACTCAAAAATAAAAGTGTCCATATGACAATAAAACTAGGACCATGTGGAATTGTTCTCCATTCTGAATCCAATGGCTCAAATGTCGCTTCAATATGAGGTGGTATGAAGAAGTTAGAGCAAGTCAAAGCTGTGGTAAAAGTTGGGCAATGTCCAGGTTTAAATGTCCCAAAATTTCACTGTAAACTGGTAAGAAATCCTACACCCGAGAGAAGGTGAAATTGTGGCCTCCTTAATTTTCCCAATGACCCTTATTTCCATTAAAATAAAAAAATTACCACTATTTTAATTAAAACAAATATATAGATATATATATATATAAAATAGGGAGTGGCGGGTCACCTCCCCCGACGAAACCCCGTTCCTTATTTTTCAAAGACAATTTTGGGGTGACGGGCCATGACCCTTGCCACACCTTCTGTAACCACATGGATCCATATATATATATATATCTATATTAAAGATTTGGGGCGGGCCAGCCCCAGTGGACCCACCACCCTGGTAGCGCAGGAAGGAGGAGATTGGATTGGGGCCGCATGGAGTGGACCCTACCTACCTTAATACATATGTATACTAAAACTACAACTGCCAGAGGCAGCATAGAAAATGGGATGGGCAGGGGTTGAACCCTCCCAACCCATATGGTTAGTCCCTCAGCAGGCGATCCCCAAAACAAAACTGGAAAAATATGTATATGCGCAATGCAAAACTAAATGGGGAGGGTCAGGATTTGATCCCCTGACCTCTCCTCAATCATTTACCCTTTTTCACCAATACACAAAATTGTTGGACCTTGAAAGGTCTGCCAACCAAGTGATATAAGATTCATTTCTCGTAGAGTGCAGGAGAAGAGAGAAATGAGCAGAGTAGAACCACAAGCAAGCCAGAGGGGTGAAACCATGCCGAGGGAGTATTGAGGGCATCAGAAATATTCCCTGGGTGCAGAACTTGGCAGTGTCAGTTTGAGGGAAATTTTATGTTGATTTTACACCTCTCGGCAATAGGAACTCAACGGTGATGTCTATTTCTACATTATATCTCTCCATTTTTCAACCATTTTCTGTATTGGAGGTATAATAGTGATTTATGTAATTTCACTTATAATTCTTCATATTTTTTCCACTCAATGAGTGAAGGCCTCCCCACTGTTGAGTAGGGCCCGGAGACGTAGTCCGAATTGGATGAAGTCCATAATCAAATTTTAGGTATCTTGATCTCATGCATTCTATGTTATGTTTTCTCTTCCTCTTATGTGCTTATTTTTTCATAATTTTTAGTGCCATGTTATATTTAATTATTTAATGGATCCATAAGCAAAATATCTTGGATCAAGTGGTATTAGAGCAGGCCTTTTTTGATGCGAATTGCATGAGTACATGCTAACCAGAAACAAGCTTCAAAGATGTGAAGGAAAGGTTAAGTCCTTTGATCCTAAAGAAGGAAGTACACTAGGAATAAGAGACATGGCAAATGAAGAATATCGTTGGGAAGAAGAGTGGAATTACCTCAAGGAATTATACAACATGGCGGAGAAAGTAGAACAACTATTTGCAGTGTATTAAAATACCATCAAGCCTAAGAAGAAAGATGCAGATGGTTATGGATTAGTAAATCATGGAGATGGTGGAGAAGTTACCCCTTCCTCTCCATATTCTAGTGATATTTCCTCTTATTCTTCTCTTCATTCTCGCAGACGTCATAAGCATACATCTAAGGAGCCTTTCCTTAAAATAGAAGTAAATTTTGACTTTCCTTTGTATACAGGATAATGTAATGAAGAAAAGATCAAAAATTGGATTCGATAAATTGAGGTCTACTGTTAGATTCAATAGATCAAGAAAGACAAGGAAAAAATCTAGTTTCCATCCCTTCGACTGGGTGGCACTGCTCTCATTTTGTGGGAGAGAAAATTGCAAGGAAATAAAAATCTGGGTAACCTTCTCTCCTAATGGTCAAATTTTATTTCTTCATTGAAAACTCACTTTTACCCATTGGGATATAAGAAAAAAAAATTAATGGAATGGCAACACCTTAAGCTAGGGAAAGGAAAAAATTTGAAAAAATTCACTGAAGAGTTTAGGAAACAAGCATTGAACTTAGACATTCCAATAGATTCACGAGATATTGTAACTAAGTATATCGGTTCTTTACATGGCTACATAATGCATTCATTATTATTGTTTGATCTTGCTACTATCGATGAGGCCAGTGTGAAGGCCATGCATCTTGAAACCAGAGGGACGCATGAGCAAAGTGACCACCCAAAAAGAACCACAATAGCCAAGATAAGAGGACCAAATCCCTCTTGTACACATTGTGAGAAAGAGGGACATGATGAAGAGAATTATTGGAAACTGCACTCGGAGCTGAGACATAAGAGGGATGACAAAAACAAGAGGTAGAAGAGAGCTTCCACCATTCAATAAGATCAAAAGTCTAAATTAGAGGAAAATGAGTAGATCACGGCTGCGGGAGTTGCATAAGAAATACCAGTTGAATTGGGATCATATTTTGGGTGAGGAAGGGGGGATTGCAGCTCTTGGAATCACAACAGATGGACCCATTGATTTGGGTTCATATTTGGGTGATGAAACAAAAATTTCAACAGATAATGTACCAAAGATAAAAAGTTCCCCCAATCTAACATGGCTCTAGGAACTTGAGGATATCAATCAAAGCATTCAAATAGATAATTCAAAGCTAAGGATATTCCTACAAGAAGAATAAAAGGTGAAACAAAGGTTGATATGCCTATTGCAAGCTAAGGACGAGGCCTTGGAGAAGAAAAGTGATTCTTCGATTCATACACTTTTCATGGTGAATATTTTGCTACTTTTGAAAAACATACTATAGGTATTGTATCCAAATTTTTGAAGAAAATGGGGTATTAGGGGAAGGGCCTCGGCATTAATTACCAAGGAATCATAAACCCTATCAAAGTAGATGAATTACCCTGTCATCTAGGACTTGGATATGTGAGGAAGGACGTTAGGGAATGGTCCAAGACAACCAGCGACCCACCAATGATAGATGATGAGAGTGCCTCATCACATTCCGACGAGAGTGAGGGATCCATGAACAGTTATTAGAGGCACATCAGGAGGAAGCATTCGAAGAAAATCCGGAATTTTTGGAAGAGGAAGAATCATTTCCATAAGGATGAACACCATAAATCTACATGTCAAACACTTTAGGCCCAAAAAGAACTCATGAAGAATCCAGTCATCAAAAATATTCCATAAGAAAATCCACCATAGGGGGATGATCCATTTAATTTATTAAGTAAAATATAGTTTTTTAGAGGTATTAGTTTGGAATGGCCAAAATTTTTAAATCATGCGTTTTGAATAAATATAAAGGTGATGATGTGTCTTCCATCGCTTCGAAATGAAATGATGATATTTTTGGCCTTTCCTTATGAGTAGATGAACTATTGGTTTCTATTACGTAATCATTGACCAAATAGTGTGTGTTATAAACTATTGGCAAGTGTGGGGTTGATTAAGTCATGTATGGTTTGTGTGTGATTGCAAAGGATGTACCATATTCTCATGCAGATGATTAAGGGTATGGTTTGGTGAGGACAAAGGTAGTGTGATGGAAGTTTCAATGCTTTTGGAGGTCCAAAATCTCCTCAGTGGGAAGGATTTATCCAAGAGGATCTCACAGGACAAGTGGCTTTAAAATTACTCAAAAATAAAATTGGCCAAATGACAAAAAAACTACAACTATGTCAAATTATTCTCCATTCTAAATCCAATAATGCAAACGATGCTTCAATCCGAGGTCATATGAAGAATTTAGATCCAGTAAAAGTTGTGGTAAAAGTTGGCCAATGGCCATGTTTAAAATTTCCCACAATTTCACCATAACCCAGCAGGAAACCCATCACTCGAGAGTGGGTGAAATTGTGTCCTCTTTAATTTTCCCAATGACCCTTATTTTCATTAAAATGAAAAAATTACCTCTATTGTAATTAAAAAATATATATATATTAAAAAAATAGGGAGTGGTGGGTCACCACCCCCTCCACCCCGACCAAATCTCGTTCCATATTTTTCAAAGAAACGTTTGGGGTGGTGGGCCATGAAACCTTCCATGCCCTCTACAACGACATGGATCCATATATATATATATATATATATATATATATATATATATATATATATATATATATATATATATATATATATATATTGGCGGCGAGCCACCCCCGGCGACCCCACCACCCCAATAGCGCATGAAGGAGGAGGTTCGGTCGGGGTCACGTGGAGTGGACCCCACCCACCTTAATACATATGTATATTAAAACTTCAACTATCGTAGGCAGTATAGAAAATGGGACCAGCAGGGGTTGAACCCACACGACCCACATGGCTAACCCTTGAGTAGGCAGTCTCCAAACTAGAACTACCAAAATATGTATATGCGCAATGGAAAACTAAATGGGGAGGGGCAGGATTTTATTCCCCGACCCCTCCTCAACCATTTTCCATTTTTCATCAATACACGAAACCATTGGACCTTGAAAGGTCTTCCAACCAAGTGATATAAGAGCCGTTTCTTGGAGAGCACAAGAGGAGAGAGAAAATAGCGGAGCAGAACCACGAGCAAGCCAAAGGGGAAAAACCATACCCGGGGAATATTAAGGGCGTTAGAAAGATTCGTTGGGGTGCAGAACTCGCTAGTGTCAGTTTGAGGAAAATTTTATCTCAATTTTACACCTCTCGGCAATAGGAACTCAATGGTGATGTATGTTTCTACATCAAAGCTCCCCATTTTCAACCATTTTCTAGGTTGGAGGTATAAGGGCGATTTGTCTAATTTCACTTATACTTCTTCTTCTTCTTGCCACTTAATGAATGAAGGCCTCCCCACTATTGAGAAAGGCCCAGAGACATAGTCCAAATTGGATGAAATCCATAATAATTTTTTTGGTGTCTTGATCTCATGCATACTATTTTCTCTTTTATCTTCACCTTATGCGCTTATGTTTTCATAATTTTAAGTGCTATATTATATGTAATTCTTTAATGAATCCATACGAAATAGATCTTGGATAAATTAATGCCATTGTCCACATTTCAGGTGAGAATAATCCATAAGAACCTTCTCATATTTAAGGTAAAAAGAATCCACAATAACCTTATCGTATTTCAGGTGATAAGAATCCGTAACTACCTTATCATATTCAAGTGATAAGAATCCACAAGAATTTTCTTCCGGTGCAGTTCCTATTCCTCTTCCTTTACACATTGATGGAAATTTTTTACTATCATATTGGTTTAAAGGCATAATGCATTTTCTACATTCTTTCGAGTGTCCTCTTGAATTCACGAAGAAGAAAAGTAGATATTTGAGACTTAAAGCCAAGAAATACTTTACAGTGAATGAAAATTTGTATTGGAAGGATCCTTTAAATGTCCTCTTATTATGTTTAATTGAAAATTAAACTCAAGGTGTAATTGAGAACTTCCATGAAAGTATTTGTGGATGAAATTATGCTTGGAAGGGAACCGGATATACAACTTTGAGAGAAGGTTTCTATTGGCCAAAGTTATTTGCAGACATTTGAGAAAAGGTGAGGAGTTTTATCCCATGTTAGATTTTTGCAGGAAAAGAGATTTTAACATAACTTCTTCTTGTTCCAATTTCAATTGAAGCTCCTTTCTTACAATGGGGATTATATCTCATTGGTGAAATATTTCTAGCTTCCAAAAATCAACATAGATGGATATTACCTAGCACTAATTATTTCACGAAATGCGTTGGGTATGTGTTATATTCTTTCCATGATTAGTTGCACACACGCGGGGGTCACAGGGGGGATGACAGCCCCCTTTGTACATTGTATCGGGGGAAGTAGGGGGATCACGGAGGTGTGCCAGTACCCCCTATTCGAGGTTTAGAGCAGCACCCCAGGAAACAAATTTTGGACCCTATTTTTCAGTGCGTAGACCCACCCATGGTTTTGTGCATGGGTTTTCACATGGTTTTGGGGCATGATGGTTTTTGGACCCTCCCTCTAATCCAAGGTTAATGGATTGGGGTTTATGAATGCTTCGGCATGTATATATATGTGTGTGTTGTAACAATAAAAGGAATATAAGGAAAAATCAAGATGGTAGTCCCAATATGGGATCCAGGGGAAAATCTTTGTGTCTATTCGTTTTATGTTTCATTCTCTCACTATTGTTTATTTTCTCTTTTTTAAGATTTTTTTGCAGATAATTTAAATGCAGGATTAAAACCTACATTTGGTATCAGAATCGCTTTGGCTTCAAGGGGACGCTTTTGTTGTTGAGGGGTTTTTTGCTCGGGAATGTGGTAGACACTATTTAGTGGGAGATATGCGGGATTGATTTTTGCAACGAAAGAAGATGGAAAGCAGTGGAAATATATAGACCGTGAAATTTAATGGTCAAAGTTTCGAGTTGTGGAAGCTCAATATGAAGGATCTGCTAGTGGATAAAGATCAATGGATCGTGGTAGATCCAATTACTAAACCAACAGCAATGTCAGATGAAGACTGGAAGAAGTTGGATCAGAAGGAAAAGAGCACAATGTGGTTGCGTATCTTAGATTCAGTATTGTTGAATGTATCTGGGGAAGCTATGTTGAAGACTTTTTGGGACAAGCTAGGGAATTTTTACCTATCTAAGTCTCTAGTGAGTAAATTGTTCCTATGGAAAAAGTTGTATATCCTAAGGATGAAGGATGGAGACTTGGTGACATAGAATCTAAACACCTTCAATATTGTGGTATGTCAGTTATCATCTATTCATATTAAAATATGAGATGAAGATAATTAAATTAGTTTGTTGTGTTCTCTACCAGATTCATGGGACAATCTAGTTAATGCAATAGGTAGAAATATAACTACCTTGAATTTTGATGAAATTGGCTCAGCCTTGCTATCAGAGGAAATAAGATGGAGAAACATGGAGGGACATAATGGAGATGGCTTATCTGTATGAGGAAGGTCCCAGAAAAAAAAAAAAAATAAGGTTTTGAGTGGGATATATAAATCTCGAAGAAAGTTTGTAAAGGTGTGCTGGAAATGTGGAAAGGACTGCAGATCTAAAGCTCCTGAGAAATCAAACCTCCTGAGCTAAAAGGATTTCAGATCTAAAGCTCCTGAGAAAGAAAAGGGATTTGATGATGCTCCTTTTGCAGAGGCAAAAACCACGTCAGATGAAGGTGGGGATGTGTATTTTGCTTCTTCTTCAAAGACACGTGTAGATCATGAGGCATGATTGATTGACTCAGGTGCATCCTTTCACTTCACTCCCCATAGGGAGTGGTTTTGCAAGTGTGATAAGTATGATGGTGGTGATGTCTTCTTAGGGGATGATAGTAAGGCCAGAATAATTAGATGTATAAAATTCAAACATAAGCTGCAAGCTCGAAGGATTAGAACACTTCCTGGTGTTACAAATATTCCTGCATTGGCCAGAAATGTGATTTATGTAAGAAAGATGGATGATGTAGGTGTAAAAACAATTTTCGAGAAAGATACCTACAATATGGTTCGGGAGCACTGGTATTAATCTAGGGAGTTTAGATTGGAAATCTGTTAAAGCTTCAGGGTAGCACTATTATTGATGGGTGCAACAGTTTTGTGGTTCCTGAAAATAAAGCGAAAAGCCTAGTAGTCTCTGGAGAAAATACCATTCTATGGCATCAAAGGCTTCAACATAGTGGAGAGAAGGACCTTCGGTTACTACATGGAAATGGTATGGTAGAAGGTATGTCTAATTTCTCTCTATATTTCGATTTTTGTGAACATTGTATATATGGGAAGCAGAATCAGGTGAGTTTTCCTTCTGGTGCTAAGTGGGAAAACAAGATATTAGAGCTTGTGCACAGTGATGTGTTTGGACTTGTGTCAGTTCCATCACTAGGTAAGTTAGTGTACTATGTTTCTTTCATAGATTACTTCTCAAGGAATATATGGATATATTTCTTAAGGAATAAATCTGAATTCTTTGACATATTTAAAGAATTTAAGGTTATGGTGGAAAACCAGATAGAGAAGAAGATAAAGGTATTGAGGATAGATAATGGTGGAGAGTTTTGCAAGAAGGAATTCAAAGATTTATGTATGAAGTGTGGTATAGCACGGAAGAAGACAACTCCATACACACCTCAAAAAAATGGAGTTACAGAAGGAATGAACTGAACGTTGATGGAAAAGGCAAGAAGCATGCTCAGTGTTACTGGGTTAGGATAGGAACTCTAGGTAGAGGTAGTGGAGACTGCATGTTACTTGGTTAACAAATCAGCCTCATTAGCGTTGGAGGATAAGACTCCACATGAGGTATGAAATGGTAAGAAACCCTCTCTTTCACATCTGAGGATATTTGGATGTGATGCATATGTACATGTTTCAAAGGACAAAAGGACCAAGTTGGATAATAAATATGCAAGGCGCATCTTTATTGGGTATAAGGATGGTTTAAAAGGTTACAAGCTTTGGAACCCAAAAACAAGGAAGCTTGTGTACAACCGTGATATAGTGTTTATAAAGGTGAGATACGTTGTTAAACATGAAGTCCTACCAAAGGAACCTGAGAAGATAGAGATTGAGTTAAATGAGAATGAATCAGACTCTACAACAAAACAAGATTCAAAAGAGGAAGAGCCACAAACTCTACTTGTGAGAAGATCATTCCAGTAAAGAAGATAGCCATAAAGGTATATTCCATATGCTTTCTATAAAAAAAATTCTTTAACTATGACTGATGATGCCCTCAGAACTTTTAGGGAGGTAGTGGATTCAAAGGATGGAAAACTCTGGAAGGAGGCCATGGTTGATGAAATGGCATCCTTGCACAAAAACGAGGCATCAAATCTGGTGGATTTGTTGGCTGGAAGGAAGCCCATCGAGAGAAAATGGGTGTTTAAGAAGAAGATTAATGTAGAAGAAGAGGTAGAGAAACACAAATCTCGGTTGGTAGCAAAAGGTTATTCCTAGGTGCTGGGAATTGATTTTGGTGATATTTTTTCTCCTGTTGCCAAGGTTAATTCTATTATATTACTTTTATTTGTTTATGTTGCATTTTATTTTGACGTAGAAAATATGGATGTGAACACAACATTTCTTCATAGGGATCTGGAAGAGGAGATCTGCATGAAGCAACCTGAAGGCTTTATGGTGAAGCGTAAGAAAGAACTTGTATGCAAGTTAAAAAAGTATCTGTATGAGTTAAAACAATCACCAAGTATGTGGTATCAGAAATTTGATAACTATATATAGGGACTTGGCTTCACCAGAAGTAAAGAGGATCACTGTGTTTATTTTAAACTAATTCGTGACGATTTTATTTATTTGGTCTTCTATGTGGATGATATGTTACTGATTGGAAATGACAAAGAAATCATCCAGGATTTGAAGACCCAATTGTTATCCAAATTAGACATAAAGGATCTTGGTGTTGCAACCTATATTTTGGGCATAGAAATTAAGAGAGATCGGGAAAAGAGGAAGCTCTAGTTAAACCAAAGGAAGTATGTCGAGACAATATTGCAGAGGTTCAATATGCAAGATAGTAAACCATTGAAGGTTCGTATTCCTGTAGGTGTAAAGCTATCTTCCTAACAGTTTCCCAAGACACAATAAGGAGAGGAGGATATGCCCCATGTTCCATATGCAAATGCAGTGGGTAGAATAATGTATGCATTAGTTTGTACTAGACCAGACATGGCACATTATTATGCGGAATTATGAATTACGGATAAAACATACTTCCCTAAAGGTGGTGATATGAATTTAGAACAACAGATTAAATACTTTATAGATACTTTTTCTAATAGTAAATAGACACACATAATAGATCAAGAAACTTACTTGAGATCCAAGCAATTCCTATTCTCCTTCTATCGCTCTTGATGTAAATTCAAATCCGACCTAGATCGCCAAAATATTTCCTGCAAGAATTAACACTAAATAGCAAAGAGATTGCAATATACAGATGGCTATTCAATTTATTCAGTTAAATCAATTAAACATGAACCATATACATCAGCTAAGAATTCATAATATGAAAGATAGAATCTTATACAGATACATATGTGGGAAAGTAAGCAGAAATATTTATTAATAGATAGAAGGGGAGGTTACAACTAGAGATTGATTTGGTGTCACCATCTCTAGCATCATCCCAGCCTCATCACAATGAACATCTCTCTAGCAATATATCACTCAAATCAAATCCTCAATTGAAATTCCACCAGCATTTCTCTACTCAATTTCTTCCTTCTCAAGCAATAGGATATTTGCTCAATTTATAGATGAGCTAAAGGTAGTTTCGAAATCAATGACATTATAATAATACGTAAGACATGTTCCCAAGCTTAGAGGTCTCAAATGGACACATGGATTCAAAGTTTGACACATATGCACTCTTCTTGAAGGCACTGGCCAAGTGGAGATTCCGGAACAATGAGAATTTTGCTCCCAATTGACCAACGTAGCCTTGAGTGTTGGGAAGTTCTTTGAAAAGCACCCTTGAATGGTGGTAACTTCATATGTAACACATTTAGCCCCTTGAGAGACTACGTTGGTGAGATTATAGGTGATATAACATATACTTAAAATCTTGGAAACCTTGCAATGGAAGTCATGGATGATTTGTCTTTTTTCTTTGTCTTAGGGAATGTAGCAACTGAAATGATAGGGGATGAGAAACCCTATTCGTTGGTTAAGGGATGATGTCTAGTTTAACTAGGTCATTGGGAATGATGCAAAAATTGACCTATAATAGATTGCCCCCTAAAGCATGAAGTCAGAATAATAATAACGATATTTTTTGAATGAGATTATTTACACTGTGATGGGTTGAAGCTGAAGCGGAGTGGTGACTTGCATCAATCTTACAATACATTACATCATGATTTATCCTCTTGATCATGGATTTTTGAGGGAAGTTATTCCCATGCTCAACACGTAAAATATCAAATACATGTACATAATGCAGAAAGTCATCTACATTAAAATCTTGCCCAATACAAACATGCCTCAGATATAGGCCCATGCTTGGATGATGATCTGTATGTAAGGTCACCGTACAAATGATGTGCACAACAATCCTGAAATTGCAGCCCAGATGGCTAAAACTACATCTGGGGTCTTCTTATCTCCTTCACTCGATCGTTCGGGTACAAGTCTAGCCATGCGAATATATGATTTGTAGTGGAACCTGGTAAGACATCGCTTGATTACTAGATAATGATGTGAGTTGTTAAAAAATGTGAGATAACCACCATTGATGTCAATGGACCTCAAGTTACTCAAATACATTTTTTAAGGCATGAATAAATTATTTGATCTTGAATGCCCAAAAAATTCTTTCGGTCAAAAATATGGAAGCGAGGATCTTGTCGATGTTGTAACAAGCCTTATGGTACTGGAATATGATGTTTCTAAGTGAACTTCCTGGATGATGATTTTCCATCGACAGGAAGCCACTTTATTATGAAATGGAAGTTACTGATTTCAGAGTCAAAGGATGACTTGATAGAGCAATGTTCAGGGATTACTTTCATGAGAATGAAGGTTTATGAGTATTGCAGAAGGATGAGTATTCACTATATGACTTCTTTTGAGCATATTGGTGACACTGAGATGAGTTGGCAGCATTGACCCAAAACTGAAGTGAAGGTATGATCAACCATAGGTATGAATGAATCATCAAGAATATTACCCAACCCAAACAGTCATGGTGATGGAGTGAAGTGTCATGTTCAAGAGCGACCTGCTACCATAAAAAGTTCTGTTCACTTTGCCAAATTTTTCTCGGTCATTTATTGACAAGTACCTCTTTATTTTTTGAAAAGCTTGAGGAGAATAACATATGCTTGATCTATAACTCAACCCTTCGGGCAAAAAATGTATCACTATTTAATAATTTAACAAGTTGAGTCACCAATTTGTTATGCGGAATTATGAATTAGAGATAAAACATTCTTCCCTAAATGTGGTGCTATGCATTTAGAACAAAATTTTAAAGAACTTGTAGATACTTTTCCTAACATTAAATAGACACACATAATAGATCAACAAACCTATTTAGGATCCAAGCGCTTCGTATTCTCCTTATGTTGCTCTTGTTGTAGATTCAAATCCAAGCTAGATCGCACAAATATTTCCTTTTAGAATGAAGACTAAACAACAAAGGGATTGCAATATACAGATGGATATTCAAGTTATTTAGTTAAATAAATGAAACATGAACCACATACATCAGATAAGATTTCATAATATGAAAGATAGAAGCTTATACAAATATATATGTGGGAAAGTAAGAAAAGATCTTTATTAATGGATAAAAGGGAGGCTACAACCAGTGATTGATTTGATGTCACCATCTCCAGCATCATCCTAGCCTCATCACAATGAACGTCTCTCCAACATCATATCACTCAAATCAAATCCTCAATTTAAATTCCACCAACATTTCTCTACTCAATGTCTTCCTTCTCAAGCACTAGGATCTGTGCTCAATCTATAGATGAGCTGAAGGTAGTTTCATAATAAATGACCTTCTAATAATAGGTAAGACATGTTCCCAAGCTCAGAGGTATCAAATGGACACATGGATTCAAAGTTTGACACATATGCACTCTTCTAGAAGGTACTAGCCAAGTGGAGATTCCGGAATAATGAGAATTTTTCTCCCAATTGACCAACACACCCTTGAGTGTCAGGAAGTGCTTTGCGGTGCACCCTTAAATGGAGGTAACTACATATCCAATGCACTTATCCCCTTGAGATACTGTTTTGGTGAGCTTATAAGCGATATAACATATACTTCAAATCTTGGAAACATTGCAATGTAAGCCATGGATGATTTCTCTTTGTTCGTTGTCTTAGGGCATGTAGCAACTGAAATGATAGGGGATGGTGGACCCTATTCATTGGTTCTGGGGATGATGTCAAGTTTAACCACGTCATTGGGAATGATGCCCAAATTGACCTATAACACACATGCGGTTGGAGTATTTAGCAAGTTTATGCTAAAACCAGGGAAGGAGCATTGAACAACAATGAAGCTAGTTTTCAGATATTTGCATGGCACAAGTGATTATGGTTTGTGCTACCAAGGAAGACTAGGATTGGACAGATTTTTTGGCATCCATGGTTTTGTTTATGCATACTAGGCTGGAGATCTGGACCAAAGAATATCTACAAGTGGGTATGTGTTTAGCCTATTTGGAGGTGCAGTCAATTGGATGAGTAAAAGATAGTCTACAGTGGTGCTTTCAACTATAGAGGAAGAATACATGACAGCCAATCATGGAAGCACAAAAAAATTTTGGCTGCAGAGATTGTGTTCAAGTATGGGGTTGGTGCAATGACCTATAAGGATAGACTATGATAGCCAAAGTGAAATTTTCTTAGCTAATAACCTTGCTTATCATTCAAAGATAAAGAACATTAATATTCAATATCACTTTCTGAGAGATATGGTTGAGGATAAAAGGGTGTTTCTTGTAAAGGTGGACACTTTGAAGAATGTTGCAGATGCATTGAAAAACTCTGTGAGCACTAAGAAGTTCTCATGGTGTAGAGAAACAATGGGTGTTCCAAAGCTAGACTAATGACTAAACTCCCTTGTGGCACCCTGTGGAAAGAAAACAAACAGCCGGAGAATCTTGGATATGTGTTATATTCTTTCCACAATTATTCGCAAGCATGGGGGGGTCTTGGGAGGTGGGGGGTGATATATCCCCCTCTGTACATTGTGTCAGGTGCAGAAGTGGGGTCACATGGGGGGCATCAGTGCCCCGAGAAAAAACATTTTGGACCCTATTTTTCGGCACAGGGGCTTCACTCAATGAATCTCTAACATATCACATGCGATCATAACATATTAAAAAATACCCTTAATTTGAGTACATATTGGAAAATACCTCTAAAAATCACATTATTTAACCCCCTACCAATATAAACCCAATACACCTTTCTAATTTAAAAAGCCCCTACTTTCGCTATATATTGCAGGGTTCCATTTTTTTCATTAACGTAATTTATACCCCTTTATAATTTTTCATTAAATTTGAGCTCCATTTTTTATACCTCCTAATATAAAAACCCTTTACCCCCTATATATCCACCAATATATTATGTCAAAATTTCCTCATTATATATTCCCCAATGTGAACCCACGTGCTATGGTATTGCTCCTATAGTGAAGCCCCTGTGTTTTTCGGTGGGCATACCCACCTATGGTTTTGGGCATGGGTTTGCACATGGTTTTTGGGCATGATGGTTTTCAGCCCCTGGTATTTTGTATATCTGGTCAAGAGAACTATGGTTATGTTCTAATCCAAGGTTTGTTTATGAATGATTCGACATGTATATATATGTGTTGTAACACTAAAAGGAATATAATGAAAAATCAAGCTAGTAGTCCCGATTTGAGGTCCAAAGGAAAATATCTATGTATATCTATTTTATGTTTTATTCTCTCACTATTTTTTATTTTTTGTTTTTTAAGATTCATTTTTAGATAATTTCAGTATAGGGTTAAAACATACAAAATGGGTAGAAGCAATCCCTGTTAAGAATGCAACTCATACAGTAGTGATGAGATTCATTGAAGAAAATATATTGTCTAGATTTGGTTATCCAAGGTAGATAGTTATAAATAATGCATATGTTTTCAACAATAAAAAATTAAATAATTTTGTCAGAAATATCAGATTACTTTACATCATTATACACCATATTATCCACAGGGTAATGGGTTGGAAGAATCATGAAATAAAATTATGATTAAAGTCATTAAGAAAGTATTATTTGATCATAAAATAATTTGGGATATTCATCTCAAATATGAAGTATGGAAAAACATAGTATCATCCTAAAGGTCTATTGGAAAATCCCCTTTTCAACTTGTATATGGAGTTGAAGAAAATTTCCCTACACAGTTAACATTTCCAATCATTAAATTTTTGTAGGAATCATATGAAGAAGCTAATGACTTTTTAAGAAGAATAAACCATATTATTTAGTTAAATCAAGACAGATATTAAGTTCAACGCAAAATTCAAGTGCATCAAGACAAAACAAAAAATTTATTTCACAGGAAGGCTAGAGAAAGATGCTTCAGACAATGAGATATGGTTCTAAGATAGGATTACAGAAGAGAGGAAAGAGGTAAGCACAGAAATTTTGATAATTTATGGTTGGGACATTTCAACATTGCAAAAGTGAATGGAAACAATACATTTATTTTACGAAACCTGGAAGGACAACATTCTTCATTGCCAGTCAATGGGAATACCTCAAGCACTATATTCAATAATAAATACTTTTGGTTATCATCATTTTAAATTTCTGGTTTTATATTAAATTTCAGTAGCAACTATGATTTTCACAACAAATACTCCATATTCCCACAATAAGGCACATGGATCTACAATTTTTCTACATCCCACAAGGGGAGAAATCCCCAGATTGAGCCAATGTTGTAAATTATTTTTACTCTTATTTTTTGTAGTTTTATATTTATTTCAAAGAAAAAAATTGAAAACAGAAAAATAAATAAAAGAATAAAAAAAATGAAAATAAAAAGTCAAAATCAAAAGAGAGAAAGAAATAGAAATGGATTTGAAAAAAAATAAAAATAAAAGGTATATATATATATATATATATATATATATATATATATATATATATATATATATATATATATATAAGTATCATGCACAATTCTAAGTGTCGCATCATGTTTATTTTTATTTTATAATCCTCTGTATTTTTTTAAATGGATTATTTATTTTGTAAATAAATAAGGTTCGACACTTTTACCCTAAAGAGTGATAAAGAGAGTTTAAAATTGGATGGATGAGACCAGGCCTGCCCGAGTCAATGACACCCGATATTTTGTAGGATGCCCCACATTGTCGATAACTAAGGTGGGGGAGGGGGGGGGGGGGGGTTGGTGTACGCAATGCGGTTTTCCCGATCCTACTGTTGGATATGTGCCAAGCTCATGTAAATTGTGACACCCCCCTATCGAATTTCGCTTACCACGTTCTGCCCCCCCCCTGAAACCACTCTCCCTCCATTCATTCTCTCCCCACTCATCCTCCCACTATTTTTAACAATCACTAACACTCTATTATACATAACTATTTTTATCCCTCCTGCTAAATTGGAAAATGACCATTGCAATTAAATCACTCCAACCAATGTTCTTCAACCCTAAATCCTATGCACAAATAACAGTCTAGTTAATAAGAAACAATTATTCATCCCCAATCAAACACAATAATCCTTTCAAATTGACCATTTTCATTCTTCATGTCATTGTGATTCAAAGAACGATTCTGCAAGAAAAATCCCAATAGAATGTGACATCCAATTGACATCTTCCAACATGCAATAGTCCTATTCCCTGGTAAATATCTCTCAACTGTCTTAGTAATTTTTTTTCATAATGGATTCCCATAAAGGAAAATAAAAAATGATTACAAATAATCTTATGCTACCCCCTATAGTTAACTTGGACGAACTCCCATTAGTCGATACTCATTTTAAAATTGTAGAGAGAAATTGTGAATTCGATCTGTACGAACTTCATAAATAGAATTCGAAAAATTGAAGATGCCAGTGATGAATTTTATTTTTGGGAATCTGTACTACCCCATTTTTGTTTCCCACAAACACATCATTTTCCAAAATTTGTTACCTGGTGTGGAGCCTGATATCTTCTTAGCTAAAGAGTTATAATTAGTCAGAACAATGAAACTCTTTTCCATGTGTCCCCTGATTTAATTTTGGAAGCCCTCCAGCTAAACCCTCAAGACCCCTTACATCCATTTTCTATTGATGCATTAATAGATATTTATAAAAAAAAAAAAAAAATTTAGACAAATATCATAGTTTTTAATCCTTTCTGCTTGAGAATTATGAATTATCCAGCACAAATCCTCCATATTCTGTAACCATGCTCCCTGAAATGTCTAGGAATGTAATTTCCCTAGTTTCTTGTCTATTAGGATACACCAACGATCAATGTTTTTACAAAGTCATCTTAGGATTTCTTTCATTGTTCTCTCCTAGTCAAAAAACCCTAAATAATGTTCTACTACAATCATTTTCTTTCTGATGCAATTCAGGATAAATTCTTGAACTTTAGTGCAGAAGGTTCTTTCGAGTATCAAGCGGTTCTTGCTTATTTGTTTCTATATCATCATTTTGAAATGTTTAAGTTTCCTTTGCAAAAGTTGGATGTTCTAGGAAAACCACAGTTAGTTATTCACTAGACATCACTAGTGAGGAAAACTTCTGAAGAATTCTCATTTAGTGATTTTATCAATAAATTCTTGTATGTGGAAAATTGTTTATTAAAAAGTGATGTTTTTCCTAGAATTTCGACATATATTAAAATAATTTTACATTTGAGAGTATACTAAAGTTGGAGATTGGTATTTATACAAGAAGTTTACTGAAATTATGATTTATTGATGTGAATTACAACCATACAAGTCTCTTCTATTCCTCCCAATGAGATTTTTTTCTCTTCACTATATTAGAAAAATTATGAATGTAGATGATTTTCATTTTGTATCTAGGAAACAAAAAGCTCAATTGAAATTGAAAGCACATGTTGGCCCAATTATAGCCTACAAAAACATGTGAGATTCAAGTTGAGTTTCAACTGGTCTTATGTCCCACTGGGAATTATATCCTCAGTAAGGTTTGCACATAAATCAACCTCTTATGCTCATATGCCTAAACCAAGGGTTGAGAAATTTGCAAAAAAAGAAGATTGGGAGGAAAATACCTTACAGGAAGTTGAAGAAACAATCTCCATTCAAACAATGTTAGGGACTCCAAAGAATACAGAGAAGGAATTAAAAATAAAAAGGGAGATTCAACCTCCATGGGGATCATATTTGCAGCAAACAGTGTTTAAAGTCATGAAAATAAGGAAGACAACAACAAATGAGGAGGATGAACCCTCATAAGTTAAAAATTTTGAAGGACCTTATACAATTTTTTTAACATGAGAGTCACCATTCTCACTACAAAAAATAGAAGAAGCCAAAACAAATTATTCGAGGAAACAAAGTATATTTTCAATATTCCTAGAAATGAAAAATAAGAATGAATCACTAGAGACTTCGATATATGTAGAGTTTTGGAAAAAATCTTCTACAAAACAAACTAGACTACTTTCAGAAATAGACAATGAGAAGGGACAATTCCAATTAGAAATTTTGGAGCTAAAGGTTGTTGTACCTAATACTGTTGAAGATTATAAAAATTCATTTCTTTCTTTTGAAACCAAATATATTCATCCCATAGATCAAATTTATATACACAACCAAGCAAGGGAGATGATTTATACATCCTTTACAAGTTATTCCATGGCAGATTCTAAACTGCAAGCATCATTAAATAATATTAATTCTCAATTGAAGCTAGAAAAAATATCTTCTGTAGCTAAGGATACAAGAATTAAGGGACTTAAAGATTTGGTTTTCAAATTAGGACTAGATCCTAAACATGTGACGGCCACAAAAGAGATAATAAAAAATAGGAATGTTGATTTTCAAGCATTGAGGAAATAATTAAAGGTTCCAACCTCCGAACAACCACAAGCACAAAAAGTTTCCCAATTAGATAAGGAAAAGGAAAAAATAATTAAACCGATAATTGATAATAACAGGGAAATTCAGAAAATTGAAGCAGAAATGGTGAAGTTGATTAAAAATAGAGAGATACTTCTACAATAGGGACATATACAACACCAATGGTCACAACAAAAACACAATCTACTAACGAGAAATCAGCAGAGAATTTGTCAAAGCCCATGGGAGATTTATCTTTGAAGGATAAAAAAATTGAGAAGCTTAAAATGCAACTTGAAAAGGTTCAAGAAAGTAAAATCAAAATTGATCATGCATATTTGGCCGAAATTAAAAAGAATTTCAGGTTAACTAAGAAATTGGAAGTTTATGAAAATGAATCATTAATTTCACAGATCTTAGCTCATACCAAATAAAACATATGGATTGATATTAATGCATATATAATTAAATCATGGCCTTCCATTGAAATTATTTTTTAGAAGGAATATTTATTGCAAAGGTCAAAGGAAGTAGTAGCATAAATCAAAGAAGTTATAGACCACAAACCAAGGAAAGCTACAAGAAAAATTAAGGTCTTAAACTCAAGAAAAAAGGAAGAACTTGAAGAATTTTGGATTGAAGATAGAACTGATGCAGTCCTAGAGGAAAGAAAAGTTTTAACAAAGAAAAATTTAATGTTAAAACTAGAGAATAAGTGCCAAAACTTAGAAGCTGAGATCAAAAAATTCCATAGAAAATTAATTCTCTGCACCAAAAAGGATTCCAAGGTTTGAAAGGTTTAGGTGGTCAATTTACTACACTTGAAGATTATCAACAACGGTTACATGATATAGGAGAAAATAAAACCAAGTTTTCCAAAATCAGAGGGATAATAATTGGAAAATCTTTCATTTAAGGCCTAGGTTATGATTTTTTCATTCAACATGAAATTAAGTATTTATTTTTTACTAGGCCTACTTTTGAAATGCTGAGATTCAACAGGATGATGAGCCTAGTGAAAATTAAGCACCTTCACTAGGCAGGGCCCACACGCTATTTTTAGGTGTATGTCTATTTTTAGAATGGTGAGCATATTCTAAAATCAGCAGGATGTTGATTCTAGATGGTCGAGAAAATTATATCTTTCGATGAATTTCTATTTTTAGAAGATGGGTGAAGTCTATTTATAGATCGCTAATATAAAAATAGAATGCATTTTGATTATTATTAGCCCTTAATAATAATCAGACAATAAATGGTAACTTATTCTCTTGGAGAACTTGATTTTAGTGAATAGATGTGGCACATTAGTCGGATGAAGGAATTACGCAATTCCTAGGGTGGTTGGTGACTCATGCATGGAGGACTTCATTATAACTAATTGTGGCAAGTTGTAACAGAGTTGGAAGAGTAGTTATGGGAGTTGTTATTTAGTTTAACTCAGTTAAGTGATTTAAACTCATTTGTGTTAGTTGTAACTAAAGATACACTAGTGAAAGATGAGTGAATTAATTATTTAATTAATTCACAAGTATTTTCTTACTGTCAACAAAAGAAATACAACAGTTAGCTACTTGCATGTTAGATCCAGTGGAGACCCAATGGAGAGATAGGTGAAAGTGTGTGTTTGACTATTAGTTGTGACTATAGTGATGCATTCAATGTATCTACATAGACATTGGAGTTGAAAATGAGGATTGTGTAGTAGAATCAAGGAAATATCAAACTCATTCAAGGATATTCTTCTGTAGGGATTTCATAGTGGAGGCCGGCTATTAGGAGGCAAGAAATTGATGCATAGGTATGCAAATTTTTGCATGACAGTGTGTGACTATTGTATATTGTACTGAGAGCTATATGAGATGATCTTTGTATGATATTTTTACATGCTCCATTGATATACGTAATACATGATAGTTGGGGTTTTTAGCTTTAAGCTTTCTCGATAAAACATCTTGTTATGTGCGATTGATTTTTCTTCATATGTTTGCAATAGGCCATTTAATTTCCACAAAGAATTAAGTGGAAGGATTATGTATTTAACATAAGATTAAATTGTTTGATCGGGAGAATCTAGAAATACATTATTATGTTTATAAATTTCTAAATGGTATCGAAGCAATGTTTATCAGTGGAGATTGTAATATTGAAGCAGTGACGAGTTTTGTGCTGGTGGACAATTCGAATTCGCTGCAAGAACTTCTTGGTGCGACAGTTGAGTAAACATTGAAATGGATTTAAATGGGTTGTAGCTGGAGTATGCACTCAAGGTCAGCTCAAAAAACATAGCCTGGAAGGACAGGATGGAGGGAGTGCTTGAAGATAATGGTGTGAAGGATTTCATCGATAGCGATGTTCCTAAGCCCACTTCGACGGATGCTACATTACTTGATGCATGGAAAAAGAAAGTAGTGAAGACAAGAAGAATTATGTTGGAAGGTGTGAAAGACAATATTTTGTCAAGCCTTCATGGGAAAGCCACTCCATTTGTAATGTGGAAGGCTTTGGCAGATCTTCTCCAAAGTAGTAGCAACCATACAAAATTGGCACTCAAAGATAAACTCAGAAAAATCAAAACGGAGAAGGGCGACAGTATTCCAAAGTATCTCACGAAGTTTTTCCAATGTAAGGATGAGATGGGGAGTGTGGGAATTACATTTTTTGATGATTACTTGGTGAGCTTGTCTCTCCTTCGACTTCTGAAGAGTTTGCATAGTTATCAAGACTCTGTCAATGGACAAGAAAAAATATCGGATTGGGAGCGACTTTGGTCAGATCAAGTGTACGAGGAGATAAGGCAGAATACTAGGGATGGCTCTTCATCAAAGCATGATGATGAAGAGGATTGTGCTTTGGCTGCCAAATCAAGGAAAGGAAAGGGTAATAAACCCCATCAAAAATTCAAGGCTAAAGGAAAGAAGCTGGATTTGTCCAAGGTGAAGTGTTTTCACTGTCACGAACATGGGCATCTCGCCACTAGATGCCCACAGAAAAGGAAGAACAAGAAGGCTATTGGAGCTATAGCTGGTGAGGCCCCTACCTCAAAATTTGAACTTGATTTCTCTTTGATCGCATGCTTAGTTTCAATCACAGTGGGATCAGTGTGGTATCTTGATAGTGGTGCTTCCTTCCACATTAAGGGAGATAAGGAGTTGTTAAACAACTTGGAGGACAAATGTCTCCAAATGCATATATAGATGGGTGATGATAAACGATACAGTGCGATCGAAATTGGTACCATTACCTTTGAGAGGGAGTCAGGCAAACCATTTCTATTGAAATATGTTATGCATGCTCCAGGTGTAAAGAAGAAATTTGTCTTAGTCACAAATTTGGAGGAGAGAGGTTATGACATTTTTTTCAGCAATGGAAAATATTTCCTGTGACACAAAACAATAGGTCAAACCAAGAGGATAGGAATTCGAGTCAAGAATCTCTACAAGCTAGAGGTAGATGGTTGCGTTGCAATGGTGGGCAAAGAAGAAGAAGTGGTGAGCTGGGATGAGGGCGAATTATGGCACAAGAGATTGGGCCATCTTCACCATGGCACCCTAAATATTTTGAAACATATTTCCACTGGAGTTCCCAAGGGTACACTTGCATAGTGAGATCCGTGCAAGGATTGTACTATGGGTAATTTTGTGAAGACCACCTTTCATGAAAATGAGAACTTTGCTTCAGTGATCATACAAAGAGTACACACAGACGTCTGTGGACCATTCTCGGTTGCTTCAACAACAAAACACAAGTATTATGTTATTTTTGTTGATGACTATTCTCGTAGATGCTGGATTTTCTTCATGCAGAAGAAATATCAAACATTCTCAAAGTTCTGTGAGTTTAAAGCATTGGTGGAGAATGAGTTGGGGAAGCAAGTGAAGGCTCTACGGAGTGATAATGGCGGTGAATATATCTCGAACTAATTCAAATACTTCTGTAGACAAGAAGGAATTCGAAGAGAACTCATAGCACCTCATAACCCACAATGAAATGGGGTCATAGAGAGGAAGCATAGAGCGATCATGGGTGCTTCACGAGTTATGTTGCATGATCAGGGCCTACCAATGCACTTGTGGGTGGAAGCATGCAACACTGTGATTTATGTGCAAAGTTGTTGTCCTCATAGAGTACTTGGCATGAGTACACCTGAAGAAGCTTTTACTGGTAAGAAGCCAGATGTTTCTCATATAAATATTTTTTTATCATCCGTTTATGTTCATGTGACCAAGAATGCCAGGAAGAAGCTGGAGTAGATTGCAGAAGTTCGGATATTTGTGAGGTACACAGAAACACCCCATGATTATCATGTGTATTTGCAAAATATTCGGATGACTGTGGTGCAACAGGATATAAAATTCAATGAGGAGAAAGCCATGAAGGTGTCGCTTGAGAGGGAGCTACACTTTCATGTAGAGGAGGAACTGCTTGTTCCCAAAGCTAAGCCTCAAGATGTGGATCAGCCACAAGAGGAGGATCATGGAGTGGAGGAATCCACCCAAGTAGAGTGAAAGATTATACTTTGCAGAAGGCGTACTACAGAATCTAAGAGGCTGAATATTGATGTGGCACAGAATGTAGGAGTCCCTACTTCACAATGTATAGAAAGACAATCTCTTGACCGATATACTAGATACATGGCTCTCATGAGAAAATGTATTGTGACAAAGCCATATTATTTTAAGGAAGCAGTGTGGGAGCCCACATGGGTAGATGCAATGGTGGAGGAGTATGACTCCATTTTCAAAAACGGTTCTTGGGAAATTGTTCCAAGGCTGGTTGGTAAATCAGTGGTAGGTTCAAGATGGATCTACAAGGTAAAGCAAGCTATTGATGGGAGTGTTGAGAAGTATAAGGTGTTAGTCTCCTATACCAATAGGAATCATATTTCATGATTGTCTTGATGAATTATATAATATGTTTAAACCTTTTTCTTGTGCAAAGGTGTTCCATATTCTTAAAAAATCAAAAAATCAAAAAATTTAAAAAATGTAAAGAGGGTATACCCTAAAAGAAAAATAAAAGGGTAAGAAAAATAAAATGGTCAAAAAAGTGAAATAAATGAACCCCAAGCAAAAAATAGACCAAGGAAAGTGTGCAAGTCTAAATGCCACTACTATTTCATTTCTTGCAATAAAGCAATTGTGTGCAGCTTGTCAAAATTTAGCCACAATTTATGAAGGGTCAAACTGTATAAACTTGACTCATTCATATTTCAATTTCATGTTGTAGAATAGAGAATAAATATCTGACCAAAAAGTTTAATCTTGGCAGATAAGTAGATAGGTAGAGTTAATAAAAGGTGCTCAACAGTTTAATCTGAGCCCTTAGATGTAATAAGGGTAGAATTAGATAGATTTACCATGTAAAATAAAAGAATATTGATAAGGGTTTGCAAGTCCAAATGCACCCTAATAAAGAAGAAAAAATGGTAGTGTAAAGTAGATAGGGTAGGTAGATGGTGTTGCCGAAGTTTCATGTGATGAATGATGGTGCTAAATGTGTTTAATCTTTTACTTTCATCACAAATATTGAAGCAGAAAATGCACTGGAAAATTCACAGAAAGCAAATTGAAAATCATTAACTTCCCACATCACTTTCTCCCTAAGATTTTTACTAATTTCCCAAAAGTGCTAAGGTGTTTGGAGATTAAAGGGGCTCAAGGCATTTCCTTGACTTTTGGAGGGACCGGACCCTCGGCCTAATGATCAAAAATACCTAAGTACTTGAAGTTATTTATCATTATAATCATTCACTTTTAACCTTTTCCTTAGTAAAATCCAATTTTACTTAGGAAAATCATGTAAATCTCCATAATAAACCCTCAAAATCACTTGCTATTCTATGTTTAAGTGTTGAAATTGAGATGATATAATTTACTTCAAAGATCTTCACTTTCTTAGTTGTGTAAAGCATTTTGAGTGTTCCTTGTCCCTTTGTCATATTAACATCTGATTTATTTATTAATTCCTTATTGAAATACCTTATCATGTTATCTATAATTCCCTTTTACAATAATATCCCAAAAAACCCATTTATTCTAAGTTTTGGCCAAAGTTTATTTAATCCCTTTTAAAATAAAAATTCCCCAATAAAACCCTTTGGCTAAAATATACCCATATAAATTATTCCTTACCCCAATGGTTAATAAATGACATTTATTTATTACCATATAATAAAATATCGAAAAAGGTTTTTAACATATAGTTTTATATGTTTAAAATGGAAAAATAAATAAACCCGAAGTTTTAATTTAAACTAAAACTTTGAAAATCCCCCAAACCTCCGTGACTCATTCCCTTGGCATTTTTAATTCCGCCCGACACTTTAACCATAGTTAATATACCCTAACCCCACCGCAACCATGATCAAACAATGGAATTAATTAAATCACGAGGATTAATTAATAACCATCGATTCTGCCAATCAAATGCCTCCCGGGACATTTAATTAAAGTCAATAATTTTTCAAACCCTGTCAGGCCCGCGCATTAAAACTCCACCAATTCCACGTCCCGTCCACTGTCAGATCCCCCCCCCGAAGATCAACGGCCCAGGATCATTCCGCTGGCTGTCTCGAGTCTGAAAGTTAACGCGTGGGGGCACAATGGTTTTGGAATAGTACTCCGACCACGTGTCAAACGATTAATGGAATCACTGCCTCCCCGCTAAATACCACCATCTCCCAAAAAGCGGTGCGGAAATTACCGCTTACCGCCCGGTCCCGGTGACATGTCCTCCCATACCAAATGATGTCATCTTCGAAATAATAAAAAATTCCCATTGACTTTGTAAATAAAACAAAAAACCGTGTATTTTCTGTCTTTTTCACTGCTGAAAACGACTACGTCCTCCACTGAAGAATTCGAAAATTCCGCTGATTAAGACACCGCCAACCAAAATTGTTGAACGCCATTGTTAGACCAGCGCCCAAGCATCCATCCGCCAATGACCAGTAGCTGTAAATTTCAAACTTCTCCATCAAACAGGTATTTATTCGATTTCTTGCTGGAACTCTTTGAAAAATCCACTTTCCTGTGTTAAAAAATTCACGCCAAAGTCTGAAAAAGAGTTAATATTAGTCTATTCTAGTTCCTGCAAGTAAAATCAAAGCTCCCAGAAACAAAATTGCGCACGGTCTGTGAAGAAAACCCTGAAACTTCCATTTTGAATACACAAGAACCAAAATGGAAGCTCCGACAGCTCTGAATGTAACCCCATTAAATGCCCCTCACAGAGAGTTAGAATACTTACCATTAGTGAATAAAAACTTTCAAATTAAAGACTTAGTTTTCGATGAAAGTCCCCTTCGAAGTTATTATTGCTACAGAGACGATTATTCGAAAGGTTTGGATGTCATTGGATTGTGGGAATCCAATTTCCCGAAGTATCTCATCCCCTCAGTCCATATTTTCCCAGAAATTATCCACTACTGTCACTCCAACTATGATTCAACTCAAATGGCAGTGTTGTCTCCTGACCAGAGTATCCTTTTCCCCATCACTCCTCAAGCTATCAATACAATGCTCCATTTTGAACCTGATCAAGATCTTACTCCTTTGTCCATGGAAGAACTACTTGAAAAGTCTACCCAACTGTCCCCAGAAAAATTGAAATGTATTTTCCAGACTTTTATGTTACCTGAACATCAACCTAAGGGACCTCCTCCCTATGGTTTTGCTTATTTTAATAATTTAGGAAAACTCATTCTGAATATGATATCCTTTGTCATGGGTTTCAATACAAGTGAATATGTTGATGAAATAACCCTGGTATTGCTGTCTATCTTTACTCCTGGGCAACCTCCTGCAGTAAAATATGACTTTGCATCTTTCATTGCCAATAAAATCCATGACCAATTCATGAGGCTAGATAATGAGAAAGTGTTTAAATATTCCTCAGTCATTTACCATCTCATCATCTATTATCAATCAGAGAAGTTCCCTTTTCCTGTTAAAAAACTTGATGCCAAGGGAAACCCTAGATATGTTATATTTTGGTCTGCCATAACTCACTCTTCCTATAATTCTCCCTACTCTTATGATGAGTTCATCGATCTTTTTATATACCCTACAGCTACCTTGTTGATAGGAATTCCCCCTCCAAGGCTCAGTAATGAGATTAAGAAGACTTTGCAGCTTTCAAGGACATATAAAGTTGGGGACTGGTATTTATACCAAAATCATTCAGTCATTAGAATATATGGATGTGAATTGTATCCATTCAGGTTGCCAAAATATGTGCCTATGAGACTTTTTTCCTTAGAATATTTCAGGAAAATGAATAATTCTGATATGATTCATTTTTGTAGTGTAAAAAAGAAAGCCCAACTCAGGATCAAAATTCAATTAGGTCCCTTCATATGCAATTCTAGGGACGCTGAGCGAGAAGCAGAAGATATACTACAAAACCGTTACAATTTACAAAGGAGTTTCCATTGGGTTCCTTATGATCCATTCATTTTTATCTGTGATAAAATAATGAAGAACAAATCATCCCCATACTTTCACCACAGGATTCCTGAAATAGAACAATATGCTAATCAAGATGAGTGGATGGAAGGAACACTAATTCAGCAAGATAGTGAAGAAGACAATATAAACAAAATTATGAAAGATCTTGAGAAAAAGTTTGACCTAGAATCTTTTGGTCAAGTGCAGGTACCTCACATTGGCAGTTCTTCAGCAGGAAATCTCCAACAGGGATTACAGGAAGATAGTCCATCAATTGCAGTAGAGTCTAAAGGCAAAGGGAAAGAACCTGAAATACAGGTCATTGAAACTTTCATCATGGCAGAGAAACCTCAAACCTCCAGGGCACCAGATCAAACACAGGTTTCTCCTATTCAAGTAAATCATCCTGAAGTTTCAGAATTGCAAACTCCATCTAATATGGAAATAGGTAAGAAAATACAGGTTCCAGATCCTACTCCTCCCAAAGAATCCTCAGAGCTACATCAAGCTAAAAAGCAGAAACTCAATCCACTCCCAGAAGTGGAAACTATAGGTGAAATAATTGATGATGAAAGAGAAGATAGTCAACTAACTGGCACAGTTAGTGGAACACACACAGGCCACAAAGGAAAATAATTACAAAAACAGTTGAGTACTGAAGTCTCTTCCTTTAAACAACCAAAAATAGATACAGGTGATATAAAGAAAACTTTCATTAATATAAAAGCAAAGAATGATCCATTGAGAATGCAGGTATATGATCAGTATCTGAGAATGGCTCCACACAATCAGGAAAGATTAATGTCAGCATTTGACATTCAACAAGGCAAAATGATGATGAGCCATTTCAAATCCAAGGTGTTAAAACCCAAGACAGCATCTGATTATATTAGGACCAATTTTGAGGTCCTGGCAAAAGACATTCATCACTTGGACCAGATAAAGTTGCATAAACAAACTGGGGAAATGATATATTCCACCCTTACTGATAAGGCCATGGCAGCCCTTATGCTGCAGGATTCTTTAAATAATACAAACACCCAGTTGCAAATTGAGAAGGCTTCTTCTCAGGCAAAAGATAACAGAATAAAGTCTCTGGAAGAAATAATCATCAGTTTGGGTCACAATCCCAAAGATATCAAAAGCATTGAGGCACTAATTAAAAAGAAAGATGATGATATTGATGCACTGAGAAAGCAACTAAAATTACCAGCCTCAAAGCATCCCCAGACTCAAAAAGTTTTGAAGGAAAATTCACAGGAAGAAATGATGGAGTTGCTCTTGAAAATTACTGAGCAACTGAGTGAAACAGAGAAAGAATTGGAACAGGCATTAAGAGAAAAACAGGATATCATACAAACATCCACAACAGAGATCACTACAAGTACCACAACAGCATATCAACAAACAGAGTCAGCACAGGTAAACACTTCCAGTTTAAATTCTGATGAATTGGTAAAAAAAATGGAAAGTTTAAAACTCAGAGTCACAGAACTTCAAACCACAAAATTGTAGCTAGTAAATCTGGACCAAAAATATGATATGTCTAAAAAGACTGTTGCTGATAATACTAGGGAAATCAAAAGAATGGAAAAATTGGTTAAGGCTTTATAAAGAGATCTTTCATTAGAAAATCCTTTGAGAGAAATAAACGAAATTATTTGGGATAATATAGTTGAGTCAATAAAGAGTGTTTGGTCCTTTGTTTATAATATCTTTGAACAAAATGACTTAGTCAAAGTAGCCATGGAAGAAATAGATAAAACAAGAGATGAATTAAGAGGTAGGCCAGAGCAAGCCAATCAACTTATACAGTTTTTGAACACCCAGACCAGGCAACAACTTGCAGAGCTTGGAATTGATGACAGGACAGGTACTATTGTAGAAATAAAAAGAGTTTTTACCAAAAGAACTCTTATGCAAAATTTGGAAAGGAAATGCTCAGATATTCTGGAAGAAATTAATGCTTTCAAAGAAACGTTTCAGGTTTTATTGGACAATGGGTTACCGAGTCCTATGCTCTCAGAGGACAAAATAATGGACCTAGAAACCTATGTTAATAAAATAGGTATACATGCTCATAACACAACTGCTCATTCTATCAGTTCGTCAGAAGCAACATTTCCAACAGGGAGGAATCTCTACGATAGGTTAAAGGATTTGTTTCATATTGAGTATGAAATAAGGTATTTATTCCCAAACAGGCCTACTTTCTTCAGGTACACAGAGGCCGATGAAACATTAAGAAAACTTAAAAGAACCATAATAGCATAAGATCAATGGTGGGAAGACTTATTGGAAATTTTGTGAAATTTATCTTCAGGTAGAGAATTTTGTCTTTTTACTATCATGTAAAGGATAAATAATGAGCACAGGTTAAAGAGTATCTGTTTAGCAGTTAAAAATTATCAGTAGAAACAAAGAGTATCAGACAAGCAAGGCAGTAAAAAAAATAATTACTCAGAAGGACAACATCGAGCCCTATTGTAGGACCTGCCTCCAGCACATCCACAAAGGGAGGAAACAGCACACCAGCAGTTACTTTTTGTCCTATCTACGAGACCATTTGTCTCCTTTTTATTGTAACTTATTCATTAGTCACCCTAGATTATTTGATAGGTTAGTGTGAGATATTTTAAATCATTTTTTGTATAAATAAACCCTCGAAGAAAGTATTGAGGGTGGATTCTACTACTTCGCTGTGACATTGATGTTTTTGGAATAAAAGCGTTTTGGAGAAATTTATTTGTGGCTTGCTGGATGACAATTTGAAGCTCAGGACTTTTTGCAGGATTCATGTGTCTGACTGCGGTTCAATAAGTCTTTCTATCCTATGTCTTAAGTTTTATATTTGTTTATAATATCATTGTGTCCATTTCTGAATACTTGACATAAAAGAATAACTCAGAATTTACTTAATTGTACTCTGAGTTCAGTTGTGATTATTCTAAATGTTTTCCTCTAAATTAGTTATAAGCAATGAATTCTTAATTGCTCTTGCTTCGCTAATTTAAAAATTTTGGTTACTATAGTAAAGAATTCTTCACTGCTCTTTATTTCTAATAATTTCATTTCTTTCTTTTGAGCATGGTGAAATATTCTTAACTACCTTTCATCCCTTCAAACCCATTCCATCCACTTTAAATTTTAAGGATTGTTCTTTGTTTGGCTATCTTGCCCTGTAAAGCCATCTTGTGTGTAGAATAGAAATCCAGTAAAGCCATCATTTGACTCCATAGCCCAATGGACTAAAAATCTTCAACCTTTCCCTTAGTTGTCGTATTCCACCATTCAAACAAAATCAAAACTCTTGGACTTATAACTAGCCTAAAAATTTCTAAGAACAAAGATAAATTATAAAGAGAGATCCCTCTCTAGATGCAGATTGGCTAGATTCTACATCTGAAGGTTGGTTTGTGGTTACCTCGGGTATACTTTCATTTTCCACAACTTCAGGGAAAACCTGAGTGATAACATAGTGGCGACCATACTAGGGATCTGAATCATTTTAATTGTTAATATTGTTCACTTATAAGCTATAGACAGAGTCTGAAGATTAGCCAAGTAGCCTTTGAAATTTATTTCGCTCTGTAATTGCAAAAGTAAATAAAAGTTGCTTCAGTCTATCTCTGATTTAGTTTAATAAATCTTTGAGAAAATTTTAATTAAAAAATAATTATTTCTTAAAGAATTTGTAGAAGTTGTACTTTCATTTCAATTAAAACCAAAAAATCCAAAAACATATATCATCTAGGAAAACTGGCTTCAGAAAGGATTCATCACACTAGGTCAAATCCTGACCCCAATCCACCACCGATATTTGAAAATCCGAATCTGATTCCTAGGATTCTTAGAAGACAAGGAAGGCAAGAAAGTTCTGAAAGAGGAAGTCAAGAGAGTTCTGGAAGTTCCAAACCTCTTTCTAGATCACATTCCTGTCCTGTCAAGATTATATATTTTGACGAAATTACTTTTGATGAGCGATTTGAAACATCCTTATTTGTAAATTTTTCTGAAACCAAACTATCAAGATTAGTTCCAGATCCATTGTTTTTTGAAGATTTTCAATTCAGATTTGTTTCATATCACCTTGAAAGACATTTACAAAGCTCTATTTCATCTGAACAGACCTTTGAAGAAAGTTCAAACATTTCTGTAATTACTAAAGCTTCCCCAAGTTCAGTTACTTTTCCTCAAGCTTTTCAAACACCAGTCACCCCTTCTACTCCTCCACCCAGACCACCACCACCTATTATTGCATTACACCTTCCAATGGCCAATATATATGCTCTGTTACAGTTGCCAGCCAACCCTGTGGCTTTGCCCCAAGATTATCAAAGTAAGATCACACCTTTTGATCGCTCATGTAATTACACAGCTCAACAACATACCAAAAGGATGACTGATTACTTTGAATTCTATGAAATTGACACTGATGATGTCCGAATGAGAATTTTTGTTTAGAGTCTTACTAGGGAAGTTAGGACATGGTTTAGGGCCCTTGCTCCAAACAATGTTGCTGATTTACCAGCTTTGTATAGGCCATTTTTGAATATATGGGAGAAGAAGAAAGACTCTCTTCAAATCCTATCAGAATTTGAAAAATTAAGGAGAAGACCTAATGAAACAGTGCAAGATTACATAATAATATTCAATGAAGCATGTAACGTTGTTCCCCAGAACCTTAGACCCCCTCCTGACTCAGTATTGGTTAAATTCCCGGATGGTTTTGACTCTGACATAGCCTATTCACTTAGGAAAAGAGCCCCCCAAACCCTAAAGGAAATGCAAAGCACATTGGTTAGTGTGGAAGCAAATCTTATAGAAAAATGAGCCAGAGCTAGGGCCGAAAGAAGAATGCCTATGAATGAAGAACCTTCAGATTTTGAAAGAAAACTGGATGCAATCATTAAATCTATGGAAAGATTGGGAGACAGAGTGGAGACAATCGAAAGAAAGTCTATTGGTGATAATCAAAATGTTGTGAGAAACCCAAACTTTAGAAGAAATCAGAACCAAAATATTGGGAAGAATGTCCCTGACCAAAATATCATGCCACTTTTCCAAGAAAATTTTGTTGAAGGTTCAACTTCTGAAGAACCTACAGAGGATGTGGAAATAAAAAATGTAACTAAGGAAAAAAATGAACCAGAAGTTTTCCTATCTCAGGATGATCAAGAGAATCACATCCTTGAAACATTCCAAACTCATTCAGGAGAAACTTTTCATTTTAAGGAAGGCTATGACACAGCAATTTATGAGGTTCATAAATAGTGCAATTTTAGAAGCAGATGGATTGATGTGCCAGAGAATAGAAAACAGAAAGCTGTAAAAAAAAATGTCAAAGGTAAAATCCCTCCTATACAAAACATTCCCCCTGTACAAATTTTGTCTAGGACAACTCCTAATCCCTCAAATCCAATAATTGAAGATGTGTCTGACAACCAACCAAACAATAAACAACAATCTAATACTTTTCCTCTTGTAGGAAACGTAGAAGAAAAAGTAGAAGTTAGTCCAGAAACACCTTCAAATCATAATTCCACTCATGAAAAAGAGAAAAACGTTGAAGACCCAAAAAATAGAGAAAACTCAACTGTCCAGAACACTAGAGCTCAAATAGAAAAACCTTTCAATCTAGAGGCTGAAATAGGCAAGCTAAAGATAGCTATTCCTTTATCAGAACTGGCTAAACATGACGTCTATAGAAGCCAAATAAAAAAAACTCTTAACATTAACATTACTGGAATGGATGATTAAGTGAATATTCTTGATAAAGATTAACATTACTGGAATGGATAAATATTTGTTTTCTTTTGACTCTAGTCAGGTAAGATGTTTAGGTTTGATTAAGGATTTGTGTGTTACTTTGGTGCAATACCCTGCAAAGTGTATTTTGATGGACATAGTAGTGGCTGATATTCCTCCTAAATATGGTATGTTGCTTTCCAGTTCCTGGGTGCTAAACTTGGAGGATATATTCAACTAGACATGTCATATGCCACTATTTTAGTATTTGGTCAACCTAAAATATTATATAGAGAAACCTTGATGAAGTACTTGGTGAGTAGCCATGAGAAGCCTGAAAACTTCCCTGTCTATTCAGTACATTCTGATATGGATTCTTTCATCCTTTATAATGCTGAAATGGACTTTCCAAATGAGCTAGAAGCACCTGAAAAGGAAACTACAAATAAATCCACTGTTCAGATCGAAGAGATTTCAGAAAACCAAGAAACACCAGACAACCAAGAAATACCAGAAAAAGCTAAACAACTAGCTCCTGTTAAGAAACATGTTAAAACAGTTGATGAAGATTATGAACATGAAATTATGTGGCATTTAGAATTTGATGGCTCAGTAAACAAGTTAGGAGTAGGGGTTGGAATTTGGTTACATAATGTTGAAAATGATCATGCTGAAGGTCATTCTTATAGATTGAATTTTAAATGCACTAACAACATGGCTGAGTACGAAGCCCTTTTGCTAGGGCTTAAACATGTCAAAAAGTTAGGACCAATTAGGGTATCAATCATAGGAGACTCTGAATTAATTATCCAACAGATTAATGGTGAATGCTCAACCAAAGATCCCAGATTGAAACAATACAGAGAAACAGTTGTGGAAATACTCAACACTTTTCTACAATCTCAACTTGCCAAGATTCCCAGAAAACAAAATTTGCATGCTCACAGTCTTGCAATGTTTGCCAACACATGTAAATTGCCTTTTGGACCTAATCATCAGTTCACAGCTGAGATTAGACATAGACCTGCTATACCGGACAATCTAATGAATTGGAAATTATTTGTAAATAATAATCAAATCAATAGTTTTTTTGACACTTCAAAATGAGTTTTCTAACAGTAATATAGATGAAGACGTAACCATTGATGAATCTGATCAAGAAAAAGAATAAAAAACAGATATTTCAAGAGAGACTGCAATTCACATGTTTCACCCAACCACATTCACATAAAAAGATATGCAGGATTTGATACAAATTGTATTCGATGAGATCATAGAAGATGAAACTGAAATCATTAATCTGAAAGATAATCATTTACCCAAAGTATTAACTCCTTTGGAAGATCTTTTTGACTCAAATGAAATTCCATTTAAACCCAAAATGGAACCTATTAAGGCTGATATTGAATAATGTAACTTAGGAACCCCAGAAAATCCCAAAATGGTTAAACTATCTAAATCTTTGCCAGAAGATCAAAAGGTTAAATATGTTGAACTTTTAAAATAATTCCAGGATGTTTTTGCCTGGAGTTATGAAGATCTTAAATCATATGATACATCGATTATTCAGCATACAATACCTTTGAAACCAGACCAGAAGCCTTTCAAACAAAAACTTAGAAGGATCAATCCTGTTTTACTACCTTCAATTGAAAAATAAATTAAAAGGATGTATGAAGCAGGAATTATAGCTCCTATTAGGTTCTCTGAATGGGTTTC
This sequence comes from Pinus albicaulis, assembly GCA_034641835.2. Classification (NCBI taxonomy): domain Eukaryota; kingdom Viridiplantae; phylum Streptophyta; class Pinopsida; order Pinales; family Pinaceae; genus Pinus; species Pinus albicaulis. The sequence continues at coordinate 607,034,521 of CM076575.1, read as the reverse complement.
TAATTTAGTACCAACACGGAAAAAGACTGGAGAAATTAGACTGTGTGTCGATTTAAGAAACTTGAATAAATTTTCTTTAAAAGATAACTATCCTTTGCCTAAAATGGACCATATTCTACAGAGGATAGTGGGATCTTCAAGAATATCTCTTCTGGATGGATTTTCAGGGTATAACCAGATTCTGGTTCATCCTGATGATCAAGATAAAACAACATTTACAACACCATGGGGTACTTTTAAATATGTCAAGATGCCATTTGGACTCAAGAATGCAGGAGCTACATTTCAGAGAGCAATGGACATTGCTTTTGCTAAAGAAATACATGATTTTCTAGTAATTTATCTAGATGATTTAACAGTTTTTTCCAAAACAGATCAGCAACATTTAGATCATCTAAGGCAAGTATTTATAAAGTGCAGAAAATATGGTATTTCCTTAAATCCTAAAAATTCATTGTTTGGTTTGGAAGAAGGAAAGCTCCTAGGTCATATTATTTCTAAAGATGGAATTCGAATTGACCCTGAAAGAATACAAGAAATTTTGCAGATACCTCATCCCAGAAACATTAAAGAACTTCAAGGTTTCATAGGAAAGATTAATTTCTTGAGAAGGTTTATTTCCAGTTTAGCTGAATTACTTAGATTGCTTACTAACATGCTTAAAAAAGATTCAAGCATTGACTGGACTGTAGAAGCCAAGCAATCATTTGAAGAAATCAAAATGGCTTTAACAAGAACACCAGTTCTTACCAGTCCAAAGTTTGATAGAGATTTCATTATTTTTTCATTTGCTTCTAAACATACAGTTGCAGCTGTTTTACTACAAAAAGATGATCAAGGGTGTGAAAAACCAATAGCATTTTTTAGTAAAGCACTTAGAGATGCATCTTTGAAATACAATATCATGGAGAAATAGGCTTTTGCACTTGTAAAAGAAATTAAATATTTCAGAGTTTATATATTATATTCTCATGTGATAGCCTACGTGCCTAATGCTGTAGTTAAAGACATCTTGACTCAAGATGGTATTGAAGGCAAATGAGGTAAGTGGATAGCTACCATTTTAGAATATGATATCGAAATTAAACCAAATAAACTCATCAAAGGTCAATGTTTAGCTCATCTCATGACTGAAACTAATTGCCAAGCCTTAGACATTAACGAAATGGATAACGAATAGGAGATGGCGACTCCACAGATCAGTCAAACCTTCTTAGATTCACCCTGGTATACTGATATCATTCATGTTTTGTTAAACCTGCAAGCTCCTCCAGGGTTGTCCAGAACGAAACGAAGATTTTTGAAAATGACATCTTTAAAATATCGTATTTTAGATGGCACTCTATTTTGGAAAAATCATGAAGGATTATTATTGAATTGTCTATTGAAAGATGAAGATGATAAAGTTCTTAATGAATTTCATGCAGGGGATTTTGGTGGACACCTCTACTGGAAATCAACTGCAGATAAAATCTTAAGGGCTGGTTTTTACTGGCCAACCTTGTTTTCAAATGTCAAGAAATTTGTAACAACTTGTCATAAGTGTCAGATCTTTAAGGGCAAAAGAAAGTTGCTACCTTTACCATTAAAACCAATTTCCACAGAGAGACCCTTTCAACAATGGGGACTAGATTTTATTGGAGAAATCCATCCCCCTTCTTCTGGACAACATAGATGGATTCTTACTGCCACAGATTACTTTACTAAATGGATTGAAGCTATCCCATGCAGACAAGCCAATGATTCTGTAATTATAGGGCTTTTAGAAACCAATATACTTTCAAGATTTGGTTGTCCAGAGAAAATTATAACAGATAATGCTACTGCATTTAAGTCTAAGAAAATGATTAGTTTCTGCAATAAATATCACATCACTTTAGGCCATTCAACAGCCTATTACCCCCAGGGTAATGGACTGGCAGAATCCTCCAATAAAAGCCTTATTAATATCATTAAAAAATTATTGGAAGAAAATAAAAAGAATTGGCATAAGAAACTTACCAATGCATTATGGGCAGATAGACTTACAACTAAGAAATCAATTGGGACCAGTCCATATGAATTAGTTTATGGTATTGAAGCAAGATTCCCATCATCTCTAGGAATTCCTGTTATGAAGTTACTTCAGGAGGCTCAAGTAGAACCAAATGATATTTAGAGAAGAATTAATCAAACAATTCACTTGCAGAAAACCAGAGAAGAAGTATATCAACGATCCCAAGTCTTGCAGGAAAAGTTAAATAAAATGTTTGACAAAAGAACTAAAGAAAAATATTTTCAATTAGGAGACAAAGTCCTAAGATGGGATTCCAGAAGGGAAGATAAAGGGAACCATGGGAAATTTTATTTCTTATGGAAAGGGCCTTACACCATTCATGCCTTACAGGGAAACAACACATACTTTTTGAAGAATTTGGACAATTCAGAAGCTGAGGAAGGACCAGTCAATGGTTGAACGCTGAAGCACTATATTGATCCTATTTACTAGGATATTCTGATTTTTTCTAACTTGTACATAATATATCCTTTTCTAATGCATCAGTTTTGATTGGATGGTGACTTCTTGGAGTTGAAGCCCGAAGAGAAGGGCCTAAGCTTCAAAATTTTCACTATCATATGTACAATAAAGCTACCAGAAGAAGGAGATTACATGTTCAGACTGAAGACATTTTGAGGCATCTGACCTGTTGTTCTTGAGTTTTCACAAGGAAAAGCCATCCCCAAGTGGAGCCAGTGTTAGTCTCCTATACCAATAGGAATCATATTTCATGATTGTCTTGATGAATTATGTAATATGTTCAAACCTTTTTCTTGTGTAAAGGTGTTCCATATTCTTAAAAAATCATAAAATTTAAAAAATGTAAAGAGGGTATACCCTAAAAGAAAAATCAAAGGGTAAGAAAAATAAAATGGTCAAAAAAGTGAAAGAAATGAACCCCAAGCAAAAAATAGACCAAGGAAAGTGTGCAAGTCTAAATGCCACTACTATTTCATTTATTGTAATAAAGCAATTGTGTGCATCTTGTCAAACTTTTGCCACAATTTATGAAGGGTAAAACTGTATAAACTTGACTCATTCATATTTCAATTTCATGTTGTAGAATAGAGAATAAATATCTGACCAAACAGTTTAATCTTGGCAGATAAGTAGATAGGTAGAGTTAATAAAAGGTGCTCAACAGTTTAATCTGAGCCCTTGGATGTAATAAGGGTAGAATTAGATAGATTTACCATGTAAAAGAAAAGAATATTGATAAGGGTTTGCAAGTCCAAATGCACCCTAATATAGAAGAAAAAATGGTAGTGTAAAGTAGATAGGGTAGGTAGATGGTGTTGCCCAAGTTTCATGTGATGAATGATGGTGCTAAATGTATTTAATCTTTTACTTTCATCACAAATATTGAAGCAGAAAATGCACTAGAAAATTCACAGAAAGCAAAGTCAAAATCATTAACTTCCCACATCACTTTCTCCCTAATATTTTTACTAATTTCCCAAAAGTGCTAAGGTATTTGGAGATTAAAGGGGCTCAAGGCATTTCCTTGACTTTTGGAGGGACCGGACCCTCGGCCTAATGATCAAAAAGACCTAAGTACTTGAAGTTATTTATCATTATAATCATTCAATTTTAACCAATTTTTCTTAGGAAAATCATGTAAATCTCCATAATAAACCCTCAAAATCACTTGCTATTCTATGTTTAAGTGTTGAAATTGAGATGATATAATTTACTTCAAAGATCTTCACTTTCTTAGTTGTGTAAAGTATTTTGAGTTTTCCTTGTCCCTTTGTCATATTAACGTCTGATTTATTTATTAATTCCTTATTGAAATACCTTATCCTATTATCTATAATTCCCTTTTACAATAATATCCCAAAAAACCCATTTATTCTAAGTTTTGGCCAAAGTTTATTTAATCCCTTTTAAAATAAAAATTCCCCAATAAAACCCTTTGGCTAAAATATACCCATATAAATTATTCCTTACCCCTATGGTTAATAAATGACATTTATTTATTACCATATAATAAAATATCGAAAAAGGTTTTTAACATATAGTTTTATATGTTTAAAACGGAAAAATAAATAAACCCGAAGTTTTAATTTAAACTAAAACTTCGAAAATCCCCCAAACCTCCGTGACCCATTCCCTTGGCATTTTTAATTCCGCCCGACACTTTAACCATAGTTAATATACCCTAACCCCATCGCAACCGTGATCAAACAATGGAATTAATTAAATCACCAGGATTAATTAATAACCATCGATTCTGCCAATCAAATGCCTCCCGGGACATTTAATTAAAGTTAATCATTTTTTAAACCCCGTCGGGCCCGCGCATTAAAACTCCGCCAATTCCACGTCCCGTCCACCGTCAGATCGCCCCCCTCCCCCGGAAGATCAACGGCCCAGGATCATTCCGCTGGCCGTCTTGAGCCCGAAAGTTAACGTGCGGGGGCACAGTGGTTTTGGAATAGTACTCCGACCACGTGTCAAACGATTAATGGAATCGTTGCCTCCCCGCTAAATACCACCATCTCCCAAAAAGCGGTGCGGAAATTACCGCTTACCGCCCAGTCCCGGTGACGTGTCCTCCCATACCAAATGACGTCATCCTCGAAATAATAAAAAATTCCCATTGACTTTGTAAATAAAACAAAAACCCGTGTATTTTCTGTCTTTTTCACTGCTGAAAACCACTGCGTCCTCCACTGAAGAATTCGAAAATTCCGCTGATTAAGATTCCGCCAACCAAAATTGTTGAACGCCATTGTTAGACCAATGCCCAAGCATCCATCCGCCATTGACAAGTACCTGTAAATTTCAAACTTCTCCATCAAACAGGTATTTATTCGATTTCTTGTTGGAACTCTTTGAAAAATCCACTTTCCTATGTTAAAAATTCACGCCAAAGTCTGAAAAAGGGTTAATATCAGTCTATTCTAGTTCCTGCAAGTAAAATCAAAGCTCCCAGAAACAAAATTGCGCCCGATCTGTGAAGAAAACCCCGAAACTTCCATTTTGAATACACAAGAACCAAAATGGAAGCTCCGGCAGCTCTGAATGTAACCCCATTAAATGCCCCTCACAGAGAGTTAGAATACTTACCATTAGTGGATAAAGACTTTCAAATTAAAGACTTAGTTTTCGATGAAAGTCCCCTTCGAAGTTATTGTCGCTGCAGAGACGATTATTCGAAAGGTTTGGATGTCATTGGGTTGTGGGAATCCAATTTCCCGAAGTATCTCATCCCCTCAGTCCATATTTTCCCAGAAATTATCCACTACTGTCACTCCAACTATGATTCAACTCAAAGGGCAGTGTTGTCTCCTGACCAGAGTATCCTTTTCCCCATCACTCCTCAAGCTATCAATACAATGCTCCATTTTGAACCTGATCAAGATCTTACTCCTTTGTCCATGGAAGAACTACTTGAAAAGTCTACCCAACTGTCCCCAGAAAAATTGAAATGCATTTGCCAGACTTTTATGTTACTTGAACATCAACCTAAGGGACCTCCTCCCTATGGTTTTTCTTATTTTAATAATTTAGGCAAACTCATCCTAAATATGATATCCTTTATCATGGGTTTCAATACAAGTGAATATGTTGATGAAATAACTCTGGTATTGTTGTCTATCTTTACTCCTGGGAAACCTCCTGCAGTAAAATATGACTTTGCATCTTTCATTGCCAATAAAATCCATGACCAGTTCATGAGGCTAGATAATGAGAAAGTGTTTAAATATTCCTTATTCATTTACCATCTCATCATCTATTATCAATCAGAGAAGTTCCCTTTTCCTGTTAAAAAGCTTGATGCCAAGGGAAACCCTAGATCTGTTATATTTTGGTCTGCCATAACTCACTCTTCCTATAATTCTCCCTATTCTTATGCTGAGTTCATCGATCTTTTTGTATACCCTGTAACTACCTTGTTGATAGGAATTCCCCCTTCAAGGCTTGGTAATGAGATTAAGAAGACTTTGCAGCTTTCAAGGACATATAAAGTTGGGGACTGGTATTTATACCAAAATCATTCAGTCATCAGAATATATTGATGTGAATTCTATGCATTCAGGTTGCCAAAATATGTGCCTATGAGACTTTTTGCCTTAGAATATTTCAGGCAAATGAATAATTCTGATATGATTCATTTTTGTAGTGTAAAAAAGAAAGCCCAACTAAGGATCAAAAGTCAATTAGGTCCCTTCATATGCAATTCTAGGGACGCTGAGCGAGAAGCAGAAGATATACTACAAAACCAATACAAGTTACAAAGGAGTTTCCGTTGGGTTCCTTATGATCCATTCAGTTTTATCTGTGATAAAAGAATGAAGAACAAATCATCCCCATACTTTCACCACAGGATTCCTGAAATAGAACAATATGCTAATCAAGATGAGTGGGTGGAAGGAACACTAGTTGAGCAAGATAGTGAAGAAGACAATATAAACAAAACTGTGAAAGATCTTGAGAAAAATTTTGACCTAGAATCTTTTGGTCAAGTGAAGGTACCTCACATTGGCAGTTCTTCAGCAGGAAATCTCCAACAGGGATTACAGGAAGATAGTCCATCAATTGTAGTAGAGTCTAAAGGCAAAGGGAAAGAACCTGAAATACAAGTCATTGAAACTTTCATCATGGCAGAGAAACCTCAAACCTCTAGGGCGCCAGATCAAACATAGGTTTCTCCTACTCAAGTAAATCATCCTGAAGTTTCAGAATTGCAAACTCCATCTAATATAGAAATAGGCAAGAAAAGATAGGTTCCAGATCCTACTCCTCCCAAAGAATCCTCAGAGCTACATCAAGCTAAAAAGAAAAAACTCAATCCACTCCCAGAAGTGGAAACTATAGATGAAATAATTGATGATGAAAGAGAAGGTAGTCAACTAACTGGCACAGTTAGTGAAACACAAACAGGCCACAAAGGAAAAGAATTGCAAAAACAGTTGAGTACTGAAGTCTCTTCCTTTAAACAGCCAAAAACAGATACATGTGATATAAAGAAAACTTTCATTAATATAAAAGCAAAGAATGATCCATTGAGAATGCAGGTATATGATCAGTATCTGAGAATGGCTCCACACAATCAGGAAAGATTAATGTCAACATTTGACATTCAACAAGGAAAAATGATGATGAGCCATTTCAAATCCAAGGTGCCAAAACCCAAGACAACATCTGATTATATTAGGACCAATTTTGAGGTCCTGGCAAAAGACATTCATCCCTTGGACCAAATAGAGTTGCATAGACAAATTGGGGAAATGATATATTCAACCCTTACTGATAAGGCCATGGCAGCCCTTAGGCTGCAGGATTCTTTAAATAATACAAACACCCAGTTAAAAATTGAGAAGGCTTCTTCTCAGGCAAAAGATAACAGAATAAAGTCTCTGGAAGAAATAATCATCAATTTGGGTCACAATCCAAAAGATATCAAAAGAATTGAGGCACTAATTAAAAAGAAAGATGATGATATTATTGCACTCAGAAAGCAACTAAAATTACCAGCCTCAAGGCTTCCCCAAACCCAAGAAGTTTTGAAGGAAAATTCACAGGAAGAAATGAAGGAGTTGCTCTTGAAAATGACTGAGCAACTGAGTGAAACAGAGAAAGAATTGGAACAGGCATTAAGAGAAAAATAGGATATCATGCAAACATCCACAACATAGATCACTACAAGTACCACAGTAGCAGATCAACAAACAGAGTCAGCACAGGTAAACACTTCTGGTTTAAGTTCTGATGAATTGGTAAAACGAATGGAAAGTTTAAAACTCAGAGTCACAAAATTGCAGCAAGTAAATCTGGAGCAGAAATATGATATGTCTAAAAAGACTGTTGCTGATAATACTAGGGAAATCAAAAGACTGGAAAAAATGGTTAAGGCTTTAGAAAGAGATCTTTCATTAGAAAAGCCTTTGAGAGAAATAAGCGAAATTCTTTGGGATAATATAGTTGAGTCAATAAAGAGTGTTTGGTCCTTTGTTCAGATAATATTTGAACAAAATGACTTAGTCAAAGTAGCCATGGAAGAAATAGATAAAACAAGAGATGAATTAAGAGGTAGGCCAGAGCAAGCCAATCAACTTATACAGTTTTTGAACACCCAGACCAGGCAACAACTTGCAGAGCTTGGAATTGATGACAGGACAGGTACTATTTTAGAAATAAAAAGAGTTTTTACCAAAAGAGCTATTATGCAAAATTTGGAAAGGAAATGCTCAGATATTTTGGAAGAAATTAATGCTTTCAAAGAAAAGTTTTAGGTTTTATTGGACAATGGGTTACCCAGTCCTATGCTCTCAGAGGAAAAAATAATGGACCTAGAAACCTATGTTAATAAAATAGGTATACATGCTCATAACACAACTGCTCATTCTATCAGTTCGTCAAAAGCAACATTGCCAACAGGGAGGAATCTCTACGACAGGTTAAAGGATTTGTTTCATCTTGAGTATGAAATACGGTATTTATTCCCAAATAGGCCTACTTTCTTCAGGTACACAGAGGCCGATGAAACATTAAGGAAACTTAAAAGAACCATAATAGCAGAAGATCAATGGTGAGAAGACTTATTGGAAATTTTGTGAAATTTATCTTCAGGTAGAGAATTTTGTCTTTTTACTATCATGTCAAGGATAAATAATGAGCACAGGTTAAAGAGTATCCGTTAGGCAGTTTAAAGAGTATCAGTAGAAACAAAGAGTATCAGACAAGCTAGGCAGTAAAATAGAATTACTCAGAAGGATAGCATCGAGCTCTATTGTAGGACCTGACTCCAGCACATCCACAAAGGGAGGAAACAACACACCAGCAGTTACTTTTTGTCCTATCTACGAGACCATCTGTCTCCTTTTTATTGTAACTTATTCATTAGTCAGCCGAGATTATTTGCTAGGTTAGTGTGAGATATTTTAAATCATTTTTTGTATAAATAAGCCCTCAAAGAAAGTATTGAGGGTGAATTCTACTACTTTGCTGTGACATTGATGTTTTTGGAATAAAAGTGTTTTGGAGAAATTTATTTGTGACTTGCTGGATGAAAATTTGAAGCTCAGGACTTTTTTGCAGGATTCATGTGTCTGGATGCAGTTCAATAAGTCTTTCTATCCTATGTTTTAAGTTTTATATCTGTTTATAATATCATTGTGTCCATTTCTGAATACTTGACATAAAAGAATAACTGAGAATTTACTTAATTGTACTCTGAGTTCAGTTGTGATTATTCTAAATGTTTTCCTCTAAATTAGTTATAAGCAATGAATTCTTAATTGCTCTTGCTTCGCTAATTTAAACATTTTGGTTACTATAGTAAAGAATTCTTCACTGCTCTTTATTTGTAATCATTTCATTTCTTTCTTTTGAACATGGTGAAAGATTCTTAACTGCCTTTCATCCCTTCAAACCCATTCCATCCAGTTTAAATTTTAAGGATTGTTCTCTGTTTGGCTATCTTGCCCTGTAAAGCCATCTTGTGTGTAGAATAGAAATCCAGTAAAGCCATCGTTTGACTCCATAGCCCAATGGACTGAAAATCTTAAACCTTTCCCTTAGTTGGCGGATTCCACCATTCAAACAAAATGAAAACTCTTGGACTTATAACTAGCCTAAAACTTTCTAAGAACAAAGATAAATTATAAAGAGAGAGCCCTATCTGGATGCAGATTGGCTAGATTCTGCATCTGAAGGTTGGTTTGTGGTTACCTCGGGTATACTTTCCTTTTCCACAACTTCAAGGAAAACTTGAGTGATAACATAAGGCAAGATTTGTTTCCCAGGGCTTCTCACAGATCGAGGGGATTGATTATGAAGAAACCTTTGAACCTGTCACACGGTATTCTTCCATAAGGACCATCCTTTCTCTCTCAACGCGGATGGGTTGGCACATTCATCAAATGGATGTGAAGACTACATTCCTTAATGGGATCATTGAGGAAAAAGTGTACATTGAGCAGGATGAAGGATTTGAGATCTTCAGTAGTGAGTCGCATGTGTGCAGACTCAAAAGAGAATTTTATGGGCTAAAGTGAGCACCTCATGCTTGATACACTCAGATTGATATCTATTTCACTAGACTTGGCTTCATCAAGAGTGAGGTAAATGAAAACCTATACCAAATTGTGGTGGAGGGTAAGGTTTTAATCATTCTTCTTTATGTTGATGATTTAATATTGACTGGTGATGAGTAGCTGATTCACTCATGCAAGGAAGACCTTGCAAAGGAGTTCGAGATGAAGAATATGGGCCTCCCTCATTATTTACTTGGATTGGAAATATGAGAGTGAGAAAGTAAATTTTTTGTGTCTCAAGGCAAGTATGCAAGGGAGGTACTTGGTAAGTTTCACATGGAGGACTACAAACCCATGGATACTCCTCTTCCACGAAATTGGATTAAAGAGGATGCTACATTAACAGAGGTAGTGGATGCTAATATCTATCGACAGTTGGTGGGTTCGCTCATGTATTTAGTTAATACAAGACGAGACATATCCTATGCGGTGAACCGTCTTAGTCAAGTGATGCTTAAGCCAACCAAGCTCTTTTGGAAGGCGGGAAAGCATGTCCTGAGATATCTCAGGGGCACATCTGAGTATGGATTATGGTACAGACTGATGGATGAGGTGAGCTTTCATGGCTTCACGGATGCAGATTAGGTAGACAGCCCAACAGATAGAAAGAGCACATCAGGAGGGGTTTTTAGTATCAGATCTACAACTGTTTCTTGGTAAAACAGGAAACAGAGTTTTGTGGTACTCAGTTCAATAGAAGCAGAATACATGGCAGAAAGTTAAGATGCAAGTGATGCTATCTAGATGAGGAAGATCCTGGTTAGTTTGTTCGATTCTCATTTAGATCCTACATTGATTCATCGTGATAATAAGAGTTGCATTAAACTCTCTATTAATCCTATGTTTCACGATAGATCTAAGCATATCAATATCGGGTATCATCATATCAGATATTGCATGTAGCGGAAGATCATGTTGCTTTAGTACATTCCTACAGAAGATCAGGATGTAGATATTCTGATGAAGGCACTCACTGACAGAAAATTGAAATACCATAGAGACATAATCAGGGTGAAATGATAATCCCTATCTTGTTGAGAGGGACTGTTAAGATTCAACAAGATGATGAACCTAGTGAAAATTAAGCACCTTCACTAGGTGGGGCCCGCAGGTTTTTTTTAGGTGTATGTCTATTTTTAGAATGGTGAGCATATTCTAAAATTAGCATGATGTTGTTTCTAGATGGTTGAGAAAATTTTATCTTTGGATGAATTTCTATCTTTAGAATATGGGCGAAGTCTATTTATAGATTGCTAATCTAAAAATAGAATGCATGTCAATTATTATTAACCCTTAATAATAATCAGACAATAAATAGTAACTTGTTCTCTTGGAGCACTTGATTTCAGTGAACAGATGTGGCAAATCAGTGGCCTGGAGGAATTACGCAATTCCTAGGGTGGTTGGTGACTCATGCATGGAGGACTTCGTTATAACCAATTGTGGCAAATTGTAACAGAGTTGGAAGAGTAGTTATGGGAGTCATTATTTAGTTTAACTAAGTTAAGTGAGTTAAACTCAATTGTGATAGTTGTAACTAAGGATACACTAGTAAAATATGAGTGAATTAATTATTTAATTAATTCACAAGTAGTGTCTTACTTGCAACTGAAGAAATACAACAGTTAACTACTTGCATGCCAAATGCAGTGGAGACTCAGTGGGGAGATAGGTGAAAGGGTGTGTTTGACTATCAGTTGTGACTATAGTGATGCATTCAATGCATCTACATAGACATTGGAGTTGCCAATGAGGATTACACCGTACAAGCAAGGCAATATCGAATTCATTTAGGGATCTTCTTCAGCAGGGATTACGTAGTGGATGTGGGCTATCAGGAGGCAAGAAATTGGTGCATAGATATGCAAATTTTTGCATGATAGTGTGTGATGATTGTATATTGTACTGAGAGCTCTATGAGCTGATATTTATATGAGATTGTTACATGTTCCATTTATATGCATAAAATATGATAGTTGGGGTTTTTAACTCTAATATTTCTCGGTAAAACATCTTGTTATTTGCGATTTATTTTTAGAAGATGGGCGAGGTCTATTTATAGATTGATAATCTAAAAATAGAATGCATGTTGATTATTATTAGCCCTTAATAATAATTAGACACTAAATCATAACTTATTCTCTTAGAGCACATGATTTTAGTGAACAGATGTGGCACATCAGTGGGATGAAGGAATTACACAATTCCTAGGGTGGTTGGTGACTCATGCATGGAGGACTTCATTATAACTTATTGTGGCAAGTTGTAATAGAGTTGGAATAGTAGTTATGGGAGTTGTTATCTAGTTTAACTCAGTTAAGTGGGTTAAACTCAGTTGTGCTATTTGTAAGTAAATATACACTAGTGAAATATGAGTGAATAAATTATTTAATTAGTTCACAATTAGTGTCTTAATTTCAACTTAAGAAATATAGTAGTTAAATACTTGCATGTCATATCTAGTGGAGACCCAATGGAGAGATAGGTGAAAGTCTATGTTTGACTATCAGTTGTGACTATAGTGATGCATTCAATGCATCTATAGAGACATTGGAGTTGACAATGAGGATTGTGCAGTACAATAAAGGCAAGATCAAATTCATTCAAGGATCTTCTTCTATAGGGATTGCGCAGTGGAGGCAGGCTATCAGGAGGCAAGAAATTGATGCATAGATATGAAAAATTATGCATGACAGTGTGTGATGATTGTATATTTTATTGAGAGCTATATGAGCTGAGCTTTGTATGAGATTGTTACATGTTCCATTTATATACATAATATATGATAGTTGGGTTTTTAGCTTTAAGCTTTCTCGGTAAAACATCTTGTTATGTGCGATTGATTTTTCTTCATATGTTTGCAATTGGAAATTTAATTTTCGCAAAGAATTAAGTGGAAGGATTTTGTATTTAACATAAGATTAAATTTTTAGATCAGGAGAATCCAGAAATACATTATTGTGTTTATAAATTTCTACATGAAAAATATACTGGAGTTTATGGGTCATAAAAAATTTGACAAATTTTTCTATCCAAGATGATAAGAGATGGGATAAATTACTTGATTTCATCAAATAGAACATATTGCTAAATTTTAGTGACCAGAAAACAAATAAGCAAGAGAAAACTAAAATTAGCATGAGCAGTAAATAGAAAGTCATATTTCTAGCAAAAATCATCAAACAACATCCCTAAAAAGCTATGCAGAGTGTTCAAATCAGTTCATATTTTCTATTTTTGATCCCTAGTTTTGTAGATATCCAAACAAGTTTGGATAATATTCTAGTTTGTAATAAATTTTCATTCAAGCTTATATATTTTTCGTCAAACTCCATAAGTATTGGGTAATTCAAAGAAGAAAGCATTGAACCCTTGTGATGAACCAATGACATGACTGTAATTTTCTACGATATTTCTGAAGATAACTGAAGGATTATGGATACATTCTGAGAAAGTTGTGAATCTATGTGATTTCTTCTTGTTATTCATTTATGTCTACATTTTTATTTTCCTACACATTTTCAAGGTAACATAGGAGTTTGGGTATGAGTAGATTTCATGTCAATATCTCTAAAAGCCCCTTGCAAAGTTATAATTATTAACAAATATTAATTAACTAAACAATTTGTCTTAGTTAATTCCTCTAAATCCTTTAATTATTTCCTTATGTCATCTCTTGGACATGTATTGTTTGGTTATAGAAAGCTTGTACATGCATCTACTATATATAATAAATTAGATAGTCAATATGAATGTTTAAGGAATTATATATCTTCTTAAAATATTCTTTCCAAATCATTTCAAATATTAATTCTATTAGGAATGGAGAATCAGCCCTTCTATTTTCTCATAAATACTTAGTATTTACATTTGTTTAAAATTTTAAATAATTGGTCATCCAATTAAAATCAAACACCACTTAGATGCTTTAGCACATTTCCCAAATCTAGAACTATCTACAAAGGTACAATGTTACCAATGATAGAAAAGGAGATCAAAAAATTACAGAATGGAAATATCATAATTCAGCTGAGACATTCTCGATGGGTGGTCAAATTGGTACAAGTCCAAAATAAAAATGGAGATATCAAACTTTGTATGGATTTCAAGAACCTGAACTGATGTACGTTGAAAAACAATTATCCTCTTCCTCAGATGGATCACTTGTTGCAAAAATTAATAGGAGCATCCAAAATATCTATCATGGATGGCTTCTCAGATTATAATCAAATAGAAATGCACCCAAATGACAAAGACAAGATTGCATTCAAAATGACATGGGTACCTTTATGTATCATAAAATGCATTTTGGGTTGATGAATGCAGGAGATACTTGTCAAAGGGCTACGGATATTGCATTTTTGGGAGAGAGATATCATTTCATAGTTATATATCTCAATGACATGACTATTTTCTCAAAATTATATGAAGATCATCTATAACATTTCAGAAAAATTTCCTCAAGTGCATAATATTTGGCCTTTCATTGAATCTTAAGAAGTCATTATCTTCAGTTCAAGAAGTAAAGCTATTGTGACATATTGTCTCAAAAAAATGTCTTAGGATTGACTCATAGAGTGTATAATCTATTTCGAATATTGGTCTACCTAGGAACAAGAAAGAAGTTAGTCCTTCTTGGGTAAGATTAATTTCTTGCACATATCGATTGTAAATTCTACAGATCTCTTAAAACACATTACAAGTATGTTGAAAAAATATAAGGAAGATGTGTGGTGTGTGTTATATTCTTTCCATGATTTGGACCCTATATTAGGTGGGCATACCCACCTATGGTTTTGTGCGTGGGTTTGCACATGGTTTTGGGCATGATGATTTTATGCTCATGGTATTTTATAGATCTAGTCAAGGAAAATAAGGTTATGTTCTAATCCAGGGTTAATGGATCGGGGCTTATGAATGCTTCAACATGTATATATACATGTTGTAACACTAAATGTAATATAATGAAAACTCAATTTGGTAGTCCCTCTTTTGGATCCATGGGAAAATCCATGTGTATATTCATTTTATGTTTTATGATCTCCCTATTGTTTATTTTTTGATTTTTGAGAATTCATTTGCAGATCATTTATGTACAGGGTTAAAATATACATTTGGTATCAAAGTTGTTTCAGCTTCAAGGGGATGCCTTTTTTGCTAAGGGTTTTTTTTCTTGGGTCTGTGGTAGACCCTGTTAAGTGGGAGATCTGCGTGATCTATTCTTGTGGTTAAATAAGATGGAAAGCAGTGGAAAGATAGAGGTCAAGAATGTTAATGGTTAGAGTTTTTATTTGTGGAAGCTAAAATTGGGCGAAGTTGGATCGGAAGGCAAAAAGAATAATACAATTGTGTATGTCATATTCATTATTGTTGAATTTATCTATGGAAGCTATGGTGAATAATATGTGGGTCAAGTTAGGAGCTTTTTACCAATCTAAGCCTCTACTGAATAAGTTGTTCCCGTGGAAAAAAATGTATAACCTAAGGATGAAGGATGGAGGCTCAGTGAAAGAGCATTTGAACACCTTGAATACTGTGGTAAGTCGGTTTTCAACTATTGATATTAAAATCTAAGATGAGGATAGGTGTATCAATTTTTTGTCTTCTCTACCAAATTCGTGGGATAGTCTGGTTGTTGCAATAGGTAGCAATACAACTACCTTGAATTTTGATGAAATTGTCTTAGCCTTGCATTTGGAGGAAATCAAATGGAAAAATATGGAGGGCTAGAATGGATATTCCTTATTTGTACGAGGAAGGTCCAAAACAGAATACAAATATTTTTTCAAGTGGGAGATATAAATCTCTAGGAGAGACTGGAAAGGTGTGCTGGAAATGTGGAAAGGAAGGGAACTTCGAAAGGGATTGCGGATCTAAAACTACTAATAAAGGAAAGGGATTTTATGATGCCCCTTCTGCAGAGGTGAAAACTACCTCATATGAAGTTGGGGATGTTTATTTGGATTCTTTTTCAAATACACATGTACATCATGAGGCATGGTTGATTGACTGAGGTGCATCCTTTCACTTCACTCCTCATAGGGATTTGTTCTGCGAGTATGAGAAGTATGATGGTGGTGATGTCTTATTAGGGGATGATATGAAGGCCAAAATCATCGGAAACAGAAACTTCAATCTGAGGTTGTAAGCTGGAAGGATTAGAACACTTCATTTTATTCTACATATTCCTGCATTGGCTAGAAATCTGATTTATATAAGCAAGATAGATGATGCAGGTGTAAAAATAGTGCACGAGAAAGATACCTCCAAGATGGGTTGGAGATCACTAGTATTGATGCGGAGAGCTCGGATTGGAACTCTATACAAGCTTCTTGGTAGCACTGTTATTGATGGGTGCAACAGTTTTGTGGTTCCTGGAAGTGGAGCAGAAAGCCTAGTAGTCTCTCGAGAAAAGACCATGCTATGGCATCAAAGGCTTGGGCATATTGGAGAGAAGGGCTTTCAAATACTGTATGGTAATTTCGTGATAGAAGGTATGTCTAAATTCTCTCTGGATTTCACTTTATGTGAAATTTGTTTATATGGGAAGTAGAATCGGGTGAGTTTTCCTTCTTATGCTAAGAGGGCGAACAAGATGTTAGAGCTTATGCATAATTATGTGTTTGGACCTATGTCAACTCCATCACTAGGTAAGTCTGTGTACTATGTTTCATTCATATATGACTTCTCAAGGAATACATGGATATATTTCCTGAGGAAGAAATCTGATTTATTTGACAAAGTTAAATAATTTAAGGCTCTGGTGGAAAACTAGACCAAGAAGAAGATAAAGGTGTTTAGGGCAGATAATGCTGGAGAGTTATGTAAGAAGGAATTTGAAGAGTTCTATAAGAAGTGTGGTATAGAACGACAAGAGACTGCTCCAGACACACCTCAACAAAACAGAGTTGCAGAAAGAATGAATATAATGTCGATGGAAAACGAAAGAAGCATGCTTAGTGGTATTGGGTAAGGATAGGAATTATGGGTAGAGGGAGTGGAGATTACATGCTACCTAGTTAACATGAGGTAAGGACTGGTGTTGGGCCATGAAAAAGGTATGTTTTACCCTCATAGTTAGCTCTATTGATTACTAAATTTCATATGTTTACCTTCACTTTGGATTGGAAATAAATCTAGAAGAATTAATTGTAAACAAAGGGTAAAACGAATTATCAACAAAATATGTGATTATTGGCATAAAAAACTAAGTTCCAATGTTTTTACGTGTAGGAAATCTGAACCAAATAACTATTGTTCAAACGATTGAAGAGCAGCGGCCAAGAAAAGAAAAAGATCATATCTTGTTCATGTGAACCAGTGAAAGATGAGGAGAATCACACTTATTTCATAATGCAATCTTCTGGACAGCTGTGAAATCCTCACTATCTCCTGATGCTTATGATTAACTATTATCCATTTTATTTTTCCATAAGTTATAAAATACTGGTAGGTGAAATAGAATGGGGATTTTTTACCCATATTTTGTAATTTTACATTATTCACATTTCTTCAAGACAAAGTTTTCGCACTTAGCAATGTTGTACCTTTACTTTGAATTTAATGAAGGAGATAACGGTTCCTTCGTAATCATGTTCTGAATATCTTCTAGCAGAGAATTCTGGAAGCTATGGGCCTGGTTACTAGGAGCACTACTACTTTTCTGAGTTATATTCTTAAATGCCCCTTCTACAATTAATCATTTTCGTATTTCGTAGAATCGGAATTGATTTAATTATCATCAGCATTGAGTGATTTTCGTTTCGATTAATTTGAAGTCTTAGTTGCTTTTACTTTCCACATGAATTTATTTCTTTCATTTACCAAAGTTATTCAAGCATTTGTGAATGATTGATGTTGTTTGGTTAATCAGTCATTGTGCATTTCAATTGCAGAGCATGAATAAGTTACTCATTGTTCAATTGTTGCAGTATTACCTTTCTAATTAAATAAATTGCCATAGATATTGATTAGTGCTTCTAGCGAAGTGTTAATTGTTTAATTCTTGCATTTTAGTTTCCTTTATACAAAGAATGAATCAGAACTAAGTTAAGTTGATTGATTAAAGTTATTTCATGGTTGCTTTTTGAATTTTCTTGATTTAACTTCGAGAATTAGATATTACTTCTTGCAATGACTTAGAATTGTCAACCTTTGATTTCACTTGCATAAAATTTGTTGAGCCCTCTTGAAATAAACAGACTTACCATGGCTTGATAATTAATGTAGGTATTAAGATTCCTTTTCAATAGTCGTCTTAATGCACCAACAACTGGTAAGAAAGCCTCTCTTTCGCATCTATGGGTATTTGGATGTGATACATATGTAAATGTTCCAAAGGGGAAAAGGACCAAGTTGGATAATAAATCTGAAAGGTGCATATTTATTGGGTATAAGGATGGTTTAAAAGGTTAGAAGCTTTGGAACCCTATAATATTCCTTTTTTTGGTATCATCTATGACAGGGTTAGGATGGACTTCTAGAGTTGGGAGTAGACAGGTCATAGATACAGGTTGGTGTCATGAGCGAGCCCAAGGGCTTTTTGGAGGATTTTTTAGGAGTTTATATGAGGACCAATGGCATTCTCTTGATATATTCCATCATCCACACAAATTTCAGAAAAATGAGTTATGTTTTGGGCTTAACTCAATTAATTATGCTCAAGGTTGCATTCCAAGATGAATACTTGATAGAACACCTTAGTGTAATATCTCGTTGGAACCGGAATGAGGAGATATTTAGGATGGGATGTTGAGAAGTGACTTATAGTGGCCAGAGATAGTACCATGGCCGTTATACTATTTTCCTTAATTAAAAATGACTTTAATCAGTCATTTAATTAAAGGAAAAATAATATTTAGATGAAAAGAGGGCCAAAATTGACTTAAGTGAAATATAATTAAATTAAAGTCACTTTGATAGATTCAATGGATGATCTTCTAGAACAATAATAAAATAATAAGATAAAATGCTTCTAAAGGATTGGAGATCTATCCATTAGATCTATAAATGGAGAAGCGAAAGGTCATTTGAAGATATCTTGGATTGGATCATTGTTTGTGCGAGAGGTTTCAAAACTTGGATTCTCTACTTCAGTAGTAGCCCAAGGACAGAAACCCTAAGGTGATTTAGTGAGAGTGGGCGAGCACCCATCTCTTCCCTTGGTGGATCCATTCAGGATTCACAAGTTGCATTTTATTTCTAGTTTGTTTTGGAGGCCAGTTGCGGCATAGTTGTAAATCTATTTGGGCCAGCCATTTCAAGTTTTTGTATCAGCAATTTTATATTAAAAATATAAGGTTGAGATATTTTGCACACTTACATTGTCTATTTTTCAGTTGCATATTATATTTATTTTTTTGTTGTAAATATTGTGGTTGATGTTATGCAAATTGTTTATAATGTTAGCAACTTAAATTTCTGAAGTTATTTTACATGGAAAATCTTCTGGTATTTTTATGGTTGAACTAATTTCCAGAAAATTTCTTAAATTATCTCATTTGGTGTATTACAATGGCATCAAAGTTGGTGATCTTTCCAGCCTGAGAATTTACTTTCAAAATTACTGGAAAATCCAAATTGAAGGGTTTTACTATAGCTCACTTTTACAAGATGATCCATTGTTTATTATTTTGAGAAATTATTGGAGGACACAGTTAAGCTCTTGTGTTTTTTTGTTGTTTTAAAGGTTCATTAGCTTATGAGAGCTATAGTCGAACCTATGTTCATTAGCTTTTCAGGTATAGGCGAACCTCTAGGGTTGAGATTAATATTCTATTTCTGAAGTAGCGTGGGAGTCTCTAGGCCAATGCAGAGGAGGAGAGTTGAACCTAGTTGTTGAGGAAGGTATAAACCATTTGAAATTTTTTTGTTGAGGAAGTATAGGAGGGATTAATAGATGCAAGTTTGGAGGGATTTTGAATAATTCATTGATCATTGTGTAGAAAATGTATTCAACAGCTACTCGGAGAGTGTAGAGCTTATTGGGATCAATTTTGGAGGATCGTGATTTGGGAAAACCATTTCTGGGTTTCGGTTGGATTGGATTTAGGAGTCTGGGAGTAATTTTTGAGAATTTTTTGAGCACCGGTTGTAGGTGTTTTGGCCAATCCATTCTAACAGCTAGTGTATAATTGCTGAGGGAGAACATTTTGCTGAGCCAAACTTATATTGGAGGGCCAAACTTATTCAGCTAGAATTTGCCCAATATTTTTTTGTGTATTTTTAGTAGAGTCCGTGGTTAAAACCTAAAATTTTTCTAAGTATCAGATCATCCCATTTACGCAATCACTTCTCAGCGAGTACTTATAGGCACTAGGAAAAAAAGAAAATTTGGAAAGTTGGAATTAGAGAAAACCATTTCTGGGTTTTGTGAGTAGAGTCTGTGGCTAAAATCTCAGATTTTTCTGAGCTGGAGATCAGATCATGTACACAGTCCCTACTCAGCTAGAAACTATAGGAGCTAGGAGAAAAAGGGTCAAATTTTGAAGGTGGGAATTCAAGGAACCCATTTCTCGGTTTTTCTAGGTTTTGGTCAAGGATCACCTTCCCAAATTCTTATCATTTTCTGGGCAGTAGAAGAAACCCAACTAGTAGTCAAAAGTCAACCAACAACAAAATTTCGAACAATTATAGAATTTCCAGAGTCAATGCAGAGCCGAGGAGAGATCATTCCCTTGCACTTGGGGTAGCATTTTTTATCTTGCTTTGCTAGGATGAATTCATCTTGTTGTGCAAAAATGATTTGCTAGAGCCCAATTTATTTTCCAGAGCCTAAATTATTTGTCAGAGCTAGATTTATCTGTTGGGGAAGGGTATTGTAATGAGAAATGTATTAATGTATGTAGGGTTTTTTTGTGGTACCTTTCATTATTATCATAACTTTTTATTATTGCCATCAACATGGGGTTATTAAAATACCTCCTAAACCAAAATTTAATCACAACCGCTGAATATTTGAACTACAAATTTTCTATCGACCAAGAGCCCAAGAAGAACAATAGCCCTTTCTTAAAAGGGGTCTACTTCATTCTTCGAAATGGGAAATCATGGGACCTACAGAAAGAATCAGAGATAGGGCACAAAATTCTTACGCTTGGGACATTTTTTTAACACATGAAGATCACATGGAGAGTTCTTTCCAAACTTGAGGAACTTAATGAAATCCTTTTGAATGTAAAACAGTCAAATGGGAGAAAATTAATTTGGGCCTTAAAACCATGTATGCTTGATCTCATACAACCCAAGTTCTTGGAGGAAACTTGTGGAGGGGTCACACTTTCAGTTGAAGCTTGTCTCAAAAACATCACGATACTAACCATCCCTACAACCCCTTACAATGATGACATTATGAGGAGAATTTCCAGATTGATGGTAGGGACCTTTCAGGATTTGGACAATGGTGCAGGCTCTACCTTTGGGAAGAAGCTTGAGGATTTAGGAGGTATGGCCACATTTAGAACACATTACATCATGTTTGAACTTGAATATGATGCCTTGATTCTACAAATATTCCAATGCTTCTTCAACATTAGGAGACATCATGCTGACACATTCATAACACACATGCAGTCCATCCTGTCGTCATGTATGAGAGACTATGAGGTTATTTTTTGAGAGTTGCAGACTAGGGTGTTGAGCAGTTGGAGGAGACAATAGTTGGTCTCACCTGTTGCTTATGAGCTAGACCACAGGCTGGTTGAGTAAAATATTGGGTTATTCACGAGACAGTTGACCAAGGAGGAGCTGCTCCAGTTTGGTGGATGATGTATCAGAAATGAGTTGAGGAGGAAGGGACTTTGCATCATCTACAAAGAGCCACGGGGGACTAATTCCTCATGCTTAAGTGATGTAGATGATGTGGCAGAGGCAGAAAAGAAGGAAATTCCTTCTGTATGTGAGGACGAATACTCTTCATCACATGAGTCCATGGGATCATATGAGGATGCTTCTGTGGAGCAAGAGCATTCATGCAGAGTTGATGATAGTAGGTTGGAGTTGTATTCCAGTGTGTAGGGTGAGAAATCAAGGGATTCTACGAGAGATACTCTAGGTGATTAGTCACTTCTGACGATTCAGCTGCAGTAGTATATGGTGAAGCATGGGTCAATAGAAGAGGAGGATATGCACATCATGCATGATAGTCCTTTGGGGGAGAGCCAGGTGGAGGCTAGCATTGAGTCTATGATGGATGTACGACTACCCTTAGGGTCAGCCATGGGTGAGGAGAAGACGAATGTACGAGGTTCTAGTAAGGAGGTAGCAGTTGCATATACTTATCCTCTTGAGCTATTGTAGGTTGATGGGATAGTTCTGCAGGAGGATAGTATACAACAGGAGCATGACATTCCTGATCAGGAGAGGTATGAGCTATTGGAGATGGTGGAGCATCCATCATTGGGCCGATACACAGATTAGGTGTAGATATATGCACATGCAGTCAATCGAGCAGCAATTATTTCAGGAAGTAGAACTCCCCAGGAGTACATCTATGGAGCTTACAGGATATCTCAACCACTTTGGCCTTTTATAGAGAGAGGGGCCTTCCTCTACAGGAATATCTCATCGGAAAACAGGACAGAACAGGGTGATTTGAGGATGGGTAAGAGACAAAAATCCAGACGTGTTTCGTATGTAGATGTCACTACATTGAATCCTTCTTCTAGGTTTGGTTGGTGGGTGATCATGAGTTGGTGCCCTCTTGATGGTACGATCTTCTTTGTAGGGAGTCTAGTGAAGCAGGGGCCCTTAGGCATGATAGATGCTATGGATTCTCATTGTCAATGGGGCACGTGCCAATAGTTCTTCACCATTCAATACTGAATTTAGGAAAGTAGGGTTAGCATCAAATTGATTCCAGAGTTGGATTGGATAGAGGTGATGAGTTGGTATTCTACTGATAGAGTATCATTTGTAGTCCCATGTACATTTCAGCAGGACCACTTGGATGAGAGAGATGTTGCATGTTCCATTGGGCCATGGATTGTGGACCAAAAATCCATCAGTATTTCAGTAGCACTATCTTGATATCCACAGATCAGGAATAACGTCAGCCTAGATCGGGAGTTGGACTGGAGAGAGGTGATGAGCTGGCATGCAGTTGGTGGGGCAGCTTATACAGTTAGAGGTACAACACAGCAGGAGCCATGGGGCATAGATGCTTGCTGGCAGACTTTGCTTCATGGGTCAAGAGCTATAGCCAGAGGCAGTACGCAGTCCGAGTCGTGGGACTTGAGTGATGATTGGCCATGGTGGCATTGGGATCTGGGAAGATTTTTTGATGATAGGTACAGTGAGAGATCAGTTTGGGATCTCGACATTGAGGGGTTTATTCCGGGTGGCTTGAAACAGGTTCATAACAGCACTTAGGGATTTGTATGGGATCTGGGCATTGGGTCTTAGTTGGATCAGGCCAATAGGGTGGCCCACATATTTGGATTGCTTAAGGGCAAGCAATCTTGGGACCGAAGTTCTGTAATATTCGTTTTCTTGGTATCACCTATGAATGGGTTAGGATGGACTTCCAATGTTGGGAGCAGACAATTCACAGATATAGGTTGGTGTCATCAATGGTCGCATGGGATTTTTGGATGATTTTTGAGGAGCTTCTATGAGGACCGATGGCATTCGCTTGATATATCCCATCATCTACAAAGTTTTCCTTTCCTTTCGACGCATTCTGATAACTTTCAGAAAACTGAGTTATTTTTGGGCTTAACTCAATTATTTATGCTCAAGGTTGCATTATGGGAGGAATACATGATAGAACACCTTAGTGTATTAGCTCGTTGAAACTGGAATGAGAAGATATTTAGGATGGCCCGCTGAGAAGTGACTTATAGTGGCCATAGATAGTACCATGGGCAATATATTATTTTCCTTAATTAAAAATGACTTTACTTAGTCATTTAATTAAAGGAAAAATAATATTTAGAGGAAAAGGGGCCAGAAGTGACTTAAGTGAAATGTAATTAAATTAAAGTCACTTTGATAGAGTCAATGGAGGAACTTCTAGAATAATAATAAAATAATAAAGTAAGATTATTCTAGAGGATTGGAGGTCTATCCATCAAATCGATAAAAGGAGAATCGAAGTTCATTTAGAGATATCTTAGATTGGATCATTGTTTGTGTGAGAGGTTTTAAAACTTGGATTCTCTACTTCAGTAGTAGCCCCAGGATGGAAACCCTTGGGCGATTTAGTGACAGTGGGAGAGCACCCATCTCTTCCCTTGGTGGATACATTCAGGATTCATAGGTTGGAGTTTATTTCCATTTTTTTTGGAGGCCTATTGTGGCATTGTTTTAGATCTTTTTGGGCCATTATTTCAACCATTTCTAGTTTTTATACCATCAATTTTATATTACTAAAATAAGACTGAGATCTTCTGCATACTTACATTGTCTATTATTCAGTTGTAGATTATATTTGTGTTTTTTCTATAAATATTGTGGTTGATGTTATGAAAATCGTTTATAATGTTAACAAATTAAATTTCTAAAGTTATTTTACATGGAAATATTCTGGTGATCTTATGGTTGAATTAATTTCCAACAAAATTCTTAAAATATCCCTTTTGGGATATTACAAACCTAGAAACATGGAATGTTGTGTACAACTGAGATGTGGTATTTAGACATGTGAAATATGTTTTTAAGCATGAATTCCTACCAAAGGAACCTACGAATATAGATTTTGAGCTTAAGGAGGAAGAATCAGATTCTAAAACATAACAATATTTCAAAGAGGAGGAGCCACAAAATCCACCTATGAGAAGATCAATTCGAGAAATAAGGAAACCAAAATGGTATTGTCCATTTGATTTCTATTCAAATTTTTCTTTAGCTATCGCTGATGATGATCCCAAAAATTTTAGGGAGGCAGTGGATTTAGAGGATGGAAAACTATAGAAGGAGGACATGGTTGTTGAAATGGCATCCTTGCAGAAAAATGAGGCATGGGATCTGGTGGAGTTGTCATTTGGAAGGAATCCCATTGGGATAAAATGGGTGTTTAAGAATAAGTTGAATGCAAGAGGAAAGGTGGAGAAATACAAAGCTCAGTTGGTAGAAAAATTTTATTCCCAAGTACTAGGAATTAATTTTGGTAATAGTTTTTCTCCTTTTTCCAAGGTTAATTTTATTAGATTACTTTTAGTTGTTGTTCTTTCATTTTATTTTGAGTTAGAAAAGATGGATGTGAATACAACATTTCTTCATAGGGATTTGGAAGATGAGATCTACATGAAGCAACCTGAAGGATTTACAGTGAAGGGTAAGAAATAATTGGTATGCAAGCTAAAAAAAAAATTGTATGGGTTAAAACAATCACCAAGGATGAGGTATGAGAAATTTGATACCTATATACATGGCCTTGGCTTCACCAGAAGCAAAGAGGATCATTATGTGTATTTTAAATTAACTGGTGACCGTGTTATTTATTTCGTCTTGTATTTAGATGATATGTTGTTGGTTTTAAACAACAAAGCAATTATCCATGATTTGAAGACCTAATTGTTCTCCAAATTCTACATCAAGGATCTTGGTGCTGCAAACTATATTTGGTGTAGGGAAACGAAATGAGATCAGGAAAAGAGGAAGCTATGGTTAAACTAGAGGAAGTATGTCGAGAAAATATTTCAGAGGTTCAATATGAAAGATAGTAAATTGGTTAAGGTTCCTATTCCTGTAGGTGTAAATCTATCTCCTGAACAATGTCCCAATACACATGAAGAAGAAGAGGACATGTATCATGTTCCATATGAAATTGCGGTAGATAGCATGTTCTATGCAATATTATGTACTATAACAAACATTGCACATGCAATGGGAGTATTGAACAGGTTTATGTTGAAACCAGAGAAGGAGCACTGGACAACATTAAAGCGGGTTTTGAAATATTTGCATGGCACTAGTGATTATGGTCTATGCTACCAATGAAGACTAGGACTAGATAGACTTTTGGAAATTCTTGGATTTTTTGAAGTAGATTGGGTTGGAGATATGGATCAAAGAATATCTACAAGTGGGTATTTTTTTAGCCTATTCAAAGGTGCAGTAAGTTGAATGAGTAAAATACGGTCTGTAGTGGCTCTTTCAACTACATAGGTAGAATACATGGAAACCACTCATGCAAGCAAAGAATCATTTTGGTTGCAAATATTGTGTTCAGGTATGGGGTTGATACAGTGAGCTATTAGGATGGACCATGATAGCCAAACTGAAAATTTCTTGGCTAAGAACCTTGCTTATCATTCAAAGACAAAGCACATTGATATTCAGTATCACTTTGTGAGAGATATGGTTGAGAATAAAAGGGCGTTTTTGATAAAGGTGGAAACTTTGAAGAACATTGCAGATGGATTGATGAAGTCTGTGAGCACTGAGAATTTATTTTGGTGTAGAGAAACAATGGGTGTTGCAGGGCTGGACCAATGGCTAATCTCTTATATGGCCCCCAGTGGAAATAAAACAACAAGTATGAGAATGTTGGGAGTGTTTTATATTCATTCCATGATTTGGACCCTATATTAGGTGGGTGGAACCACCTATGGTTTTTTGCATGGGTTTACACATGGTTTTGGGCATGATGGTTTTCTTCTCATGGTATTCTGTAGATCTGGTCAAGGGAACTATGATTATGTTATAATGTAGGGTTAATAGATTGAGGGATATGAATACTTCAACATGTATATATATGTGTTGTAACACTAAAAGGAATAGAATGAAAAATGAAGTTGGTAATATTGATTTGGGATCCAGGGGAAAATCTCTGTGTATATCTGTTTTATGTTTTATTCTCTCACTATTGTTTGTTTTTTTCTATTTAAGAATCCATTTGCAGATAATTTATGTACAAAGTTAAAAACTTCTAAAGACAAGTTGACTCTTGAAGTGTGAGAATAATTTGAGTGGATCAAGAAAGCCATTGTGGAAACCCCAGTTCTAACATATCCTAATTTTACTAAAGTGTTTCAAATTTTCTCTTTCGCATCTGAACACATCATAAAAACGGTTTTATTTCCAAAGAATGAAAAATGGCATGAAAATATCATACCCTTCTTTATTCATTCTCTGAGAGATGCTGAATTGAAGTAAATTACTTTGGAGAAGCAAGAATATTCTATGGTAAATGATTTCAATGAATTTTAGGAATATGTGTTACACTCCAGGGTGATATAATATGTGTCTTTTGCAGCTATGAAGGAAATTTTTGTTCAACCTGATAGTGATGGTCGGAAATACAAATGGACAACAAAGCTGCAAGAATATGATATGAAGATCAATCCTACTAAGTTAGTTAAGGGTCAAGGACTAGCTAAGTTGTTGACTGAAGCAAATCATGTTGCACTAGAAACATGCACTATTGAATACCTTTGCAATATCAGTGGAGAGGAGAATCCACAAGAACCTCCTTCTTTAGATGAAGAGAATCCATAAGAACCTTTTTATATTGGAGGAGAGAATACACAAGATTCTTGCCTTCTAGTAGGAAGGAATCCACAAGAACCCTTCCCACCAGATGGAAGGAACCCAGAATAACCCTTCCTAAAGTACTTCTTAAAATTCCAAAATTATTCGTGGTATTGGGATATCATCTACTTTTTTCAAAATTTGGAATGTCCACCTAAGCTACTCAAGGCCAAATGTAGATATTTGAAACTGAAAGAAATCAAATACTACATTATTGCCAAGGGATTTTCCGAGAATGACCCTGCTGGAGTTCTATTTACTTTTGTGTAATATTCCTAAATTAGCTGCAGCTAATTGGAATATTATTTTTTCCTTGTTTATTTTTGCATTTCATGATTGATGAATAAATTGTAAAGGAGGACATGTAAAACTCCTAAAACCAAGAATAAATCAATTCCTTTGTGAACAGAGACATATCTGGGCTATGTAAATAAAATTTTGCAGGTGTGAATGGGTTTAAATCACAAGAATGGGTCATCTTTGACGAAGTCAATAGCGCAGTCTAGATGCATTGAACCTCCTTGAGGGACATCGTAGTTCTAGAAGGAGATTCTAAATGTGAAAAGGCTGAACCAATGAAGTGGTTTAGGGTTTTTCCAAGACTCCAATCTTATTAAAGGAGGAGGAGATCCACAAGGGAAGGTTGTTGAAGATTATTATTTTTGAAGGTTTCTCTGCTTATAAATCCCTTGTTGGAACTTCCTATTCAGGAATCCCACCTCCTTCCTTGAGCAGCTCTTGGAGGAGACTTGTGCTATGCTTTCCACATCAGGCTTTTAGGCCAAGCTCACCTTACACCTACAGCATTGCTCCTGTGAGATTTTATCTATCCTTATGAGTTTCAGCAGTGGAAGAAACTAGATCTACTTAGATCTAGCTCATACTAGTGGCTCTTCTCCGTGAGTGTGTATTTTAAGCTCCTGGAAGAGTTCAGTAGCCGATTTTAATTTAGATCTACATATTGGCATCAAGAAAAATCATTCTCAGAAGCTACAACATTGTTTCTCTCCATAGACAATGTTATTTTCAGATCTACAGCTGCAGGGTGTTTTGCTTGCATTTTGGAGGAGCAATCTCTGGTGTTGGGATTCGAATTTTAACTGTGGTGATCCATGGATTGCCCATAAAATCCATGTTTTTTTCAGATATTATCTACTATACCATTGCATTATTCAGAAATTTCTGAATCATTCTGCAAATCGACATCATTAGATCTCAGATCTACTTCTGGTGCTTCATACTTTGAGCAAAACCCCAAGGGGAATGTATAGATTAGTACTTCTTGTACACAGATCTATATTATATCTAAAATTTTATGTAAATATCTTCTATATATCTGAATATTTAATAAACCACTGCTTCAGCCCTAAAAATAACGTTGTCATGGTTATGCATTCTTTTATCATGGTTGTAGCACCTCATTTCTAAGGATTTTCCTGTATTGTCTCATTCTTTCTCTTGTATACTATATGGGATATAAAAAAAAACTAATTTGATGTTATATATCTGATTTTTTTACCTTAATATCAGCCTCCTAATGTGCTTCAGTGGATCTGCATTATTTTTGAAGCAATCCTTTTCATAGAGCTGCAACCTCTCTCTTTTGGTGGTTTTCACCTAGACTAGTTTGTGGGAGATTTGTTTAGCCCACCTAGACTAATTTTTTTTTCTATCATATTGGATTTAGACCTTAGATGATCTAATATAAGGGATCTAGGAGCTACAAAATCATTTCCATGCACATTATTCTCAGAATTGTGTTATTTCAGCAGGCTTACTGAGCTGCACCAGATATGGAATATTACAGTGATATCAGAGCAAGATCTTTGGCTCAGCCTGTGGCTTCAAGCCAAATTGCTTTATATTAAGGAGAAAGATCAAAATGATGAATAACATGCATTTAATCTCATAACTTTTTAGATCTAAGAATAACCTCTCCAAGGAGGTTGAACAAGAAGAAGAAAGAAGAAGTAGTGAAACTCCTATAAAGTTTCAAGAGCAGAGAGATCTTCCGATTAGATCTACAAGATCTATACATGAGGAAAATTTTGAATCCTCATCTCATGGATATGTGCACTCAGACATATCACCAAAGCTTCAGCGTTCTCTCTATGATTTCTTCATGAAGAGGAAGAAAGGAGGTGTACCCAAGAAGGAGACTCTTAGAGAGTATTTGCAGGAGTATGAAGATCAATCCAAGGAGTTCAAAGATAACTTGAACTTCCAAGGGTTCTATAAGATCAAGGAGAGTAAAGGAAAAAATAAGGAGCATCATGGTAAGGGTACATTCTATCTATCTATCTTTGATGGGTCACCTAAATGTCCGGTTAAGGTTTGGGTGGAGGAGCTAGACAACTTTGTGCAACAACTTCAAGTTTCAGAGATTGAAGCCATCAAAGAAGTAGCGATGCATTTTGAAGGTAAAGCATATGCTTGGTGTTTTTTTGAATCCTTTCCCTTGAAGAATGTAAATACACCTACTTATGCAAGGTTTATTGCAAGATTTATAGAAAGGTTTGATGAAGCTCCATGTGTAACATCTTCTGTTGACACTATCAAACCACATCCAACAAATCTTTTGCATGAGTTGGAAGGGTCTATGAATCTAAATCCATTTCTGAAAACCATGGAAAAAGGTGTGATTTTGTTTGATGCATTTCCAAGGGCAAGTTCTCCATTAAGTGAAGGGTCCTCTTCTCAAGAGGAAAGTATGAGGGTTTCTCCTTCAATAGATGACCAAGATCTAAGGTCTCTTATTGATGATGAGACAATTTTAGTTATTGAAGAGGAGAAGAAGACAAGAGATGATAATGCAGTAAGAAAAAAAGGCATCTCAAGCATCTCATGAAGAGGAGGATGGAGCACTTTCTCCAAAGGAAGAAACTCTTGCCATTTTGCAAGAAGTTCCACAAGGTCTCACACATAGAGCTCTTGGCATGACACATGAGCATCATGTACCATCATTGTCAAATGATGAGATCTTGGATATAGAATAAGGAGAAGAGGAGGAAGGGCATCAAAAGGAGAAGAAAAAAAACCCTTATCTTCTCAAAAGCTTGGAAGCAAAAAGAAGTCAAAAGAACTTATGCATCAAAGGTAGGGGCAAATCTTTCTACCTACATCCACATTCTACTCTATGCCTTGACACCTCTTTGCAAAGAGGTACTTTACCAGGAGCACCTCTTGATAGGAGCAAATCTAAAGTGTTCTCTCAACTATGGGAAACATATTCATACTTGGATAAGGAGGGTGCCTTGGGAGAAACTAGCACAACATAGAGAACATCTCATGAATTCAGAAGAGAGATGAGCAATTTCCTGAAAGGGGCATTCCAAAATCCTACTCAGATATCTATACTGAGAGAGGATAAATCAGAGATCTATGGTGGCATGAGCATGAGGACACATGGAAACTCCATATCTTCGGCACAACCCATGATCTCTTCATTCACAACGAAAATTTCTGAACATGGCAAGGGGATACTAACCCTCTTATACACTTCGGCCAAAATGAGGAAGTTTTGGAAGACAAGGACCTTCCGAGGGGAAGTTGATTTCCATATGCTTCAATCCTATCTTGAGCAAGATCAGCTACAAATGGGGCAGCAAAGAGGAGATTTGGATACTCCCACATGTGATTTTGATATCAAGGATGTCAAATATGGGAGCCATGAGAAGACAGGGGCTGCATTTTAGACTTCCAAAGCGCTCTCATTCTTGGAGAGCTTGGATCCTTATTTGGATTCCCAAATCATGATGGAATACTCCAAGGAACTTTTCACATGGGGGGTTCTTTATGGGGAAGTAAAGGATGAAAGGTTCAGGGTGGTCTTGTGGTAAAACACACCCCTGCCATTTTTGATTTGTTCACTTCAAATAATGGGGACCCTTTCTATAAATTTTTTGGCTAAAAACCTTTTACGATTTTTATTAAGTTTAATATCCTACGAGTTTGTTATTTTTTCTTTTTTTAGACTTTCATTCTTGATTGCTTTGTTGAAATTGATTTTTGGCAAGCTTCCCATTGATACTTGTTTCGCCTCATTTGGTCAACTAGTTTGTAAATGGCACTCCTTTGAAGTCTAATCATTTATGTCGCGTGGGTTAAATATGCATTAAATGTACAATATTCCATTTTTGTAATTAAATCAGTTCAATAATGCATTTGTTTTAAATATTAACCCCTAGTTAGTTATTACTAACATTTTTCGTTTTTTTACTTATATAGCCAAATCATGAAGCAACGGGATTTTAATAATTTACTCCAATATTTCAAATAAATTACTAATCTCGAAAAATCAAAATGTCAAAGTGGCTATAGTTTACATAATTTCATAGCTTACTTAAAAAATTTATTAAAAAATATATATATATATATATATATATATATATATATATATATATATATATATATATATATATATATATATATATATATATATATATATATAAGAGTTTTATTATATCGCATTAGGGATTTATTATTGGAACATCCTTTAAATAAAAAAAACCCCAATGACCTCCATTCCCTGATCGCCGATATGTGATGGCTAAGGAGTCAAAGGGCTTCAAGCATTTAACCATATTTTTTATAACACTCATGTTTTATTTGTTTCAAGCTAACACCCATACGAATGAGTGAAGTGAAATGGTATGTAGTATTAAGTTTAATATTGAATAATAATAAAATTTTATAACGTGATCGCTACATCACATCACCGATTTCAATCGCAACATTGTTAATGAACCCCAATAATTCCATTTTCGCAATCTTCTGATTGCGAGAGGTCAAAGGGTATCAAACCAAAGTCTTTAAAACCTTGTAATTTGATTTTTTTGAAAATTCATTCACATAGGAATGAATATGGTAGGATAGTTTCAGTTTAATATTAAAATAGTTTTTTAATATTTAATATTAAATTTTAAATTAATTAAATTAATATATAAAATTAAATTAAATTAAAATTTAATTATTAACTAGATTAATATTAATTAGTTTATAAATAGTTAATTACATTAGTTCATTAGATTAATATTAATTAATAAATAGTTTATTAAACAATTAGTTTAGTTGATAATGAAAAATTAAATTAGAATTAATTTTTAGATAATTAGAGTCTAATTCAGGATTAGATTTTTTTTAATTAAAATTCTGATTTTTAGCTGAGCAACAAAATTTCCATAATTATGCTAGATTTGACTCATCAACTTTGGAGGCTCATAGATTGAGTTTTACTTGGCCAAATGAGGCCCAAGAAGGCTCATTGGAAAGCGAAAATCAAGGAGAACATTTCTGAGGAGGTTTCACTAATAGATTTAGTCATTTATTGGGTCTAAGAACAGGCAGAAGATCAAGCTCCGAATCTCTAAAACAAAATCAATTTTCTGAGTTTATTTTCTTCATTTTAATTTTCCCAAGCCTCTTCCAAAGTGCAGATTCATTTATCAATAATATCTTTGGCTAATTAAATCATCACAGAAAGAAATAGAAAGCTTGGATTTCCTTTTTAATTATTTATTTAATTGTATTTGATTGGATTTGTTTTAAACGGAATTTTGATTTTATTTTTTACATCTTAATTTATTTTAATGTCTTTTGCATGAAAAAAGTAGAAGAGATCTGAAGAAAAGGATCTCAATCAATGAGAATGCTCCAAAAATTAAAGATTGGAATTTTGAGCAAATAAAATTAGATTGGGCAGATTTTTCTTCAACAAAATTTCCTCTGAAAATATCTTTGGAAATATTATAAATGATAGATTGCAGAATGTAATGATTAAGGGGGGCTCTCCACTGCAATAGAAATTTAGAGTTGTAGGAGGGGATTCTCTACGGTGATTCAATTTGTGCTTATGCATTTTTGTTTTGCACAAAGAAAGTGATTGTAAAGATTGAAAGAGGATTTTTGGCCCTGTTCTATTGCATAGCATTATTGTATGCAGTAAGATCATAGGTCTCAATTTCTCAAGGACTGCGTATTTTGTAAACAAATCTTTGGCATTATTTAAATGAATTTCCATTCATGTGTATTATTACCGAAATGCTGAATTTTTTTATTTTTGTCCAAGTTTTGTAATTTATTTCGATTTTTATTCTAAATAGTATCTCTTATTGATATGTAACACAATTGTTGGTTCAATTTTGATATGTTATTGAAGCTTTATAGGAGCTATCTCCAAGAGGTAGAATGAAAGTGAATCTATAATGAATTCATTGAAGTATATATGAGATAAATGATAACTATTTATCATTTAATCGCAAAGGTATTTTGATTTTTATTCCATTAATTAATATGAACTATTTCTTTTAGTTAATGGAAATCACATGGTGAATTCGCTCATAAACCAGTCTTTCCCCCTGTTTTATTTCATTTTCTCTCGGATTAGGAGAGGGATATCCCATTCTAGTTCGAGATAGGATTAAGATTAGCTTCTTTTGCTAGCATTATAGAATAAGTTTGCATTTAGATTAAGTTCTACATTCTTTTAAGTCCTCTTCTCAAATAGGAAAAATATTAGTTGTGGTTTGGCTGAACCCAAATCAGCTTAAGGGTCATTCTCTTGCCCGATAAGCAAGAATAATTGATCTGATATCCCTTTCTTGGTAGTGAAAGATACATTTTAAACCAATAACAATAGGGAAAAGGTAACTGGACCTAGTTAAACCAGTCGGACCCACTATTCCAAATGTAAAAGGAGTTGCTTTAAGGTCCAGACCGGGTGGTTATCCCCCAATGTTGTTGCAGTGATTTTCGAGGCTTCAACATTTTTGGCACTAGAAGGAGGGCCTGAAACTTGTTGTCTATTGGGGTCTTTTAAATTTTAAAATTTTATTTAAATCACGATGGCTCCTCTTAAACTTCCAATTTGGAGTTGAATCCATAGAACTACATCTTCCAATACTCCACCCGAAGTGGTAAGCATCTTGTCTCAAGTAAATTTTAATGGTAAGAAAAAATATTCTTCTTTTAATCATGTCTTTCAATTTATTCAAAATGTTTCAAATTATGATTTTCAAGGAATTGATGAAGGCATTTTATGCATAATTTTTACTCTCACATTTGCGGCAAAAGCTAGAAACTGGTGTAGAACTCTTCCAGTTACCTCAATTCACAGTTGGGATCAATTTGTTACAATTTTCATTTTTAAATTTGATGGATACGAGTATGTAATGAAATTGAATATCTACGAAGATTTGAAAAAGGTTCCATTAGAGATTTTAATATTCGATTTCATTTGAATTGTTTAAGATTTAAAATTGAAGATAACCTCATAGAAGAAGAATCACTAGATTGGTTTGAATATATTTGCTCTCTTCCTCCCATTCCCAATCCATATGAAATTAGTTCAAGCTTTGTTCCATCCCCTTCCAACATAAATGAGAATTCGAATATGGATGTGCAAATAAATTATAATGAAGTGGTCTCACAAAGCTTAGAAAATATTTATTATCAAATGCAAGAAGTCAACAACAAAAATTTTGGAGAAAGAACCACCTTGAAATATGAAAGTTACTCTGCAGTGAATTTATAAAATCAAATTGCAAATAATCAAGTACAAGCATCAATCAAAGTAAATAATAACACGCAAACAATTGTACAAATTTATGATTTTTTTCATGATAAGAAAATGCCACATTCAAAGAACCAAAGCACAATTCTTCAAGAAAGCATGAGTAGACAAAGAAATGATCTAGAATCTGAAATTTATAGTGAACAGAATGCACAGGATTTCTTGAACAGAGAAACTTTTGAATTCATTATTTCTGATTCTCATTTTTCCCTTTATCCTGATATTTTTAATGCTGGTAATTTTTCCCCTCTTGGTATTAATTATATTTCAGAAAATAAAGAGGATGATCTAAATGAATTACCAATAAATTTTTATCAAGATAAAGAAACAATTATTGATCATTATTTTTCCATTAATGAACATGAATTTTTTATTCCTCCTTGTTTTGATATATTGGACGAAATAAAGGGAAATTCTAGAAAATATTGTGAAGTCATTTATGATAATTACTCTGACGTCAAGGATGCCAATTTCTGTTCTTCTCAAGAGAATCCTCATGATAAAATTCAAATAACATCTATGAATGAGGAACATTTAAATTTAGAAATTATTCCAACCAATCCTCATTTTGGAGTAGCAAATTTTCTTCATGATTTCACCATTCGAGAAAACATTCCAATTTATGATTCATATCATGATCAAACTCCCATTCCTATTCATGATCATAATTCTCTTTTTAATTCATAATTTGGAATTGGTAATTATTCAAATTTCATTATTTTGGCCAATCCTTGTGAAAAAGAAATTATTTCAAAACAATCCCAATTGTGTTGTAACATTAGTTGTACCAATAGTGATTTCACTTTATTTTTTCTTTCACACTTATTTTGTTCAAATTTAGATTTATTTTCTGATTTTATTTCTGATATATATTTTTGACACTTTATGCTAGCATATTGAGTACTTTAAACACTCAATTGATGCATTACCCTATTTAAAAATTGAAGTTTCATAATATAATCATGAACATCAAAAACTATTAATATTTCAATTTCAATTGATGTTCATCTCTTATCAATGGCCTCTATCTTCTCAAAAGCAGTATCAACAAGATAGTGTATTTTTACAATCCAACTAGCAATCCAATTCAATTAATAATCTTCCATTATATCTAACATATTTCCATTCATTATTCATTAACTCATTTGAAAAATATTTGGAAAGTTTCCCTTCAAGGAAGATTGTTAATAACACTAAGAATTTTCTCCAAGCCTTTGAATCTAAAAGTGCATACAGGCCTTTTTCTTAGTTTAATTAGATTTGTATTTTTATTACTAACATTTGAACTGTGTATATATGAAGGAATTAAAATGAGAGAGTGGTTACATTGGAAATATGACTATACTTAGTCATTTTTCTGCATATGGTTAGAATAAGAGTAGAATTAATGTAGTTAGTTTTCTTATGTAGTTAATTAATTTTCAACATTTTTTAAGATATAAATACAGCAAGCAATCAGTCCTTCTCATATCATATACATGTTCAAGAAAATATTTTCTTCTCCTCAGAAAATTTCTAATTCTTTCTTCCCATTTTTAAATAAAAATTGTTGCAGCAATACCTCTACTTATAACTACATATCTTCCTATTCCAAATAATTTCTTAACTGAATTTAATTGAGTTTGCACTTGGCATCGATCACCTCAAAGCCAATTTTCACCATTTCGAGATTTTCTTTTGAAATTTATTTGTCAAAAGTTTTGAGGATACAATGCTTCATGATCTCGTTGTCCCATGAAATATATGACTGTCTATTATAAGCTTAATTCCAATTCAATTATTATTAGTCAATATCACCTCTCGCTATAATCACATGAAGTTTATATTATCTTCCTAGAAATTTGTTAAAATAACCTTCAGGGTGTCCATTTTGTTGTGTGCACACATTCAAATCTGTGTTGATATTCTTTCACAATGAGTGGCTTTATTCCATTCTGATTTTTAGTTTATTATCTGATGTTGTAATAGCCATCACATTTATTTACTAAAGGTATTATTGAATAGCCACTATAATGATATAGATTTTTCTCAAGTTAATATGAAATAAAGTAGAGGTAAAAAATTACTGTTGCAAATCAAAGGGAAGCATATTTTCATTTTCATCTCTGGCGAATTTTATGAATTTCATATTTTCTGAACATGAATAATTGATTTCCTTTAGCTTTATTTTCCACTCTAATTTAGAATAAATAATGAGATGATTTTGAACAAAGTCAGAATTTTGATAACTCTAACGAAGAATATGAATATTTATGAGGTAAAATTTATAGACAATTTCCTCCCAGGTACGCATTTACAAGTTCATTTTCACTTATTCTCCATTTTCCTTAATTTATTTTTGATTCTTGTCTTGTTTCATTTACAGGTTTCCATTTATTTTCAGAAATTGAAGTAGGCAGCAAACCCATTTCAAATTTTCAAGAAGTTCAGGGAAATTTTATTTATGATTCATTAGAATTTAAGCATTCTTTATCTTTGCTTTCATTCATTAAAAAACCCAATATACATTTAAAACACTATCGGAAAATTCATATTGGACCATTTCATATCGTCGATACTACAAAATTCATACATCTCCGATGTTCATTTTCACTCAATCTCTGATAAAATAACTTTCCCAATATTGTCATGATCACATAATTCTAGACCCGATATGATATTTAAATCAAGTTCATAAGAAATATCGCGTCCATTCAATTACAATAATGGTAGGGGTATAATTTGAAAAGCATCGATGTCTCGGATCTGATATGATATTAAGCTTTCATAATAAATTTATCGAGTTCATTCTTCATCGCATATCGGCGTATCACGTTGTATTACATCTTGTACTTAAGTTTTCCAATTGCCGAAAGCCACGTCATCCATTTCATCGCCGCTATCATAAGAATCATATTGGCATTTCTGACATGACTATTGTCCTATATTCTGATATGCCGATATCGCAATCGCTTCATCACATTTTTATTCATGGTCATGTCACTATTCTGAATCTTGGATGTGTAACTTGCGATGTGTGATGTGTGATATGTGAATTATAAATCATTATTGTGACCATTCCCCGATTCTTGATATAACAATTATTCAATATCGCAATCGCTCCATCTCATCGCATATATTCTCATCACATGTTCTTATATCATAAATTTTCCATTGCAACTTCCGATGTGATAGATTCCAATGCATGCATCTATGCCATTAACATTTAATCAATATATGAGCAAAGGTGAAATTTTGTAGATTGAACTTTAAGCATGGTGAAGAAGCATCCAATGCAAATCATCCAATAAGGCATTATGTTGTATGAAATATTTTTTAAGGCAATTTTGGGTAACCATTATAGTACTAAAGTAATTGATGAAAAATTTGTAGCATATTCAAATCATTTTGATTTCTCATATATTTCAGTTTTAAATAATTCCATAATTAAATATGAAATTCAAGACCTCTTTATCTTTCAATTTCATTATCTTAAATTTGTTCTTAACTCTAGAAAATTTACAAAAATCATGGAGTTTGTATGAAACTTATAATATTTTGAGAACATTCATCACTGCAAATTCTCAATCTTATTTCTATTGCATTTGTTCTAATTTCGATTTCCTTGAACATAAAGCATTCCCTTTTCACATTTTACTTCTTTCTTTAGTTTAAATAAAATAAATAATGATTTTGGGTTATAGGGTTTTGGTTATTTTGACTTCTTCATGTTTTTCTTTTTAATTAAAAGAAGAAATCAGCTAGTATTGGAGAAACTGATACCTTTCAGGTAAGATCAAATTCAATTATCCAATGGTAAGATTCATGTACCCACTTTCCTTAATTTTTAGTTTTGTTTTTTAAATTATGTTGATATTTAAATATGTTTTTCAACTATGCATAAAAGCTTTCAATCATCTGCTAGATCATATTTTGAAAGTCCTATACTCTTCTCCTGGTTTTATTTCATAAAGCAGTGATAATCTTCGTTGAAACAAAAACTTAGGAAGTTTCTGAACCTTTAGTTTGTTTCTTTAAGCATTTGTTTTATTATAAAATAATTAAGATGATGCTTAGAAACAAAAAGATTGACATTAGACAAAAAAATTTCATTGTGGCTGAATTTTATCATCACTGCTATTTAAAGCCTAAAACATTTACAACCCTGCAAGGCATAATTCATCTGAATCTCAACATAAGAAGAAATAATTACATGATTATTTTCTTTTACTTCATTTTGTTGAGACATTGGTATAAACATTCTTGTTAGAGTTCGTGTTTCAAAATTAGGATTTTCCTTTCCACTTTTTAAATTTCTTCATTTTTATTTTTGATTGCTAATTTCTTTTCTCACTTTAGCTTAAGAATTCTTTTCTTTTGATTTTTAGTTTTAATTTTGGTGACTCTGCCATGATTTATATAGGAGGCCTTCTTATTACCTAATTATGGTCAACATACATAGGGAAAAAATTGTTAATATTTTGCTATTATCTTCTTCTTAAAATCTCTTAATAAAGTTTGTTTTTCTTATTATAGAGGTAGACATACTTAGGGAAGAGATTACAAAAAGAGAATTTGACAAAGTATCATGAAATCTGAGAAATTTCTTTTTCATCAAAATTGTAATTACTTTGAGATTTCAATATTTTATTAAGATATTTCAAAATTCTATTATCAGTCAAGAAAAGTTATTTTTAACCAAGTAAAGACACTTTATAACAAAACAGTTTTAACTGTGAAATTGTCATTCTAAATTCTTAAGGAGTCAATGATTCTCCCTGTTTAAAAGAGTTTTATTTTTATAGAGTGTAATCCAAAAATATATTTAAACTTAAAAGATAAGAGGTCTAATCAGGAGCCTGCTTACCATGATCATAGGGGAAAAATAGGCTGACATTACCAAAACTGCTAAACAAACCAAGGTAATGGCTTATGATTACAAAAAATTATAAGAAAACGGGTCTCATCATGAGCCAGCTTGTTCAGTCCAATTATAACCAGTGAATGGCATTGCCAACTATCTGGCTACCAAACCAGGACAATCACTTTTAAGAACGAAAAAAAATGGATTTATCTCTAGGTAAATAGTTCTTAAATAGATGGGATTTTGAATCATTCATGATTAAAAGTTAACCCTATGGAGACTATAGATATTTGCTAGTAGCAATGGCTCTACCTGTGAAAAATGAGTACATTTTAAAAAAATAAGTTCTAAAGTGACCCCTGCTTTATCTGTACATCTAATTAAGGAATGATATAGAGTTATGAAATGCTTTAATTTATGAGGAGTTTTAAGAAAATTAAAGTAAGATGATTATTGCTTTTATTCAGACCAATGAACCTAGTCAAGCATTCCAAAAATAATTTTCTCTTCTTTAGTTATTTTTACTTTCATTTTAGGAAAATCTCATTCACATCAAACATAGATAACTGGTTCTTCTCCCTTATTTCGCCATTTTTGTGGTAAAACACACCCCCCCCCCCCCCCATTTTTGATTTGTTCAATTCAAATAATGGGGACCCTTTCTATAAAAATTTTGGCTAAACACCTTTTAGGATTTTTATTAAGTTGATTATCCTATGATTTTGTTATTTTTTCATGTTTTATACTTTTGTTCTTGATTTCTTTGTTCAAATCGATTTTTGGCAAGCTTCCCATTGATACTTGTTTCTCCTCATTTGGTCAACTGGTTTGTAAATGACTCTCCTTTGAAGTCTAATAATTTATGTCACATCGGTTAAAAATCCATAAAATTTACAATATTCCATTTTTTTAATTAAATCAGTTCAATAATGCATTTGTTTTAAATATTAGCCCCTAGTTAGTTATTACGAATATTTTTCATTTTTTTACTTATATAGCCAAATCATGAAGCAACTTACTTCAATATTTCAAATAAATTACTAATCTCGAAAAATTAAAATGTCAAAGTGTCTATCATTTATTTATATTTTTTATTTTTATAGTGGCTGTAGTTTAGATAATTTCATATCTTACCTAAAAAATTTATTAAAAATAATATATATATATATAAGAGTTTTATTATATCGCATCGAGGATTTCTTATCACAACATCCTTTAAAAAAAAAAACCTCGATGACCTCCATTCCCTGGTCGCCGATATGCAATGGCTAAGGAGTCAAAGGGCTTCAAGCATTTAACCATAGTTTTTATAACACTCATATTTTATTTGTTTCAAGCTAACACTCATACGAATGAGTGAAGTGAAATGGTATGTAGTATTAAGTTTAATATTAAATAATTAAAAAAAATTATAACATGATCGCTACATTGCATCGCAGATTTCAGTCGCAACATTGTTAACCAACCCCAAAAATTCCATTTTCGGTACATTCCGATTGTGAGAGGTCAAAAGATATCAAACCAAAGTTTTTAAAACCGTGTAATTTTATTTTTTTGAAAAATCATTCACGTAGGAATGAATATGGTAGGATAGTTTTAGTTTAATATTAAATTAGTTATTTAATGTTTAAAATTAAATTTTAAGTTAATTAAATTAATATATAAAATTTAATCGATTTAATTAAATTAAAATTTAATTATTATTTAGATTAATATTAATTAGTTTATAAATAGTTAATTATATTAGTTAGATAGATTAATATTAATTAATAAATATTTTATTAAATAATTAGTTTAGTTTATAATTAACAATTAAATTAGAATTAATTATTAGATAATTAGAGTGTAATTGAGGATTAGATTTTTTTTAATTAAAATTTTGATTTTTAGCTCGGCAACAGAATTTCCAGAATTATGCTAGATTTGACTCATCAAATTTGGAGGCTCATAGATTCAGTTTTACTTGGCCAAATGAGGCTTGGGACGGCTCATTGGAAAGAGAAAATCAAGGAGAACATTTTTGAGGAGGTTTCACTAACATATTTAGTCATTTATTGGGTCTAAAAATAGGTAGAAGATCAAGCTCCGAATTTCTAAAACAAAATCAATTTTCTGAGTTTATTTTCTTCATTTTCATTTTCCCAAGCCTCTTCCAAAGTTCAAATTCATTCATCAATAATATCTTTGGCTAATTAAATCATCAGAGAAAGAAATAGAAAGCTTGGATTTCCTTTTCAATTATTTATTTAATTGTATTTGATTGGATTTGTTTTAAACGACATTTTGATTTTATTTTTTACATCTTAATTTTAATTTCTTTTGCAGGAAAAAAGTAGAAGAGATATGAAGAAAAGGATCTCAATCAATGATAATGCTCAAGAAATTAAAGATTGGAATTTTGAGCAAATAAAATTGGATTGGGCAGATTTTTCTTCAACAAAATTTCCTCTCAAAATATCTTTGGAAATATTATAATGACAGATTGCAAAATGTAATGAGGAA
The DNA here is from genome assembly GCA_034641835.2 of Pinus albicaulis. Lineage (NCBI taxonomy): Eukaryota > Viridiplantae > Streptophyta > Pinopsida > Pinales > Pinaceae > Pinus > Pinus albicaulis. Next base: position 606,992,051 of record CM076575.1, on the reverse strand, counting down.
AGGGGGGCTCTCTGCAATTTTGGACTTCTAAAAGCACTTCTGCAATAGGAATTTAGGGTTGTAGGAGGGGATTCTTTACGGTGATTCAATTTGTGCTTATGCATTTCTATTTTGCACAAAGAAAGTGATTGTAAAGATTGAGAGAGGGTTTTTGGCCCTATTTTATTGCTTAGCATTATTGCATGTAGTAAGATCATAGGTCTCAAATTCTCAAGGACTACGTATTTTGTAAACAAAGCTTTGGAATTATTTAAATGAATTTCCATTCATGTGTATTATTACCGGAATGCTGAATTTTTTATTTTTGTCCAAGTTTTGTAATTGATTTCGATTTTTATTCTAAATAGTATCTCTTATTGATATCTAACATTATTGTTGATTCAATTTTGATATGTTATTGAAGCTTTACAGGATCTATCTCCAAGAGGCAGAATGAAATCAAATCTATAATGAATTCATTGAAGTATATATGAGGTAAATGATAACTATTTATCATTTAATTGCAATTTTATTTTTCTTTTTATTCCATTAATTAATATGAACTATTTATTTTAGTTAATGGAAATCACATGGTGAATTCGCTCATAAACCAGTCTTTCCCCCTGTTTTATTTCATTTGCTCTCGGATTAGGAGATGGATTACCCATTCTAGTTCGATATAGGATTAAGATTAGTTTCTTTTGCTTGCATTATAGAATAAGTTTGCATTTAGATTAAGTTCTACATTATTTTAAGTCCTCTTCTCGAAGAGGAAAAATCTTAGTTATGGTTTGGCTGAACCCAAATTAGCTTAAGGGTCATTCTCTTTCCCGATCAGCAAGAATAAGTGATCTGATATCCTTTTCTCTTCGCAGTTAAAGATACATTTTAAACCAATAGCGATAGGGAAAAGGTAACTGGACCTAGTTAAACTAGTTAGAGCCACTACTCCAAATGGAAAAGGAGCTGATTTAAGGTCTAGACCAGGTGGTTATCCCCCAATGTTGTTGCAGCGATTTTCAAGGTTTTAGCAGGTGGTTGATGGAGTTATATTTTCTATAATATTATTCTTTTGAACATAGACTCTGAGCTCAAGGAGAGACTACTAGATGCCACCTATGAGTTCCTGCTTTCCAAACCCATTGGTTTAATTAGAGCATATCATAATCTATTCGGTGGTTTCATTTGGGAAGGTTTTAGGGAAGAGGTGCACTCTCATATGAAGATGTGCATGGATTAATTGGTAGAGGAAAAGGAACATAGCTCTTGGGAGGAGCCATCATTCACATATCCTTACTCATTGAGTGTGAGAGGGAATTGATCCATGAGTTACCCCACTAATGTAAAACAAGTATATAGAGAGGCTTTTTCTCTTTAGCATTATAATGTATCTTCTATATGCTTATATTTTTCTAACACTCATTTGCAACATTGCTTCAAAAGGGGGCACTACTTATGATGGGATTCATGGGCTACTCAAGGCCATGAACTATGTTGATGCAAGTCCTTCCTTGAACAGTCTCGGAAAACTATTATATTCTTCATGTTGTGATTCTTTTACACTAACTACGATGTAAATTCTCTAAGCATTCCAAAGGCATGAGGCAGAAAACAAGTATTGGGGAAGCACTTGTCATATCCTATTCTATGGCAGTTTAGGATAAAACTACACTGGTTGCACATGAGGGGACATATTCCTTCTTATTTATTATACATGGCAGCTAGCATGATTCCAATTATGATCCCACAAGATGAAGATTTCCTTATCCTTGTTGGGGGAATGGTTAGAGGAGAGGCACACTTGTTGGATGTGTCCTCAGGGGAAGGAGTTCCCCATTCCTTTTGCAATGCATGCTTCCATGGGAGCATGAGATTTTGTATGGCCACTATAATAGATCACTTGTCTCTTTGTAGAGTGAGCCATATGTTTGTTGAGAACATGCCTCTCACATGTATTGGGGAGGAGTTTTTCTATGGATTCCCAAGCTGGGAGGTGATCCACTTCATTTGGATGATAGCGTGGAGATGGGGGTCTCTTATGAATCATGAAATTCCCCATGATTGTCATCATTTCTATCTTGAGAAGGGCATGGATCATGTGGTTCAGCAATAACCTTTATTATATTAGGCCATTTGGTTTATTCATCAAGTGTCACTTGCACATGGAGGAGGGACCATTGGAGGACAAAACTATTACAGAAGAATCAAAGCAATAGTGGAGACTATTAGATGAAGAGGCCACAAGAGAAGAAGGGGAGATTTTGCAACACCCTTGCAGTTTCTTGAGGAAAAGCAACATTTGGGAGG
>CM076575.1:606839999-606989665 GCA_034641835.2 Pinus albicaulis | reverse complement strand
TACTACATGTGCCTGGGTTGGGGATGAAATTTATCTGTGTCTCAACTTCAAAACCGAGGTTATGATGTCTACTTTATTGGCAACATGGTCTATGTCAAACATCCCTGTTGGAAGAAAGAAGGCACAGATTGGAGTAAGAAGAAACTGTTGGAACACCTAATCCTCCATGGGTAGGTGTGGAATGCGAAAATTCACAATGGAGTCCAAGTGACCTTGGAATATGAAACCAAGAGTCACACCATTGTACTATAAATGTACATCTTTGTATAATGGAAAATAAGAAAGCCTCACGCTTATCCTTCATTGTGTGTTGAGTTTCTTGTGTGTGTGTTTTTATTATTTCTCATACACCATGTGTGTGTTTAACATGGTATCAGAGTTGATACGTCCATAACTAGCTCAACCTTGAGTGAGCAATTTGTGTTTATGGCCTGTGCATATCTGCAAAAATTGTTGGCATTTTTGCCGCATTTAGAGAATTTCTGCAGCAGTCATTTTGCCGCATTCAAAATCCTTGGCAGCATTCACAAATTTGTTTTGAAGAAGAGCATCATTGGTTTTGAAGAAAAGCAGTATTGTGCATCTGAAGGTTTTCTCACTAATTTTTTCTGCAATTTCTATTAAATTATGCATTTTGAAGAATTGCTGGAATAGTGTTTCAAAGTGGGTTTCTGAAAAGAAAAACTCTGGGTTTTTTCATTGAATTTTTTTTGCATTTTGTCCAATTCTCTGTTGCTGGGCTACTAGAAAAATTTTCTAGTTTTATTGGCAATTTCTGCACATTAATCTGCTGTGTATCACTGCTTAAAATTCCACTGTTTCTGAAAATTCAACCTCCTACTCTCTGCTGTATTTAAAAATAAATAAATAATAATAATAATAATTTAATTTCAGGACTCTTAAACTCTCAGCTCTCCCCATCGCTCTTCCCAACCCTGCTCTTACCCGGCCTTACCCACGCTTAACCTATGCACCGGATCACACAATCAAACCCCCTCACGGTGTTGAACTCAACCCATGGCATAGCCGTCCCCCTCTCCACATCCTCAAGCCCCCTCCCTACCAGCTTAATGCTCCTCCCTACGCTCCACACCCTGTGGTCACCCCCTCACGGCGCTCCCCCATTCCCTTCTCACCCCTCGTGCTAACTCTCCCACCCCCTTACATCGCTCTTCCCACTCCTCACCTACACTCGTCCCTTACCCCCATCTCACGGAATCCCTACCAGCTACCACGACTCCCCTCCCCTACCTCCCGACCACCCTCCTTTCCCTGCATCTCTGCTTCTCTCCCTTCACTCAGGCCTTTCGGCCCTTTCCCTCCCCTCTGCACATAACCCTCACGCCACTACGCCTTATGCCCTACCTACCCTCTTCCTGCATGCTCCTCTTTCCACCAATCTCGCCTACCTTCGATTCATCCCATGGTTCTCCATGCTCCTGGCTGCCAACGCCTCAAACCACTGTCTAACCCACTCTGATTCCTCCTCTCTCCTAACCCCTCCCAATGAGCTTTGACCCTCAGCCTTCTCCCACCTATGCAATGCCCTCCTCCTCCTCCGCCCTCACCATACACATAAACGCTACCTCTATTCTCTACCCATCACTTGTCTAACCCCTCTCCTTCCACCTCATTACTGCCATCACACAACCGTCGCCCCCTTAACTCCGCCCTCACAACCTGCGGCCCCGTCCTTATCACTCCCTCTATCCACGCCCCCACTCTCCAACGCGGCCCCCCTCCCTCCCTTAGCCCGCCCCCTCGCATATCTCTCGGCCCTCCCCACTCCTCGGCCGCCCCTCCCTCGAGCTCTCCACTCGCCCTTACCCCCCGCTCCCCTCAACGCAATTTAAATTTTTTAACTCAACCTTATTTATTTTGTTCTATAGTTAAAATTTCCCCATTTCTTTTTTAAATCCCCTTTTCCTTTTTATTAATTTCCATTTTAATGAATTCTCATTTTTATATAATCCCTTTTTTAATAATCCCTTTTTTTATTAAAATTTCCCTTAGTTTTCCCACCCCCTCCCTTTTTAATTTGTTAAATTCCCTCCCATTTCTATTACAATCCCTTTCCCTATTTTTTTTAATTAATCTCAAAAAAATAATTAAAAAAAAAAAAAAACAACAGAGAGAGAGGAAGAGAGGAAGAGCAGAGAGAGAAAATGAACAACAGCAAAGAGAAAATGACATATCAATAAATGGACAGTACACATAGAGAAAATTGTAGTTTTGCATTGTGATTTGTGGCATTGACATAAGGGTGACTTTTTCTAAAAGCGATTGACATGTGAAGACGAGTTGTTCTTGATGAAAAACAGCTCTTTGAAGAAAAAAAAATCCAGCTGCTTTAAAGGCTTCTTGCATAGTGTTTTTAGCTACACATTTACAAAATATTTTGCAGAGATATTGTATTGCATTGACATTGTATTGTGAGTGGATATTTCTTCTTCATAATTGCAATCAATAAATTTGAGTTGTTGATTGTCCTCCATCACTTGAGGAGCAGATTTTGTACTTTGAGATTTCCATAGTTGGAAGTTCTCTTGAGTCATTTGTATTTGTTGAAAGGAAGTTGAATCACATTATAAACGGGTGCATTATTGGTTGAAGCCGACACCCTTTATTTGAGCTTAAGTTGTTGAAAAATGGCTAAAATCAATGAGGCATTAGAGTTGTTGAATAACCTAACTCATTCCAATGTTGATGATATGATAAAAATGAGCAAGGATGCTCTTTGTAACATTCAAAGTTGTTTGCAAGATGCACAAGAAAAGATTGAGTTTTTGGAGTTGGAATCTCAGCTCCAACAAGATGAACTTCAGCAAAAGACTCACCATTCTGAACCTATTATTGTTTAGAAGATTGTGAAGGACTCTCATCAGAAGAAAGAAGATAAAGTTGCAGTTGATTCCCATTCGGTTCCTTGCACGAAGCGAGATGTACATGCGGGTCTGCTTGACTCGGCTTTGCACTTCTGAAGCCCATCATCGGTTGCTTGGGAAGAGCTTGTCCACAATAAGCACAGAATTGGTCTTGGATATGACAAGGATGTGACCTTTCATATTCCAGACTACACCAAGCCCATCATATTTCAGAGTGCCGGATTTCTATATGACAGTTCACCTGCAGCTGTTCTAGATCCTGCTCCACTTCCACAACAACATCAGATTGTAAAATGCCAAAATTGTGATCGAGTTGGCCACATGAAAGATCACTGTTTTTATCTTCATCCATGCAAGCAATGTGGTCGGCACACTCATTCTTCAGACAGATGCTTGAAAGAGCCTCCTAACGAGAAGAAAGATTCATCTTGGATGGATCACTTCTTGGCAATGGGCATCAGCAGCCAAGAAGATGTTTAAGTCGCATGTGAGAACATGTTCACAGATATTGATCAAACTTACAGTTGAGTTTTCGCCATCATCTCACCTTGTCCCTGACAGGGGGGAAAATGGTGGTCATGTACAAGATTCGACGTCATATCAAGCGAGCCTGAGCCACAATATCTCATTCCATGTTCAGAGTTGTAGCCAGCAATTCAAGCGAGCTTGAGCCACAATTCGTCATTCCAGATTCAGAGATGTAGCCAGAGACACGGATGCCCATGATCATGCCTTCGGTTGGTGGATAACCTAAAACCATCATTTTCGGTTGGTGGATAACCGAAAACCATCACGGGTAGTAGACCTCTTACCTTCTTTTAGTTCTTGATCTCCCTTTCCTATCTCTGGGGACACTTCCTCTAGCATAAGCCTTCAACTTCTTGCCAGCTTTGGTTGAGTTCTAGGAAATGCTTCAAGCATTCCAGTGTTGTTGGTCATCCTTAAACCATCACAGGTTGTAAACCTCCCTTCTTTTAGGTTTAAGGTCTCCCTTTTTTATGAGGGACAATTCCTCTAGCAGAAGCTTTCAGCTTCTTGCTAGTTTTGGAAGAGTTCCGGGAAATGCAACAAGTATTGCATTCCAGTGTTGGTGGTCATCCTTAAACCACCTCTTTTTGCCAACATTTCAGAGAGTTGATTCAGCCCAAGTGCTGCCATGTATACTTTGCAGATTTGTATTACAGCTCTCTTCTTGGACTCACACATACCCCTTTGGATTAAGGGGGGATCTTGGAACACCTAATCCTACATGGGTAGGTGTGGAATGCGAAAAGTCACAATGGAGTCCAAGTGACCTTGGAATGAGAAACCAAGAGTCACACCATTGTACTATAAATTTACATCATGTATAATGGAAAAATAAGAAAGCCTCATGCTTATCCTTCATTGTGTATTGAGTTTCTTGTGTGTGTGTGTTTATTCTTTCTCATACACCATGTGTGTGATGTACTAGTGTTTAGCAAAAACACACTTTACAAGTTACAACTTGAATCCCAAATGGAACTAGTTGGAAGCACTGAGGAAACTGACTTGAATGAGCTATATCACAGAAGAATGGGACATTTGCATCATGGGGCATTAAAAATTCTCAAGAAGGTTGTCACAGGAGTTCTAGAACTAAGCACGAAATGGGACGATGTCTTCAAATGGTGCATATTGGGAAAATATGCCAAGGTAGCATATCAAAGAAGCAAAAATAGGGGCAAGGGTGTATTGGACTTGATACACTCGGATATCTGTGGACCAATGTCCACTAGAGCTCTTATTATCAACAATGTCACCTTTATTGATGACCATTCCAGAAAAACATGGATCTACTTTTTGAAGACCAAGGACGAAGTCTTGAGTCAGTTTAAAGAATTTAAAGCTCTGGTAGAAAATTTGATAGGAAAGCGGATCAAGGTGCTGCCTTCAGACAATGGTGGTGAATACATAGACAAGGAATTCAATGGGTTCTGCGCAAGGGCATGTATCAGAAGAGAGTGGAAATATCCATATAACAATCTAGAGCAGAATGGTGTGGCAGAAAGGAAAAAGAAGACTATTGTTGAAGTGACAAGGGAGATGTTGTATGATCAAGAAATTCCCAAATTTCTGTGTGTTGAAGCTTGTAATATGACTATCTATGTTCAAAACAGGACTCCTCATGCTGCATTGGGAAAGATCACATCGGAAAGTGTCTTCATTGGCAGCAAGCCTAAAGTGAGTTACTTTAGGATCTTCAGCAGTACATATTACTGCCATGTGCCCAGGGAGAAGAGAAAGAAGTTGGAAATTACTTTAGAAAAGGGGTATCTGGTAGAATATAGTGAGAATGAAAAGGCATATTGTATCTACATTCCTGAGAGCAGGAAAGTCGCAGTGCAGAGGGATGTGAAATTCATGGAGGAGAAGGCCTTCAGAATATCCCGCGATTTGCCTTCTACTACGCAGTCTGAGGAGGATACTGTGGTTCAGCCTCAACAACCAGTGGTAGTGAATTCAGTTGCCTCTCCAAGGCATGTGGATCCAAGGGACATGTCTCCTGAGGACTTGAAAGAGGGAGAGCCAGTAAATCCGCCCACCACCAGTGGGAGAATAAGCATGGAGCTACGAAAAATTATGAAAGATGCAGAAGATTTTTTCGGAGTCCCCCGAAATGAGAAGAGACATCGTAAGCAGCCTGAGAGGTATTGACCCTTGGTTGCTCAAGTCAGAGAACCTTCTAGTTTTTGGGAAGCAGATTAGCACCAAGTGAGGGTAGATGCAATGGTGGAAGACTACAGATCCATTATGATGAATGATGTATGCAAAGTAGTGCCCAGACCTAAGGAGAGATCAATTGAGGATCAAGGTGGATCTACAAGGTCAAGTATGTTGCAGATGGTAGCATCGAGAAATTTAAAGCCAAGTTTGTGGCTAAGGGTTATTCTCAGAAGTAAGCGGTCGACTATGAAGAAACCTTCGCACCAGTAGCCAGATACACCTCAATTAGATCTGTGATATCCCTTGTTGCGCAGATGGGATGGGAGATTCACCAGATGAACGTCAAGAATACATTCCTAAATGGCGTGATAGAGGAAGAGGTGTATATAGAACAACCAGAAGGCGTCAAGATGCATGATCAGAAGACACATGTGTGTAGGCTAAATAAAGCCTTGTATGGACTGAAGCAAGCTCCTAGAGCCTGGTATGGTCAAATTGAAAGCTACTTGCAGAAAATGGGATTCATCAAGTGTGACGTAGATCCTAATCTCTAATATTTGAGGGTATGGAGTGAGCCCCTGATACTGGTTTTATATGTAGATGATCTATTCTTGAGCAGATCATCAAGGTTCATCATAAACTGTAAGAATAATTTGGCTACGTAATTTGCATGTAGGATCTAGGGCTGATGCACTATTTTTTGGGGTTGGAAGTTTGGTAACAGAAGGGGGAGATATTTCTTGGTCAAGGAAGATATACTACAGAGAGTCTAAATATATTTCAGATGGAGGATTTTAGACCCATAACAACTCCAATGATCACCAACTGGAAGAAAATCGACACGTCCGAAGATGATGAGGTTGATCCTATGTTTTATAGGCATCTCATAGGATCGTTGATGTATCTGGTAAACACAAGGCCAATCATTTGTTATGTTATAAACACCCTCAGTCAGTTCATGGTGGAACCAAAGAGGGATAATTTGGAAATAAATAAGCATGCTCTTAGGTACCTTCAAGGAATAGTCGAGCTTGGTTTGAAGTACACCCATAGCAGTGATGTCGGGTTGAGTGGGTTCACCGACACACATTGGGTTGGGAGTTCAATAGATGGGAAGAGTACCAGTGGGTATTGTTTTAGTCTAAGATCAGGGATGACTTCCTAGTGCAGCAGGATACAGAAATATGTGGCACTGGTCTCAGCAGAGATAGAATATATGGAAGCTAGCATAGCTTCGTGTGAGGCCATATGGCTTTGAAAAATGCTTGTGAACCTACTAAAGGAGAAAATGGAAGAGACCAATATATTATGCGATAATCAGAGTTGCATCAATGTCTCTAAAAATCCTATGTTTCATGATCGGTCGAAGCACATTGACATCAGGTATCACTTCATCAGGGACTATGTACAACGTGGAGTTGTTCAGTTGCAGTACACTCCAATAGGAGAACATGTGGTAGACATTCTCACAAAATATCTGGGGAAGAATAAGTTCGTTTACTTCAGAGAGAATATGGGGATGATCAGGAATCCATTCCAGTAGCAGGAGTGGATAGGATCAAGATTCATAGGGAGTTGTAGTATACATGCAGCAATGACAGTGGCAGTGTCATGGGTAACATTACAAAAGGCTGGAGCGCAGCAGATGAGTGGCATTGTACATAGATCAACAACATAGAGGATGCTTCAAAAGCAGAGCAACATGTAGAAGGCATATTGCTGGAACACCTTCCTCGCTAAGAGGGGTGTTGATTTTTATAGCGTCGAAAAGTGTTCCAAGTCTCAAACATTGTAAGGAGGCTTGGACATCAGCGTTCAAAAAAACCCAGAAACAGTTTGTGAAATTTCCTCTCGGTTCATGGCTTATTCAAATAATTAATTATTTTAATGGAGGCCCTAAGTCTAAACTTAGGGAAATGAAATAATTAAAGGGTATTAATAAGTCAGAGTGTGAATATTCTAGAAAACAAAGATCAAGTTAATTTTTAATCTTAGCCATTGATTAGAATTCTAATCCGGGTTGTTGATTCATCAAAAAGAATATTATAAAATAGGGCTTTAGGGTCATTTGGAAAATAAGTAGGGCATGCACTCAGTACTCGAAGGAGATCAATTATGAAGTAATAGAATTCGACCTCAGTGGGAGAGTTGCAAGGTGGAGAGTTGCAAAAGCAGAAGGAGGAGGGAGTCAATAGTGACTGAGGTTAGGGAAAAAGGGATGCAGTGGGTCATAGGAGGCAGCACAGGTCTGCAGTGTAGTGAACCCACACAGAGCCTACGCAGACTTACACAGTCCAACACACGGACTGTGCAGAGAAGCACACAAATAGGAACAGAGAGAAGCAGAGGCTGATATGGGTGTCGGGGATTTGTTGGGAGGAGCCGCTAATTCTGTCTCAGGTGTTTTTAGATTTTATCTACTAGTATATTCCTTGTAAAGAATTGTTTGCTGAAGAATTTAATAAAACTCTCATCTGTTGCACCGGTTTTCCCACATTGGGTTTTTCCGAGGACAATTGTCCAAAAAACACTATGTACATGTGATTGATTCTTGTGTTATGTACTTTAATATTTACTTCTCTGCATATATATTTGTGAATGTTGCTATAGTATTTATTTCGATATTTACCGATATATTTCTGTAAATAACTTATTGAAATAATAAGTAGGAGGAATAAATTTATCACTGCAATTGTAGACTTTTCAAATTGAAAATTTCACAATTTGTTAACAAAATCTATTTGGAATGTAGTGATTGAAGAATTATTTAATGATTATGTTTTGTTTCATACATCTTAAGCGAGGGTTTTCATTTCCAACATTGTTATTTCTATTGCATAGACTAGGTTTCCTTTTGATGCAACAATTAAATTTTGCAAATGGAATCTCATTTACATCCCTGCAAGTAGGTTTACCTTTACATTTTTGAAAATTAGAGTAACATTTCCATTCCTGTAAATAGATAATAATTTCCATTTATGCAATTATTTTAGGCTTGATTCCATGATATTCACTTCATTACATCAAATCAACACAAGAAGGACACATTGCATGTTGCACATATAGTGTCGAAACCTATTAAGTTTGTATGAACCCCAAGTTGATAATTTAAGTTGGTAGCCTTGGGAGTTGCAACATTCTTGTTGCAATACTGATGCTCATCACATGTCACTGAGATTGAACCAGATTCTGAAACCATTTCATATTTAATAGAAGATTATTTCAATACACGAACAAAGTGTGTTGTAAGAAGGGCTGAGAAGAGGAAAATTGACACTCTTGAAATAACATTTGAACATAGCTCACATCCAACTAGATATGCGAGACTGAAAGTTAAAGAAACTTCACATTCCCTTGGAGCATTTGTTAATAGTCGACAATATCATGTCAGTGAACTTGGAGCACCTTATCAAAGTAAGCTACAAATAATTAAAGAGTTATAATTTCAAATAAAAAATATTAAAGAATTTAGTGAAGAGAGTTGGAAAGATCCCTCTGCAGCCCTAGTAGGAGTTTTTACTATTGAATTATCCAACTTAAAAGTTCATTTAGAAAATAAATTGAATGAATTAGAGCTCAAGCATTCCCATCAGATTGAGCAAATGAGAAACAAACATGAACAAGAAAACTGGATATTGAAAGAAGAAGATGGAAGAAAATTGAAGTTATGCCTGCAACACTATTGATGGGTGCTAGATATATGTCGACCAAAGGGGTATCCTCGATGTCAATGCCAATTAGACCTAACAGGATTTGGAATAAGATCCTCATTCAGGGTATCAGACAAAATTCCATATATTCTTATAGATTTGTCTTGGCTAAAAAGTTCAACACAAGAGAGTAATGCATAGGTAATATTACATCAGTAAGTGAGTATGCCTTGTGAAATGTTCAAATGCAGATAATATCAAGGTCCTTCTATCGAAGGGAAGAGAAAAGTGGGCCCTTTAAATACAAGTAATATTACTAATCTAGAAAAGGCACACAAGCATATACATATGAATGAATCATTAAACAACTAACGAAATAGTTCATAAGGAAGCAACGATTGTTAAAGAAAACACAACAAACTTCAACATGATAAGTACCAAATCCACCGAAAGATTTCAATTTCCTTAGTACATATGAAAACAACATACATCACAAACATTCAAAGAATAGTCTTACAATATTCACAACATATGCATGAAAGTGTGTTGGCTTAACAAGCTTCTGAATTAAGTAAAAGTTCCAAGATACATCAAGATAATGAGCATCACTAGCCCCAATAGTGAAGCATTATAGCAGTCACTTGCTCCTACAAAAAAACTAACTTCCTCTCCAATTCCTGGTAGGAGGAACCAAGGTGAAAAGGCCATTTCCTTGAGCTATGAGGGTGTATATATAAAAAATGGGGTGACCATTCACCTCCCATGTGACTCTTGGACTACCCTCATGATTGTTTGACTTCTTCATGACTATTTGATGTCTGACATGACTTTTCACATTACATGGATGACTCTTGGACTTCCACTTTAGATTACATTTTGTCTTTTGATTATGATATTTACATCATTACATCCACAAGGGATGTGGCAAGACACATGGACACACATGCAATTGTGGTCACACTTTAATAGGTCACAACTTGATTATGACAATATGGAATTCATGATAAAGTGGTAGTGCCAAGTTGTTTCGCATGATGCTTTATCTCCAATAATAGATGTATCCCATACTTTGTATTCATGAGAGATATGATTTGTTCTTCATATCTTCCCTCCAAAGGGTTGTGAATCATATGTAGTCTTCATGTGGTCATGATCTTCGGTCTTCTATTGTAATCCAATGTTCCTTTTTCTTTTTTCCTAATGATAATTTTATCTCCTCAACGGTTCTGGTGCTTAAAATTATGCTAAAAAATGGAGTTTTCAGAATGGTATGGAACCTAAACGACCACGTAGATATCATCATTCTGAATCCGATGCAACTTGTTTCATGGAAAAATGACACCATATGCTTCCAAAAACGTGTTATGTTCACATTGTCAAACGAGTATTTAAAAAAAAATGCAAAACAACCCAGTCAGCAATTGGTACAGCTGACTGGGCTTGCACAATGGTAGGTTGACTCGATCAACAAAATTTCTTCGTCGAATCATATTGTGCAAAGTGGTACATTTGTATTGGTTGTTGTAGCGAGTTTTAGATTGGTGGTTTTTGTGGCCAACCACAGACTGCCACATGGCCCAGCCAAGGGCCGCCATGTGGCAGCCTGCAGACCACCAAAATTATGTTAAAGGTAAAACTACACCCCGTAGGGGTCAAACACAAAACCTCACTGCCACAAGCCAAATTAATTTTCATTTCACCCCGCGTTGCATTCCTTACCACACACCAGACTCCGTTTCATTTTATTTTCATATCTAATGAGCAATGGGGGGAGGGGGCTGGGGTCTAGCCCCAGCCCTGGTCATCGCCGTAGGTGGGACCATAAGCAGGAGGTTAATGCCAAGTTTGACAGTTATCCCAATCACGTGGGTTTTAATATATAAAAAGAACTTATTAACCATATAATGATATGGCTTGAAATCCAGATTTAAGGAGTTATTGGGAATTTAAGCGCTCCGACAATTTCGTCTAGTTTTTGGTGAAATTGGTGCTCAATTAGCTGGATTCCAGGGAGATTTGTAGGATGGTGCCAGATTTAGGGGAAAATGTGGAGCGAATAGTGCAAAAACTTTGAGAAGTCATAACTAAGTAAGTTTTGGACCAAATTCGAGGTAGACATTCGGGGAATTTTGAGGTCTAAAATGGGTCCCCTAAGGAAATAATAAAATAATAGATAAACCAATATAATAATATTTATGAATTTTCAATTCAATTTTTTCACCACAATCCATGTAACCATAGTTAAATTCAATTCAAAAGTTGTACCAAAATAAAATTAATAAAAAAAATTGTATTGATGTGACTATAAATAAGAATGAGCTTTTCAAGAAAATGTAATTATCATTGAACAACTAATGCATTTGTCCTTTGTACTTCAATAACTTAAAATAAAATATAAATATAAATTTATAAACTCTTAATTATATTGTATGTTATTTATTAAAATTTATATTATTTAAATTGTATAATAACATGTAATTAATATACTATATAATATAATATAATATAATATAGTAAATTTATAGGGATATGCATTGTTTTTTTCAAGAAATATGAAATAAAAATAATATTATTTTATTCAAAAAGTGTGAAATGACATTTATTATGAGTACTTTACTTTATGACTTTAAAAGCACTTAGAGCACTATTATGGTTAACCATGATTTTTTATCCACCATTGACAATGTGACAGGTACCTTTAACTCAAGAAATGCCACCTCAACCATTAGGGATGATGACATCTCCTAAAATGTTATTGGTTCTCATAAATTGAATTTTGATTGTGCATTTTCTTTAGGAGACCCATTTTAGACCTCAAAATTCCCCTAATGAAGAGGCTACACAATATTTTTTTGGCATGTTGGAGCTAATGGAACAGGTTTCAAAGTTGATTGAGCATTGTAAACATATGTAATCACACTTCTTAGCATAATAGAAGAGGGCCAAGCAATTGGAAGCTAGATCAAGGAGACGTAGCCCAGGAGGGGTGAACTCCTTCATCATGTGTTGTTGTGTTACTGTTACGGTGATGTTCATGTCTGTTAGATGCCACTTTTCAATGTTTTTTTTATTTTAAGTTTCTCATGAAATTCACATAAAAAATCATGTTAAACTTGAAATTAACCTCATAATCCTCAAGCACTTTCTTTTTTTTTATGTTCTAAATTGTATCTTAGCATAGAAAAAAATAATATTCTCATTCATATCAAGTTGGTATCAAAGTACTAGGTTTACTTGTGCAAGGAGGATTTAATAGTTTTGCAAGTGTTTAAATGCTTACAAGGTTGAAGCTCAAGAGAGGAGAAGGAAAGCTTGTGGTGTTGGTTCCATAGTTGGAGAAAGGAGAAGGAGGGCATAGTTGCCACAATCTCCACGACAAGATTCACCTCCAATTGAAGTAGAAGCTTAAGTAAGCATGTCTCATGAAGGAGGAAATGATAACATGTCAAATGATGAGAAGGATTTCTTTGACATGACAGAGATGTTGAAGGTCCTCTATGAAGAGGGGAACAGAAGGTTGCAGGGTGAAAGCCCTAGGCCTCCAAGAGGAGAGGGTTCTCTAGGAAGAGGAGGTAGTGGAAATGGTGATAAGCCACCATCTACTCCACCATGATCATCATCACCATCTTCACCTTCATCTTCATCCTCTTCCACTACTACAACCCTTACTAATACTCCAACCTACCTTAAAAGGATTTGGTAAACAACCCTTGTTAAAACTTGATATTAAATTTGAGGTGCCTATGTATAATGGTGAAGTGAATGCATAGAATCTTAACAATTGGGTTTGTCAGTTGGAGGTCTACTGCAAAATTCAAAACCTGCAAGATGATAATACAATGATTCAACTAGCTTCCTTGAGACTGCAGGGTGCAACGCTAGTATGGTGGGAAGCTGTTATCACCTAATTTAAACCTCAGGCTGAAAAAAGGCAAATCAGGGTAACATCTAAACCACGCTCAGCCTTGTAGCTAGCCCTACAAGGTCAGGAGAGGGCTCTCTCTGAGAAAGGATATTCAACAAAGTACAATTATGAACTGATTCTAGGCTAGGTATAATAATGGAAAATGTTTTAATGAAATGAATGAATTTTTCAGGGATGTGTGGGACAAATGGGAAAGTTTGAATCGGGGATTTAAATCATGGATATAGGTTATCTCATGGGGAAAGGTAGGCAAGAAATTTCAGCAATTAAGTTTAAATAATGATGAAATGGAAAGACTGGTGAGGAGCTGAAAAGGGCATGGGAGATGGATCTTTTTCAAACAGAAGAAAAACATAGAGTATTGAATGATTTCCCAAGGCAGAGCATAAAAAATGGATTCTACCTTTCTATCTTGAAAGCATTCAACAGAGATTTTTATGAATGAATGGTACACATAACAATTTACATATGAACACAAAGAAGAGAACAAATGCTAAATTTTATACCACATGGATCCCACAAATTAGAGCTGCATCTCTTTATTAATTCCCTGTCCAAAAACTGTTACAGTGGAGCCCAGAGCATCCTCCTTTATTTCCACATTATTCCCCTACTTACTGATTTATAGACTTCTTTACAAATGATTTACAATTACATTAAATAGACCATAATGTGAGGGAAATAGATCCACAAAAAGAGGAGTGGTTTGCCAGCTCAAGAACTGAAGTTCGATCATAGAAAAGAGAACTAACAATCTGCCCCTGAATATAAGGAACATCAATACATTTTGAACCATCTGAAGATTTCGTTGTTACATTGGATGAAAGAAAAATAGGAAATCTGAAAAGAAAAAAATTCCTATTTTACTGCTGCTGTAGAAGTCTCTGTCTCATATTAGGCCCTTTGACTGTTTCTTTCTATTGTTTCTTTGAAGAAAACCGACTTTTAATAAAATTCCTTTGAAACCATGGAAATGAAATTATGCCTTTTAGTGATGGGAAAAACCCATTTCGAATGAGAAAGAGGGAAGGGAAAGGAGGTGGGGTAAAAAATCGTAATTGCAATCACAATCAATGGGAAGAGGGGATCCAATATATAGTAGAAAATTTAAAAATACACTTTGCGATGGTGTCATCGCAATCGGGATCGAAGGGTTGGATATATTTGGAATGAGGCACAAAAAGCTCCAATGCGATTGGAAAGGCCCGATGGGTTAATACAATAATAGAGTGGGGAAATCCATTTGAAAACAAAGGAAAATGATTTTTCACTTTATATAAAGGGAGAATGAGTTTTTCATTAAAAGTGTGGAGGGATTTTAAGGTGGGACCAGGGTATAAATCGCAATCGTAATCGGGGCTTTGGGGCGGGCGTATTACATAATAAGACTACGCCGATGTGATTTGGGATAGGCGATGGGGGAATCCTTTGTATAAACGAAATAAAACAAAATTTGATTTTTACAAAGGGAAATGCCCTTTTATTATGAATGGGCGGAAGTTTATGTGGTGCTCCCGAAGGTCAATCAGAATCGGGAGATCGGAGGAGAGCGGAGGCAAAGTCTTATATGAAATTTCCAATTGCGATGGAGCGACAGTGTATGGGCTGTCCGATTGGATGAACAGATCGACGATAGAGGTGCAATCATAGGGTGTCAATTGGGAGGAGTCAATCAGAGGGGATCATTTGAAAGCGCTGATTGCATACAGGCCATCAGATCATTGATTGGATCAATGGTCAGGATAACATCGGGCGGGGCTCAATCAGGGGTATGGAAATCGAGAAGGGAGAATCAGAGGAAGGGATTTTCAATGCAAAACTTTAAAGTTTTATTATAAAGTTTAAAAGGCACGAGGGGAAGTGGTTTATTAAATTGGATGAGGGTTTATCCAATCGCATCAGAGTTTTTTACAAGGGCCAATCAAAACGCACATTCTAAATGTTGCGATTGCGATGGGAAAGGGAAAAGGATTTGGATCGGCGGGGATTATGATATAAAACCTTTAAAACTTTATTATAAAGTTTAAAGGGGTATGGAGGGGAAGTGATTTTATTTAATTGCATTATGGATTTATATAAGTCAAAAGAATTTACAAATGCGATTAAGCCATTGGGTAGGGGAAAAAGGGTTTTTACAAAGGAAAACATTAAACTTTAATGAGATAAAGTTTAGGAAGAAATGGGAAAAGGGGTTGGTTTAGGGTATAAGGGACTTTTGTTTACTTAGGCATAAATTTCAATCCAGGAGTCAGTTTTGAGAGTGTAATATACCGTTGGAAAAATCTTTCCGGGCTCTTTCCACTGAACATACTTAGAATATGATTTGACACTAAAAATGTTGTGGAAAACCTCTCTGAAGGGCAGGGAAGTAGCTTTGTGGAGATAGTAGCTTCTGAAGAGTGACTTATTACATATGATGACATAAAATTACATAAAGATGATAATTAAAAGTAAAGTATCATGTTTTCACCTCAAAACATGGTTTTGAGGTGAAAATTACATCAAACTAAATAAAGCATTTCTTTGATCTTCCCAGGTGCTGTGACTTTGAGTTTATTTACTTCCTCATGACCTTGTTGATATTTATTGACACTTGACTCATTAATTTGACCATGATGAGATCCTAGAACCTAATGAGACCAATCCTATGACCTACTGATATGACTCACAAAGTTAAAGTAAATCACAACTAAAGACATAGAGAGGAGAATCAACAAGTTTCACATGAGGGAAAACTGGTGAAAGACCACCACCATCAATGAATCCATGACCTAATGGAATGGTGAAATTTTATGGTATGGGACTCCTAATATGCAAATGAAAAAAGAGCAATTTTGATCACTGATGGAAGTATGACTAGACTGACACTAACATTGCCTCTAATGGGGATGGTAGCTCCTTGAAGGTGCCAAGAACACCGTAGACCAAGTAGCCTTATCCATTAGGCATGGAGTCAAAAACACTAAAAAATGACACAATGCAGACTGACTCTGACTCAAGACTAAGATTTAAAACTAAAATAAAACCAAACTATACACATGACATTCAAGTTTTATAGCCTTCACCTCGGGCCCCAAACTTCAATGACTGTGTACTTGAAATCTGACCAAAAATAACATGGTATATACAATGATGGTGACATAGTCTCTGATCCATTATCTTCAACAATGGTAGTTCTTCAAAAGCCTACCATTCACTGCTCCTCCGGGGAAATCTTGGCCATCCATTTCTGAAAGCAAGAAAGCATTCTGTCCCCTGTATGCTGAAATCATGTATGGTCCTTTCCACAGGTTGTCAAACTTACCATGCTTCCCTTTGTCCTCATTTCTTGCATCCCATCTCAACACCATATCATCCAACTGAAACTTCTCTTCTTTGGTCTTATGGTCATAGATCTTCTTTATCTTCTCCTGCAACTGAATAGTGTTCTATGACACTTCTTCTCTTGTTTGCTGAAGGTGGATCATCTAATTGATCCTTCGTTGATTGTCATCGTCTTCACTACCAACTTCTTGCAATATCCTCATGACTGGGACTGTAAGTGTTGTAGGAAAGACAACATCAATACGATAAACCAATTCGAAAGGTGACATACCTATGGATTTCTTACTGCTAACTCGGTCTGCCCACAATGCGTTGATGAGCTTTCGATGCCAGTTTCTTTTGTTTGCCTCCAACATTTTCTTGATTATATTTATCAGAGATTTGTTCGATGATTCTGCCAGGCCATTGCCTTGTGGGTAGTACGCTGTTGAATGACCTAACATGACATTATATTTGTCACATAAATCCACCATCCTCTTAGACTTGAACGTTGTTGCGTTATCTGTTATAATTTTGTGAGGGCAACAAAAACGAGATAAAATGTTTGATTCTAGGAATTCAATAATTACCGTATCTGTAGCTTGCCTTGCTGGGATGGCCTCGATCCATTTAGTAAAGTAGTCCATACATGTCAAGATCCATCGATGTTGCACTGATGATGTGGGATGGATTTCCCCTATGAAATCGAGTCCCCACTGTTGAAAGGGAGCATTGACTGCAACTGGTTTCAGAGGAAGAGGAAGAAATTTCCTTTTTCCTTGGAAAATTTGACATTTATGACAACTCATCACTATTTTATACAAATTTGAAAATAAAATGGGCCAATAATATCTCGCTCTCAACACTTTGTTAGATGTAGTATTCCAAAACAAATGGCCACCACAATCACCTTTGTGAAAGTCGTGCATTACCTTCTGAGCCTCTTCTTCAACCAAACAATTAAGCAGAATCCCTCCTAGATCTTTCCAATAAAGAGCATTGTTTAAAATACAGTATTTAGCAGACTTAAGTTTTAGTGATCTACCTTTACTCTTAGACATTCCTGGAGGTAGTGAAAGATGCTAAAGAACATAAACAATATCTGAATACCATGGGGATTGTAGAAATATGTCTGAAATTGGAACAAGAAAACCTTCGTCTTCATCCTCTGACATTGTTGTCATGAGGTTTATATCCAGGGCACGCAGATTTGATTGGGCCATTAGCTTTGCCAAGCCTTGTCCTTTGATCAAGTTTGTGGGCTTGATCTCCAAATCATATTCCAACATAGCTGCTATCCATTTACCTCTTCGACCTTCGGGATCAGTTTACATCAACACATCCTTCACTGCTGCATTAGGAACATATGCTATAGTATGTGAATGTAGAATATAGACCCTAAAATCCTTTAATGCCTTTATAAGAGTCAATGCTTCTTTCTCAATAATATTATACCTTAAAGCAGCATCTCTAATGGTCCTACTAAAAAAGGTAATTAGATTTTCAATCTGATCCCTCTTTTCCATCAAAACAACAGCCATAGTGTGCTCCGATGAAAATGAAAAAATTATGAAATCTTGCATGTAGTCAGGACTAATCAAGACTGGGGCATTGGACAGAGCAAAATTTACCAGATTAAATGACTAGATAGCTTCTTCACTCCATTTTATTGTGCTATCTTTCTTAAAAATGTTAGTCATTTCTCTTAGATGTTAAGCCAAATTGGGTATAAATCTGCACAAGAAGTTCATCTTACCATTAAATTCTTGAATCTCCCTTTTGTTCCGTGGAAGGTCTATGTGCTGAATTTCCTCTACTCTAGATGGATCAATGCGGATACCATCTTTAGAGATGATATGCCCCAGCAACTTTCCTTCATCCATGGCAAAGAGACTCTTCTTTGGATTAAGAGAAATCCCAAACTTTCTGCATCGCTGAAATACAACCCTCAAATGGTGCAAATGCTCATCATCAGAACCAGAAAATACGGTTAGATCATCCAAATAAACAACAAGAAAAACATCTTTTTCATTGGCAAAAGTAATGTCCATTTCTCGCTGGAAAGTGGCTCCAGCATTCTTCAGTCTGAATGGAATTTTGGCATACTGGAAGGTTCCCCAAGGTGTTGTGAAGGCAATCTTGTCTTGGTCTTTCTCATGCACCAAGATTTGGTTATAGCCTGAGTAGCCATTGAGTAGTGACATCCTTGATGCTCCAACTACTCTCTGAAGAATATGGTCCATCTTTGGAAGTGGATAATTATCTTTTAAGGATGCTTTATTCAGATTATGAAAGTCTATGCACAATCTTATCTCTCCCGTCTTCTTACGTACCGGGACCAAATTTGAAATCTGGTCAGAAAATCTAATTGGGACTATGATACCAGCTTTGTAAAATCTGTTTACCTCCTTTTCAATGGATGGCAACAACTTCGGATTGATTCTTCTCAGCTTCTGTCTAAATGGCTTCTGATCCGGCTTGATGGGAATAATATTCTGAATTATGTTTTTGTCATACACCTTCAAATCTGAATAATCCCATGCAAACACATCAGAAAATTCAGAAATAAATCTAACATACTTTTCCTTTACCTGAGGGGAAAATTCCTTTGACAACTTCACAAACTTGGGCTTGTTAGTTGTTCCAAGATTCACATCTTCGACTCCTTTCTCAGTAGGCACCAAGCTTGGTTTCTTGGAAACATCATCCTGATCAAAAATCTCCTCTAAAGGTATGAGACCCCTAGGGATTACATTATACTTTAGCTACAATATGTCCATCTGATTTGTTTCAATTTCTTGATCATCAATTTCATACTCACCTTCTATTGGAGTTTCTTTGAATTTTCCATCACTCTGCAAAAAGGAATTGATCTCATTGTCATCCCAAAACACTTGCCAATACCTTAAATTGTCCGAAACAGCAGGCCTATGTTTGACATGAATCTCAAACTTGTTGTTGGAGTTCATCGGAATCTTCAAATTGCTTGCTGTAGTGGCAAGATAATCAACAATGATGTTCTGCATCCTGGGCACCATTGTCAAAGTGTACTTAGGGAATATCTTCAGGATATCCAGGACTGCATTTTTGTATGCCCTCAATCGCGGATGTTTAGCTTGGTACTCTCCTTTAACCTGTTTGATTATCAATTCTGATTCTCCATAGACAGAAATCCTCTTTGCATTCAACTTCTTCAAAATTTTCAGACCTGCAATTAAAGCTTCATACTCCGCTTCATTGTTAGAGTAGTCAAAGGCTAACTTGTAAGCACATACTCTAACATTACTAGGAACCTTTTCAGGCTGGAAAATAGGGCTCCGAATCCATATTCCAATACCAACTCCGTCCTTACCGACAGCTCCATTAAAATACATGCTCCAAAGGCCTTCTTCTTCTTCTTGTAGATGCTGAAATTTTTCTTCTTTCTCTACTTTATCTTGACTGACTTCTGGATTTAACTGTTGTTCACTGTCTTTTTGCTGCTGGCAGGAAGGAGGCTCAGAAGTGCTTGCTGCTTTATCTTTTTCTTATTTGAGGACTTCTCTGAAATTTTCTGAAATCTCAGGTATCTCATCTACTTGTACCAACTGAACATTTCCATCGTTCAAACCGCCATCTGAATATAAGACAAATTACTCTAAATCTATGTGTACTGCATTAATGGGATGATTTACTGGCTTCTGTTTGCTAGTGATCATGTATTTCATTTTATTCTCCCTATATAGCTTTCTCAACTGACCAAACACAGGGATAGTGGCATAAGAGAAGTCAAGCTACATGGTTCCTTTAAGTTTCGCACCCCAAGATCTAGATAGAAGCATTCCAAATCGTGGTGGGACATTGGCCACAACTACATCCATCAAAAAATTCTTGGTTGGGATTTGATCTAAAGATACTACTAAATCTTTGATAAGACCAATACAATGGACCCTACCTGAGTCAAAGGAATACAAATCATGGTATTTACGAGTAATATCAAGTCATAAATTCTCCATGATGGCTTTGGGCATCAAATTATGTGAGGCTCCGAAGTCCAACATAGCATTACGCAAGATGAACTCATGTAATCTAAGACTCAGGTAGAAGGGAGGGACTTCACTTTCTTCAGATTGATCTTCTGTGGTTGGACTGAAAATGAGTTCTGGATAGTCATCCTCAACCTTTACCATATCTGAAATGGAGTCTATTTGCAAAATTCTAGACACCTGATTTTTATAAGTGTTATTTTTCACCAACTCAGTCAGGGGCATAGACACTTTCAGCTTAGAAATTTCATTCTCCAAATTAAAGAAAGGAAATTTTTCTACCTCTTTAATGGGAGAATATTTCTTCTCCACTTTCTCCTTTGCCGCGCTCTGCTGGTTCTTTTCGATTGCAGTGTTAATCACCGAAGATGTTTTGCTGGAGGAAGGATTGGCAGGTTCTTTTCCTTTCCTCTGAGAATCGTTCTTCATTTGGAGCTCTTTTATCTTCTGAATGGGACTAATCGGAACATCTCTATTCCTCAAATAATATTGCTTTTGTTGGGCTGATAAAGCTTTCATGTACCCTCTTTGATAATCATCAGACTCATCTTCTAACACTGCATCATTAGCCAAAATGAAATCTTCATCTTTTTTAGCATCTATAATCACTGTATATTCCTCATCTTCGGTAAGAAATATGGGCGCACCATCTGCAATGAGGAAATGATTGGCTTCAATCATAGGATCATCATCATCGTCTGTTTCTATTCCTTGAACATAATTTTTCTGCAATGGCATTCTGATCTGTTGTTGTGGTGCTGCTTGGTCCTGCACTCTCTGTTCTCTCTGTTTAATTCTGAATTGTGGCTGTTGCCCTTTGAAAATCAGATTCCTCATTTGTGCTTTAGGCTTGTTTGAAATGGTTAATCGATCAACCATATTTTCCACTGTTCGGATCAAAGTGTCCATTTTTCTGTCTAAAGGAGACGCTTCTTCTTTCATAGTGACTCTTTTTTTAGCTCCGGTTCGAGCTCTTTTGGCTAGAAAATTTGCTTCTACACTTACAACTATATTTTGCATGTCTTCAAGAGTGGAAGGATCTCTTTCTCGCAGTTGATACGCCATATCAGCATTGAAACCATCTGGAAATTTAAGAAAATCTAATCCCACAAGAGGTTTCAGGTTAGCCGGAATAGCATTATATACAACATTAAATCAGAGACAATAGTCCTGTACAGTTTCACCCACATTTCTCTTAATATTCTCATACTCAGACAAAATTTGGAGTGGGTTTTTCTTTACCTCCCACTGGTCTAAGAACTCTGTATGTAACTCCTACAAAGTGCGGATAGAGCCTGCTGGTAAGGCTCTGAACCACTTTCTAACTTCACCTCAAAAACTTTGGACAAACAACCTTGTGGTTACATTCTCTGCCTCTACCTCATGAAGATCAAAAACGTCATTCATCTTATCAACATGCTGCTGGGCTGTGATGCTTTGAGTGGCATCAAAGATAGGAATTTTACTTTGATAATCAATAGGAATATCATTTAGAACCTGAGGTAAAACCAAGGGTGCATAGTGGGAAGCCATGACTCGAGGTGGATTTACAACAGTGTTTGTGATACTGGGATTTAAGGGAGGTGTTGATGGAGGAGATGAAAGCTGAGAATTGACTGACGGGAATGCTGACAAATTAGGAGGAGGAAATGCTATTCTAGATGGCTCTGAAGGCTCAAGGATATTAGTACAGTGATAGATGACTGAGGGGAATTCAAATTGTAATCATCAATTGATGTATTTTCCCTTTGAACTTCAATATCTACAAGAAATTCTAGATCTAAAACTATGTCATCAAGTGCAGTTTTAGACTTACTTTTAAACAAATAAAGCTCAAAACACTCATCAAAAGAAATATCTTCTACAAACAACCACTCATTGGGCCAAGTATGGGATCTAAAGATAGGTCTAGGACTTAGTGATCCCTCTTGTCTTCTAACTATTCTTGGGATAAGATTAGGATTCTCAAACACAGGGGGAGGAATTGTATCAGGATTGGCCCTTGTGTATCTTCTTGAAGCCAGTGTGGTTAAATTTCTGCTTTACAAAATTCTATTTTTAGCCTAACAAACTCTGAACATCATTATCCAGAGTCCATGAATTTACAAGGAAAATACTACTGGGGTGGTCAATCTTCTACGCTAAAAAGTTCCCCAGTATGGTCGCCAGCAAAGTTATCACCTAATTTGAACCTCAGGCCGAAAAAAGGAAAATCAGAGTAACATCTAAACCACGCTCAGCCTTGCAGCTAGCCCTACAAGGTCAGGAGAGGGCTCTCTCTGAGAAAGGATATTCAACAAAGTACAATTATGAACTGATTTTAGGCTAGGTATAATAATGGAAAATGTTTTAATGATATGAATGAATTTTTCAGGGATGTGTGAGACAAATGGGACAGTTTGAATCGGGGAATTAAATCATGGATACAGGTTATCTCATGGGGCAAGGTAGGCAAGAAATTTCAGCAATTAAGTTTAAATAATGATGAAATGGAAAGACTGGTGAGGAGCTGAAAAGGGCATGGGAGATGGATCCTTTTCAAACAGAAGAAAACAACAGAGTATTGAATGATTTCCCAAGGCAGAGAATAAAAAATGGATTCTACCTTTCTATCTTGAAATCATTCAATAGAGCTATTTATGAATGAATGGTACACATAAAAATTTACATATGAACATAAAGGAGAGAACAAATGCTAAATTTCATACCACATGGATCCCACAAATCAGAGCTGCATCTCTTTATTAATTCCCTGTCCAAAAACTATTATAGTGGAGCGCAGATCATCCTCCTTGATTTCCACACTATTCCCCTACTTACTGATTTACAGACTGCTTTAAAAATGATTTAAAATTACATTAAATAGACCAGAATGTGAGGGAAATAGATCCACAATGTTAGCCACCTATAAAATTTGTTATATCAAAAGGTGGCTAAATCATTTTTTGAGTCTTCAAGAAACAAGTTTTATTGCTAAAAATGTTATCTCTTGAAGACTCATGAAGACATCATGCCCTTTGTTTAACCTTCACTGTTGTTTCCCTTTCTAAATGTTGAAAATCTGCTATTTTCATAGAGAAAAGATTGTTGCAAAATCCCATTTTTTCCCCTACTCCACGCAAAACTAACCTTCATTTTATTCCCTTTTTCCCCCATGAAATTCCTCTATTTTTCATGATTTCCCTTCTTCCCTTCATAAAAATCCTTTTACAAAGTTTAAAAATCATTTTTGAACTTTACCGAAACCCCCAAATCCATCAAAAACTTTGAAAATTTTCATAAAAAATAAGTGTTTTTGACCATGGGCTTAAGCCCCTTTGGGCTAAGTTCTAACCACTTCCTCACATATGCCCTGGTGCTAAAACCAAGTGCTAAACCCTTTCGGCGCTTATCGCATCAGAAACAAATGAAGAACACAAATCTTTTGGCCTTTATAAAACTTCCGATGTGATTGGCCCTCTTATACATAAATCTCGATCCCTTGTTTTCTATGGATAGACCAAGAGTTAAAGGCTAAAGGCGCTTATCGCTTCCGAGCATTTTCCATGAGTGCAATAGTTTTTGTTTCATAAACCTCCAATACCGATTGGCTCCATTGTATATAAAGCCTCGATCCCATTTTCGCTTCATATAACCTCAGAACCCGCAATCAGGTCCTAAACTTTGTTAATAAACCCATCCCGATCGAGTTTTTCCTTTGTAAATGCATAAAAACCCATTATCCTAACTTTCGGTCTAAACCCGCTGGTTCATGTTATTATATAAGAAGAACCGTTGATCTTATGAGTCGATCAACGGTAAAAAGAATCTCTCATCGGATATTTGTTCAATGAGTAGATTGAAAGACCCGCACCAAAGTTCCGATGCGATTGGCCCTTCTACATATAAACCTTGGGCCTATGCTTTTCATATAAACTAACGGCCCCGCAATCAGGCGCCAGAATTCATATATGTAAACCCGCCCCAAGCCATAAACCTTTGTTTTTCCATAAAATATTTGGTTTTTTATGTTATAAAATGGTCCCGCTCATTCATTGGTTGGAGCCCTTCTCCGTCATTGACCATTGGGCCAATCTGATGGCCAGCGCTATATCGCATCGGCATTTTTCATTGGGCACGTTAATATTTTTCACCACCTCCGATTGGTCACTCCCTGATTCATCCTCCACCGTCGATCTGATCTGCAGATCGACAGCCCAAAGCCAATTGCATCGATGCCATTCAGTTTTTCCCCTCCACCAATCGCAAAGCCCCAATTACATCTGGGCCGTCCACGTGTCCAAATCGGACAGTCCAAATCTTTCCTCCTGACTTTGGTTAAATTCATGCACCCTGCTTCATAATGTTTTTGGCCAAATCTCAGTCGTTGATCTCTACAGAGAAACGACTCATATTTAACCTCTCTCCGCCTTGTGTCTTATTTTGTTTAGACCCATTTTCAATCCTGACCGTTGATCCTTTACATCTAACGGCCCATATTAATCCCGATAGGCCCACCTCCTATGGGTCCTGCCTTCCTCAGTTTTTAATCTCAGCCATCCAATCCTTGATCCGAAGGCCCATATTGAAACCACCCTACCTGCTATCTGCCCACACATCTATCCAATATCACGCTCACTCCCCACCGTCATGATCTGAGACTTTAGATCTAACGGCCAGCACGCATTTTCACGTAGATTCAAGCACGAATGTTAATCCAAAAAATTTATGCTATATAAGCTGTTTAGAAAAGACACGTGGCGGCCTCTAATGCATATCATGTTCAAAAAGGAGAAACTTCCTTTCTCCCATTTTGCTACGCGAAACTCGTGGTTTCTCCTCCCGAAACCACCTTCCCTCATTTATACTATGTTTTATCACGCGCAACCTCCATCGTTGATCTCTGCAGATCAACGGTCTCAATTGGATTTCACGTTGTTCTATCGCCCTCTGCCATACACCAAGGGTCTTCAACGAGAAATCACAGCCATTGATCTCTGGGTCCAAACTGATCCAACGGCCCAGATCCTTTTTGGAAACCCCATTTTCCTCTTAACCTTTATCACTGCTGATTAAGGTTTTAACCTATTTTCTTCGCATTTTCCGCCCATTTTTAATGTAAGGTGACTCTTTCTCTTTATATTACCATTATGGCTCCCCACCGTTGATATTTGCTAGATCAACTGATCTAACTTAATCTCTCCACCATTTGTTCCTAACCATGGCCTCCAAAGCAGTTTTTACCCAATAACGTAGGATTTCCTAATTTTTATTGTATTTTGCAGGATTTAAAATATTTTCAAATGTTTAAAAGAAAACAAAAGCCGAGGGTGACGATCCTCCAGGCTTTCGTTTATTAAAGAGTATCTGTCTTGCAGGGTTCGACCATCATGTTTCGCCAGTGCCTCATGAGCACTGATGCTAGTCTAAAAGCCCTATAGATACTTTCACATCAAAAAGACACACAAAATCTAAAAACAAATCAAAGAGTATCAGTGTTGAAGACCAAACCATAGCATAGCTGAAGATTAAAGATTTAATTCCATGGTTTAATGGATTACGGCTAAGATCGACTATCAAAAGCCTAATCCATTAAATTAAACATATTTAAAGATAATTCAATAATATCTATCAGACAAAGGATGCCTCCACTACCACATAAGAGGCTAATTGATTCCTCTCAGCTTCCTAATGCCACCTGTATCCTCAAAGCATTCAACAGAGGCCGAGAAATGACCAGAATAGAGGATATTTGCCTCAAGATAGCCAAACAATTAATTTAGCCGAAGAAATAATTGCAAAATATCTGCTGAGTTACTATAGAGATGACACAGAGCCTTAAAGTCAACAAAAGCTCCCACCGAGCTTACTTCTTAAATGTAAAACAATTAATACAGAGAAAATATCTGTAAACTTCTCCATTGAGCCCCTCAAAGGCTGAGAAGTACTAAATCTGTATTAATTGAACCCTTAGACATTTTCTCTTTGGACATCTTGTTCCTTCTATAAAATATTATTGAGGAGTTCATTGTAAAGGTTGGTTGCTGAATTTTGAAATATACTTGTGCTCGCAACTTCTGTTTACAGTACCCTTTTCTGACTGATAAGATTTATCTCAATGTTTTCCTCTAATTTGATAATTTAAGAATGATTCAATACAGTTTAAACAGTTAGGAATGTTGGCGTTCCCTCGTCCTACTGTTTTCTTTAAACATTATTCTTGAATGTTATTTTCATTATTTTCTTATTAAAGCTAGACTAGAAAAGTGATGGTGAGCCCTGTTTTCTAGCTTCTATTCTCCAAACGCAATTCTGAAAGTTTCCCTAAGTTTTTGCTGAAATCAGACTAGGTTTAAAGGTACCGTATCTGATCTTAAGTTGCATTTTGTTTCTCTTATGTGTTCTTCATCCTTTCTAAAGGTAATTATGCAGATTACTGGATTGTTTGTCTCTTGAGTTATCTTTAGTACGAGCTTGTCCAAAGAGGTTTATGGTGAGCCCTACCCTTTGGTTGGTTTTAAACAGTTGCTTAAAAGGATTTTTCTTGTTCGGACTGACTATAAATCCTTGTTGACATTATTATCATTTTCCACCCCTCCAACACTTTTATTGTTTCCATTCCATCATTTTATCTCAAAAATTTCTTGTGATATAGATGACTTTCCCCTTTGATCACTCTTGAATTTTTGCACAATTAAAAGCCCTATTATGACTCCATAGCCCAATGGACTAAAAACCAGCGTTATATCTATCTTTTTAGCCAAAGCTTGTTCCAATTACTTGCAACTTCACACCTTTGAAACTCTTTCCATTTAGGACTTTCCACCCAAATAATAATCATGCTCAACCATCCAAAACAAACAAAAACCCTCAGTCTTCATAACTACCCTAATATCATTACCCAAAACCTTTAAAGATAAATCTATCTTTGCGCTTTATTGGAGAGATCCCTCTCTGGATTCAGGAGGGCTAGATCCTAGAAGCCCAAAGTGGTTGAAATAGTGTTCTCCCTATATTTTTACTTTGCCAATCTTGCAAATTACAGGGAGATAACATCTTTTGGCGACTCCGCTGGGGAGTTCCGAGTCATTTTCATTTTAAGGTAATCATAAGATATTAGAAATCCCTTTGTTTCAGTGAAATTTGTTCTGTTAGCTGGTTGAGCCATTAGGCATAACCTATCTGGCCAAACAAACATTGTTTAGTGAAGTAAAAGCAGCCCTTTCAAGCACTACCAAGCGAACGGTAATCATGATAAAACTTGTTTGAATCAGTGACAAACTAGGCAAACCCTAGGATTCTCATAAGAGTTTATCTAACCTTGAAATATCAGCTAGCTTAGCCATAAGAGCAGACTGTCTTTGTCTCATAACCATAGCTAAGTTTTGAAACAGATTTAGGAAACTCTTAAGAACCAATAGGACTGAAAAATAACTCAAAAAAACCAAAAAATATTTCAGATTGGTATTCAATAAACATGGTGGTGGACCATAAAACCTTTTACCTCCAAAGGAGCTAAAAACTTCCACTTGGCGACTCCACAATCCTAAACAGACCCTAAGACTCCACTGGGAAGACCCATAATCATCATAATATCATTTAAACTCAGTTAGAGGATTTTAGGATTAAAATTTGTGTAAAAACAAATCAGTTAACCTCTCAAAGATTGTCATATTTGGTTGAACTGTTCTTGTTTACTAGGTTCTGAAAAAACATAGAATAGTGGCTCCTAGAAAGATTCATACTAGAGCCTACCCTGACCCAAACCCACCTGAGATAGTTGATAACCTGGAAAGTATCCTTAGGAAGTATCCTAAGATAAAATTTTCAACTATTTTCAGATCACCCTAGAGAGCTAATCCAGTTCCTGAAAACCTTGCAGCTCTACAAGAATCATATGGTGGTGGAACCATAAATTTTTTTACCTCCTTAGGAGCTAAAAATCTTCCACTTGGCGACTCTACACTCTGAAACTTCCAAAAGAACAAATGAATCCAAAAGTAGAAGACCTTGAACTGATTGAACAGACATAGTGACCTCTTTTTCTGATTTACAAATATGGATTTATATATAGACCCAGACAAAAATATGGTCATGATGGAAAAATTGATGTACATGCTTGGAAGAAGGGTGGATAGGTTTATGGATAATCTAAACAATGGTGATCCAGAATACCATATGCCTTTCCCTCAACAAACACAAACTCTGCCACTACAAGGCATGTATGATCAACAATATTATAAAGAAAAAAATCAAGAAAAAGTTCTAATCATGATGGAAAAGATGATGTATATGCTTGGGAAGAGAATGGATAGGTTGATGGCCAACATGAATATTGATGATCTAGATCAAGCTATGCTTTCCCCTGATCAAACACAAGCCCAATCACCGCAAGACCAAAATAGTGACCAAGATATGTATTATGATCAACACTTTATAGAAAACAATGAGAAAACCTACAAAGAAAGAAATAAAGAAGGTTGTCAAGAAATTTTTGATTACCTTCCTACATCTTGTACTATGCTGATGATAGATCTTCACAATCAAATTGCGAATGATAATAGTAAGCAGTGCTTTGAGGAGACAACAAAAAATCCTCAAAATTTCTCTACAAGCACAAGTAAAGATCTCCTAGAAGAGGCTCAAGAAAACATCCAGCCTCAAAATCAACCTTTACAAGAGACAGAGAACTGTTGTACTTCTGTTGAAAGGGACATAGAAGTATCCTCCCTATTGACAGAAGAAGAGATAGATCAGACTATTAATAAACATTCAGTCTCTGATAGTTATTGCAGAACAAATACTCTTGCTCAATCTCGTAGAGAAATTCGTTGTAAAGATGCAGAAAGTTCTTTTGTTGGTCATAAGAAACAGGGTAGCTCTTTTTCTGTTTATGCTGAAAGGAAAATATCTCCTTTAATAGAATAATAAATTGATCAAATACTAAGCAAGAAGCTACCCTCCAAACCATCATCTCAACCAGACAGTTTTAAACATGGTGCCTATTCCATAGAACAATCCAATGGCACTCAAAACGGAGAGGATAGCAAAGAAATTAATGATAATATTGAAACTAGTCCTCTTTGGAATATGAATTTTGATGGGTTATGTACTAAAACTAATGCAGGTGCAGGAATATGGCTTTACAATACAGGAAACAATCTTTCTGAAGCCCATTCATATAAACTAAAATTTCAATGCACAACTGACATAGCAGAGTATGAGGCACTTCTCTTAGGGCTACATTTATTGAAAAATTCAGGAGCCCAGAAGATAACAATTCACGGAAATGCAGATCTGGTAATTAGGAAAGTGGAAGATGAATGCTTGGTTAAAAATCCCAGACTTAAAGCTTATAAGGATGATACCATAGATTTATTAAAATCTATTAGAGATTTCCAACTTATCCTTGTCCCTAAAGACCAAAACAGTTTTTCTAGTGGATTAGCCCTTGTGGCTAGTACATGTCTAAGACCTTGGGAGAGCAAACAATATACAATTCAAGAAAAATTCAGACTAGCTGTCCCAAACACTAAAAGATACTGGCAAAACTTTGAGGGAGAAAAACAAATAGAAGACTATCCTTTTGAGGATATACCATCTTTTCGAGAAGAAAATTCTCCCATCACTGATATTAATCTGTCATCCAAAGAACCTGAATTTATATCAGTAGCAAGCATAGATTTGGAGAAAGAAGATATTTCATTGTTTGTTGATTTGCAGGTTAAAGATGATGATGCTTCCAAGGAACATACTGAAGATATAGTCCTCAAAGCTGAAGACTTGGAAGCAGACAATCTACCAGACATGGGGGACCAAAAGGAAGAGAATATTCATCTTTTCTTTGTTGATCCTTTGGAAGAGTGTGTGGAAGTCCCAACTGGCTCAAATTATCAAGCATGGATCCTTTGCAAGAGCCAAAGACATGAAAATCTATCACCTTCTGTGATAGCCTTGGTTTTGAAGATTAATCTTCAAAATGTACTATGGATACCCTTGACAAGTAGCCAGAGTTTCTTCTTCTTTAAGACACTACTCAACTAGCTACATTGGCACTTTTGTGTCATATGATAATGTAAATATTCCATGTTAGAATAGGTTATATAGGAATCTCAATATAGCTCAGTTTTGAGCAATTAGATAGTTGTTGGTTTTTGACTCTGAAGAAAAATCAAAAACACAAAAATACAAAAACAACAAAAAGAGAGAAGAGGGCAGATTGTAAGAACAAGAAAGGTACAACCCCATACCAAAAAAGAGAAACAAATCTGAAAGTGTGCAAGCTTAAATGCCACTCCTGAAAAACACACTCCTAGTTAGCCATACAACCTAATCATGTCTAATTAGTTTTAAATTGACTGCTGATAGGTTAGTGAATTCAATTTTCCAAACAGTTTAATCTTGGCTTATCAGTTAGGTAGATTAGGTTAGAAATTAAATGTTCAAACAAGCTCAAAATCCGAACCTAATTGGTTTTCAAAAGAAAAGTGACTCAAATCTGTTTATTTCTTGAGTCGAAAAATAGAGGTAAAACTAGTTCTAATCAGCTCAAAATCCGAACTAGGTAACAAGAAAAAACAACTCGAATGAATTCAAAAATAGAGCTGAAGAAAAGAGAAGGCCATGCTTTGAACTTTCAGATCTTAAGCCTTCCATTTTGATTTAATTTTCTGTAAAATAATATCTATGTGCAACTTGTTTTTTATGCCATAGTTCAACAACAATTTAGACTGTTCAATCCTGACTTGTATGCTTTTAAATTTCTGTTCTAGAAATTAGTGAATAAAAATCTGTTAGATTGTTTAATCCTAACATATTAGTAGAGGGTCAATATGTGAATATGGGTTACACTTTTGTGAGAATTGGGGGTGGAAAAAAATTTTCGGCAATAGTTCGGTCGAACATTTTATAAAGTTCGACTGAACACGTGATTCCGTTTAGATTGACAACACATTGATGGCGCGGGCAAACATAATTTTTGCCAAAGATGGGAAAACCGGCAACAAAATTTCGGCCGAACTTTGAGTTCGGCCGAACTTTTACTCTTAAAATAGTTCGGACGAACTAGTTGCTATAAATAAATCGCCCGCGAAGTTTATTTGTTTACCAGTTTGTTTGTTCGCGGGTTTTTTTGTCTATCTTGTCACGCTTCATTTGTCTTTATGTTTTTGTTCTGCACATTACGGTGTCTCATAAGTGAGTTGGTTCATCAGTTCTCCAATTGCGATATTGGTCTCATACATTTTGCTTTACTTCAATACCAAATATTTGTTCTGCTCTTTATTCAACATATTCGGCATGCTCTTTATATGCGTTTTGAGGTCAGGTTACCTATTTCATCGGTAACAGTGTTTATCTTGCTGCTGCTCTGTTTGTTCACATGTTTTTGTCTGTGCTGCTGCTTATGTCTGCGTTGTTGGTCTACTACTTCCGTTCGTGCTATTGGTCTGCGGTGACTTCAAGCGACTTCAATACCAAGTATTTGTTTTGCTCTTTCTTCAACATATTCAGCATGCTATTTATCTGTGTTAGTAGTTATGTATTTGTAGTGCTACTTGTTGCTTTAGCTGTAGGAGTGATGTTAGATGTATCATGTGAATTTCAAGATTTAAATATTTAGCCATGGTATATATCATATGCACTACAAAAATTACCCAAATTAATACATCATTCTATGGAATTTTTGTTATTTTTTGTGAAGGTGAATAGTAGTTTGGTTTTTTTCTCTGCGCTGCTGTTGGTTTGTTTGTTCCCACATTTTTTTCTATGCTGCTGCTTATGTCCACGATGTTGGTCTGCTGCTTCCGTCTGCGCTGTTGGTCTGCGGCGAATTCAAGCGACTTCAATACTAGGTATTTGTTCCGCTCTTTATTCAACATATTCAACATGCTCTTTATCTGTGTTAGTATTTATGTATTTGTAGTGCTGCCTATTGCTTCAGCTGTAGGAGTGATGTTAGATGTATCATGTGAATGTCAAGATTTAAATATTTAACCGTGGTAAATATCATATGCACTACAAAATTACCCAAATTAATACATCATTCTATGGATTTTTTGTTATTTTTTGTGAAGGTGAATTATGCATGCATGATAAACACCTCCATATGTAATGAAATAGCCATCCATATGTTTTGATCATAAACCCAACATTGGACTTCAAATAGACACAGTACATCATCATGACTAAATTACATATTTGTAGCCCCAAATTCCGTGAAACACAGGAACAAGAGGCTCACAAAATATCCAATTAAAATTCATACTCTGAGCACTATATTGGGAAAATATTCTATACTAGTATTTGATATGATGGAAACAAAGTTTGTTTTATGGCAGGAATGGTAAAATGTACTTCTCCTCAATTTCCTTTAGTGTAGTTTTAATATAATCTAATGCCTAGTCAGGATCATAAAAAAATTATATTCTACTAGCATTCTTCAAGGGAAATTTCTACTTTGAAGGGCCTTTTTTTTCTGAGTTTAAGGGCAGGACATGGGTCAAAATAACCTATTTACTGTTTTTGTAAACCTTTTAACATTGTCAAATCTGCTAAGTGTTTTAAGTACTGAAACAAGGGCTAGCTTCCATCATGATCAGTAGCCGTGATTAGGTTCAGTAGTTGTGATTAGGTAGGTGCAGATATCACTATGTTACCCTTTCTATCATGTTTCCTTTCAACTATTTGTTTTATAATGTAACTAGTTTTTAGTATCATTTTCTATCATTTCTTTTATAATCTAACTAGTTTTTATTATTATGATAGTTGGATTCATTACATTCACTTTCATAATCTAGTTAAGATCCTAATTTCATATTATTTAGAGCTAATCATATCTTATTTTGAAATATAGTCTAGTTGCTATTTCACTAACATGGTAGCTATATTTACTCATCTCATTTCATATTTTAGTTGCTTTGTTTTCAGTAGTTGGGAAATTTATACTTTGAAGGGCCTCTTTTTTATGAGTTTAAGGGCAGGACATGGGTCAAAATAACCTCTTTACTGTTTTTGTAAACCTTTTAACATTGTCCAATCTGCTAAGTGTTTTAAGTACTGAAACAAGGGCTACCTGCCATCATGATCAGTAGTCGTGATTAGGTTAAGTAGTTGTGATTACATAGGTGCAGATATCGCTATGTTACCCTTTCTGTCATGTTTCCTTTCAACCATTTCTTTTATAATGTAACTAGTTTTTAGTATCATTTTTTGTCATTTATTTTATAATGTAACTAGTTTTTAATATTATGATAGTTGGATTCATTACATTCACTTTCATAATCTAGTTAAGATTCTAATTTCATACTATTTAGAGCTAATCAGATCTTATTTTGAAATATAGTCTAGCTGCTATTTCACTAACATGGTAGCTATATTTACTCATCTCATTTCATATTTTAGTTGCTTTGTTTTCAGTAGTTGGGCATGCTTACTCCCTATCCTAAAATTTTTCTCTTATAGGCATTGATTTAAAAAAAATGCTCGACACATAATGGCGTAATATTTGTAAAATATATAATCATGAAGTCCCTATTTTTAAATTTATAAAAATAAATCAATGGAGTTACCTCAATTTAACACCAATTTAACATGACTCACACAACAAGCTGATATATAATAATTTACAAACTATTCAATCTAGTCATACAAAATAAAAATAACTAGAATTATCACAAGCCTTTAATATATTGTCACAACAATTGAATGGCTTATGTTTAGCATTTTTCCACTCTTCATAGATTTAGAATAATTACATCTAGGAAGACGAGAAAAAAATTGCAAAGTTTTAACCAAATTTCTAAGAATAGAAACATAAAAGTAGTTATATTAGCAAGTACACATAAAAAAAAGAAATCCTAAATACTAAATCCAAAAATTTTGTTGAACAAAAAAAGAAATAAATAATAACATATATACTCTGCCAAATCAGAAGGCATTGTAGACAGAACAAAGTGTCAACAACGTGCACATGGAAGCAATTTATCAAGAGGTTCCATACAGATAACTTCAATGGAAACACACTCACATGAAATCTTCTCTTTATTAGTCTCAATGGCTAGACCATCATTGCTGGAATTTCCAAAAGCATCCTCTCATATGCCCCAATTAGTGTAGATCCATGCAAGACCATGGAATTGTTGGAAATCTCCTTGATATTACTAGATTTAACTGAGTCCAATGTTGATTCATCAGGCAGTTTAGATTTATCCTCTGAAGATACAAAACCATGCTCTAAATCATCCTTTTTATCTTTAGTGATTTCAAAATCACTTCTAGTTCCTTCATCTTTATGTCCTTCTTCAATCAAAATTTCTTGTGGCAATAACAAAGAAGGATTTGCAGGAAAAGAATTTCCCATTGAACTTTCATCCTGATTGTTAGAATTCCTCCTCCCTTTGATGTTATGTTTACCCATAGGTTGAAAATCATCATAATTTGTAGTTTCTCCTTTATGTGATGTTCCATTGTAGTTCCTCTTGACATGATGCCATGGACCCTCCAAATATATGCTCTAGTTAGATTTCTCTCTCCCATCTGTCATTTCTTCTTGAAGGAAGGTGGTCATTCATTAGGAGGGACTTTTACCATTTTGTAGTTATGATTTTGCTTATTAATTTGTGGGATACTAATATTAATCAAAGGGTGATCTAAATTATTGACCGATCTTCATTGTATTCTTGTTCCCTCACTTTATGATTGAACACCATGTGATTATAGATTCAACTTATATAAAAGCTATAGTATAAGGAAATCTAGAAGTCCAAGCATAGTGATGGAAACATAAGCAATAGAGTAATTAGCCTAATCAGTGATAGTGGTCTAATTCAACATATGGGGTTTATAGTACTTTCTTATTCATTACGGATATTCCTGGGAGCTTATAGCTAGTATTACATAAAACTCTTATGCATGCTTTATTCCTTAATACATGGGATTTATAGACCCTGTTTACGTAATAAGGTAAGATTAAGCTCTTATAGAGGTAGTTTACATAATATTAGTGTATTCCATAGGTATAAGTACGTCCATAATCTCTGATGTGGTGAACATGATATCATTACATCGTTACAGATAAGCTAATGCGATTAACTTCTTACGGTAATACCATTACAGTTTACTCTATGTAAGTGTACACTAGTTCATTTGATTACTAGTATCATATCGAACCAGGGAAGGGCCAAAAACCATATAGAAAGGGAGTAAAACTTTGTGCCCCAATGTTTCTGTAACCTGAACTAATTAACCTTAATATAATCTGAACTAATCAACCTGAACTAATCAACCTAAACTAATCAACCTTAATATAACCTGAACTAATCAACTAGAACTAATCAACCTGAACTAATCAATGTGTTATTTTGTACCATGTGTTATTGTGTACCATGTAGCTAGAAATATTAAACTAGACATAAGTTTATGATAAATATGACAAGTGTATTTTTTTTTCATCCTTATGTTCTTTTTCTTTATTATGTCTTTAGGTTTGGAGTAGGTGACACGAGTCCCTTTATCCCTCTATTATAAGTGGGTTATGGTTTTCTTGAAAATTATGACAAGTGTATTGTTTTTTCATCCTTATGTTCTTTTTCATTATTATGTCTTTAGGTTTGGAGTAGGTGACATGAGTCCCTTTATCCCTATATTATAAGTGGGTTATGGTTTGCTTTGTCTCATTGTTATGGTATAGTGATTTGTGATCCAGAGCAAACTTTTTAGTAATTTCGGCTTCAAAATTTTGATTTTTAACTAAGAAGTTAACATCGTTATGCTCACACATATTTTTTATAACATATGTAATAGATATACCTTAATATAACCCAGGAAATAATCAACCTGAACTTATACCTTCTGAGTTAGCCATGTTAACCTTAATATAACCTGAACTAATCAATGTGTTATTTTGTACCATGTGTTATTGTGTACCACGTAGCTAGAAATATTAAACTAGATATAAGTTTATGACAATTATGACATGTGTATTGTTTTTTCATCCTTGTGTTCTTTTTCATTATTATGTCTTTAGGTTTGGAGTAGGTGACACGAGTCCCTTTATCCCTCTATTATAATTGGGTTATGGTTTGCTTGACAATTATGACAAGTGTATTGTTTTTTCATCCATATGTTCTGTTTCATTATTATGTCTTTAGGTTTGGAGTAGGTGACACGAGTCCCTTTATCCCTCTATTATAAGTGAGTTATGGTTTGCTTTATGGTATAGTGATTTGTGATCCAGAGAATTTTTTTTAGTAATTTCAACTTTAAAATTTTGATTTTTAACTAAGAAGTTAACATCTTTATGCTCACACATATTACCTTTGCTTTTTATTCTCTCTTACACACACACACACACACACATATATGAAGAGATGATCCCATTTTATTAAATTTTATTCATAGATCAAATGTCATTTAAATACAAGATTTATCATAATGTACAATGATTCATTCCATATTATTTATAAAATTTTTCATTAAAAAAATGAACCCTTTAAATGATGAACCTAGTTAATGCTTCTTCTTCATGAAGAAGACTACTTGATCTTTCAATTTGAATTTGATGATGGTCCTTTTTTGTCTTTCTTGACTACTTCAAATTATTGACACAATCATATTCTTCTTGTTACTCTTTCTATTCCTTCCTTATATTGTATTCTCCCCCTTAGATATTGTGTACTCTCCCACATAGATATTGCACTCAATTTTGATGGTCCTTTGTTATCTTTCTTGACTACTTAAAATTATTGACACAATCATATGCTTTTACCTTAATATCTTGTAGAGTCCATTTCATCCAAAACACTCAAAAAGAAGTAACTACTATGTATTCCGCTTCTACTCTAGATAGAGAAAGTAACGACTCTTTCTTGCTTAACCATTAAACAAAATACTCTTCTAAGTAGAATTATACATTGTCCACTTGTACTAAATTCACAAGCCTTGTTGAATCTCTATATGTTGTGAATGTAAATTTCTCACAAGTAAATTTGTCAATGTAAATTTCTCAACTTCTACAAGTTTTATAGGCAGAGTCTGTAAAGGGCCAGGTAGCCTCTGGATCTCATCTTTTATGGAAGGTGACATATCTAGTAAATGCCCCTACAGTCAATCACCGGAATAGATCTAAATAGAAGTTCTTCATTTTAATATCCATAAAACACAACCACTTTAAGTTAAATTGTTTACATGCACGTCATTTCTTCCTTCCTTGTATTGTATTCTCCTCCTTAGTTATTGTGTACTCTCCCACATAGATATTGCACTCAATTTTGATGGTCCTTTGTTATATTTCTTGACTAATTCAAATTATCACTGTTATTGACACAATCATATAGATATTGCACTCAATTTTGATTCAGTCCTTTGTTATCTTTCTTTACTTCAAATTATTGACACTTGATTGAATATAGATATTGCACTCAATTTTGATGGTCCTTTGTTATCTTTATTTACTTCAAATTATTGACACTTGATCATATAGATATCATATAGATATTGCACTAAATTTTGATGGTCCTTTGTTATCTTTCTTGACTACTTCAAATTATTGACACTTGATTATATAGATATTGCACTCAATTTTGATTTCCCTTTGTTATCTTTCTTGACTACTTCAAATTATTGACACAATCATATGCTTTTTGTTATTCTTTCTATTCCTTCCCACATAGATATTGCACTCAATTTCATAGGCTCTTCTTTTGAAGTCAAATATATTGTATTCTCTCCCTTAGATATTGTGTACTCTACCACATAGATATTGCACTCAATTTCATAGACTCTTTTTTTGAATTCAAATAAGTGGCAATAATTTACGAGAACTATCCCTAATTTGTTTCTCACATGTTAAAATGGTTCTCTAACAAGATAATTTACAAGAACTATTCCTAATTTGTTTCTCACATATTAAAATGCTTCTCTAACAAGAGGCTTTGAAGGATCTGCAACCTCCGGTTGAAGGATGAAGGGCAAGGACCTTCAAAGTACAACCAAAGGTTGAAGATCATTAAACCAAAGGTTTAATAATACAACCTTGAGTGATTCCACGGGTCCTCTACACCCTTCACACGATGAAATTGGGATAGGTCTAGCGTTTACTTCTACAAGTTCTATAGGCAGAGTCTGTAAAGGGCCAGGTAGCCTTTGGATCTCATATTTTATGAAAGGTGACATATCTAGTAAATGCCCCTACAGTCAATCTCTGGAATGGATCTAAATAGAATTTCTTCATTTTAATATCCATAAAACACAACCACTTTAAGTTAAACTATGTACATGTGTCATTTCTCCCACAAACTAAAGGATTCCTCTAATATCCATAAAACACAACCACTTTAAGGTAAATTGTGTACATGTGTCATTTCTCCGACAAACTAAAGGCTTCCTCCCATTAATTTTAGATGTGAAATCTACCATAAAATTTTAAAGTCAAACTTTAAGATAAACAATGCACATGTCATTTACCTCATGATCTTGTGTCATTTATCTCATGCATTTGCAATAAATGTTGATTTAATATATATATTTTTATTGAATTTTTTTTTCAGGGATAAGAAAACCATTAAATATGGTTGAAAAATGGAAATTATGCATAGAAGTTTCTTTCTATCCCAATCCAGGTCAAGAAGTGATTACATATGTGCTTTCCAATATTGCGACTAGCAAAGTCGTCCAAAGGAAAATGAATATACCGGGAAGAAAAACAAACAACAAGGCATATTATATTGGATTGATAGAAGGCTTGGGAACAACGATGAAGTATGGATCAAATGGAATTTTAGTTTTCACCAATTCTGAACTTGTGTGCAACCAGATGAATGGCATGTGCCAAGTTAAAAAGGAGAGGCTAAAAGAATTGCATGGAATAGCAAACAATATTGTTAGCCAATTTCAATTTTTTAGTATAAGGCATTGTACAAATGTGAATAAGATATATGTTGATCTATTGCGTGGGGAAATGCCAATTCATGATTCATCTATCAAAGATGAATTAGAATTATATAGAGAAATGCAAATGCAAGTTTCATCTCTCAAATATGAATTGGTTTTGAGATGCTCTTCTTCAAAAATTCAAGATTCATCTCTCAAAGATGAATTAGTGTTGAGACGCTCCCCTTCAAAAATTATTGATGGACATTGTAACATATCTTGGATATGTTTGTGTTGTGTACTTATAAATGCATCTTTTTTAATGACCATGTGTTTTTTTCAATTATATACCAAGTGTGCTCCCACCACACCATGTAAAGCACAACTTGGTGAACTTCACATTTGCAACAAGTGAACTTTACATTTTTATAAAATTAAAATGCGGGGACTTCAAGAAATTTTTGTTTAAATGGAGTTTCACGGTTCTTTTTTAATGACCATGTATTTTTTTCAATTTTATACCAAGTGTGCTCCCACCATGTAAAGCACAATTTGGTGAACTTATCATTT
The DNA here is from genome assembly GCA_034641835.2 of Pinus albicaulis. NCBI lineage: Eukaryota > Viridiplantae > Streptophyta > Pinopsida > Pinales > Pinaceae > Pinus > Pinus albicaulis. The sequence continues at coordinate 606,949,776 of CM076575.1, read as the reverse complement.
TTATAATTTCTTTTTTGCTTAAATTGAGTTTCACACATGAATTATTGCTTTGAAAGTTGTGTTCTACATAATTTGTGTACACTAAATTACAAATTGATTTTCTGAAATCTATTTTGTGTAAATGTCCACCAATAGATATATATATCATGGAGGATGAACGACAAAGATCAACTGAATCCCATATGGGGGTTCAGGGATCGGGGGATGTTCACGGTATTTAAATATAATCTTAAATCTCCATACATGTCTACATATGGAATTGATTTTTTATTAACTTTGTGAGTTAAATTAGTTTTTAATAAGTTTTAATTTTTAATTTTTAGGAGCTAAGAGGAGAAGGGTTTCTACTCCATCCATGGAGCGTGCCCAAGGTTCACCCAGTCGTGGTATGGTTCACACAATTTAATCAATGAATATGTATATGTATTTATATGTACACATGAATGTATTTTTCAATTGATTATAAATTTGTATTTGTTTATGAAGCTTCTCTCTCGTCTTGAGAGGTTGGTGGTGGTTCAAATCCACTTAGAGGGCCATCAATGAGTGATAGCAGGTTGCGTGAAGGGGGTGATATTTATTCCCCCGAAGGCCAATCAATGGTTGCTGGTTCTCAGCAGGGTCATTTTGGGTCTGGTTCTCTGCAAGGTCATTCTGGGTCTGGTTCTCAGCAGGGTCATGTTGGAGAAGATGCTAACCAACCACGTCAAGGTTGCCATCAATTTCAATATTTTTTTCATTAAATTTGTACAAATTTTTTTACATGTGTTTTTTCTAATATACGAAATTTTATATATATTGATGCAGATGCCAAAAATGTTCCAACTAGTGGTCAAAATAGACGCAGGGCGGACCGCTACATTCAAGAATAAATTTGTCTACCCAGCACAACTTATCTGGCCGACATTTCTGATATACAATGGGAAACAAACATGGCGTAATCCACCTTACAAAGGTGTGAAAAAATTCATGCAAAATTGCAGAGAGATCTCATGGCTTTGACTCTACCTGCTAAGCGTCGACAAAGCCTTGAAATAGTTACACATTCATTGGGCGAAATTGTAAATGTGTACAAAACTCTGGGGCCAATGACTGATACATTTGTAGAAGCGGTGAGAAAGAGAAAGAAAACAGTAATGGGTCCAGATAAATGGGAGGATGTAAAAAAAAAAGTTACAAAAGATGTGGCCAAGTCAATGTTTAATTTCAAGGAAGGGCCAAAAATAAAAATGTTGAAGGTGCAATATTTCAAGCACCCAAATATAGCTCGCTATTTGTATGATCGGCACCTTGCGGCCTATGCAAGGCTCCCATGGAACGACGAGGTTCCTTTTTATTTTGCACAAATGTTTTACGCATAATTTTTTTTGGGTATGAAACCCAACTACAATGAATTTCCGTCAGAATTTTTTGGTTCGGGGAAAGGTCAATTATATGACCGTAAGGGTGCTAAGCGAGATGTGGAGTTGCCTCGCCTTGAGCCGCCATTGGTGAGTCGACCTTTTCGGGTCGAAACTCTGCGGTCAGAGATGGATGCGACTTCTCAAATAAGTCGAGAAGCAAGGGATGTCATGATCGACAATGTTTATAGCGGATTGGGTGGAGTCGATGTTTGTTTAAATCGACAAAGAGCACGTGAAAATGCATGAGCCAATTTTGTGTATTGTACAGATGAAGAGATTGGCAACATGAATGTTGAAGATCTCTGAATATATGCAAAAAATTGTCGCAATGTTTTGCAAGACCTAATTATTCATGAGGAAGAGGGCATCAGAACGGTATGTGTTAATGACCTTAGGGTTTGAAATTATTTTAACATACATATACATGTGCACAATTTGTAATAAATACATGTGTATGTACATGTATACATTTATTTGTATGTACATTAATCTAACAAAAATGTATGATTATATATTAAAACACCATTTGCAGTTCTCACACATGATGCATGACGAAAATGTTAATATCACGTTCGGGACCTCTGGTTCAAACAATGCAGATGGGTCTGACCATCAAGATATGTTGGCAAATGTTAGTGTTTTTTAAGTGATTTTAAAATAAATAATTGTGCACACATGTACATGTATGTATATATAATTTGATAAAATGTTTTAACAAATACCGATTCCATCTGATGTTTTTGGATGGCAGTACCTTCTTCTTCCTTGGGAGATGTACCTTCTACTTCCTTAGGAGATGAGCCACAAGTATGGACAATTTTTCACAAGTTTAAAATTTATATTTAAAAGTTATATATATATATATATATATATATATATATATATATATATATATATATATATATATATATATATATATATATATATTCCACCTCAAAAAGTTCCATTAAAAATTGAGATATATATATATATATATATATATATATATGGAGATCTATATTTTGAGTTATTTTAAATTTTTTAAATTTAGGTTCCTATAGAAGATTTCTTTAATCCGCGGACTCTAGCGATGGAGATAGGAACATCCACAACATTTGAACAAGTTGTCTTTAGTTCCTTTTTTTAATATTATTGAAAAGAAGTTTATATATGTACATGTGCATTTTCATTTGAAAGTTTTTAATATATATATATATATATATATATATAACTGTACATGTATATTATACAGTTTACCATTGCAGATGTTCCTATGGGGGCGGAACTTGTTCATCAAATGGAGAGGGAATCTCATGAGGTATTGCATGATTTTTTTGTTATAATTTTTTTTTTACATGAAGTTCTAGGTGTATATATATATATATTCTCACTCATTTTTAAAACATCAAATTTTAATGTTCAAGTACATGTGCATTGTGTATGTAGGTTTCCCATGATGCTTCACATGATAGTGCGCGGATTGAGACCCTGATAGGAAAGACGCTAGATCCGTCTCTATTTGATGGACATGATTTGTAGATTTGATTTCAAGATTTAGATGGTCTTAAAATTTGTTAAACTTGATATAGTTTGATACTTGTGAGATCTACAATTTTTGGACATATTTTATTACATTGTTAATATAATTTGTTTTGTTTCAAAAAGTTAAATTTTGGATGGTTTTAGTACTTTTGGCATGTGAATGTGAAGTAATGTTGTCATCTATAAATTAATGTTGTCATCTGAACTACATTTGGCATGTTATGTAATGATGTGTTATAATTTGTTTTGTTTTTAAAATTTAAGTTTTGTTTTGCTTCTGAACTACATTTGGCATGTTATGTAATGATGTGTTATAATTTGTTTGTTTTTAAAATTTAAGTTTTGGATGCTTGGAGTACATTTGGCATGTGAAGTAATGTTGTGATCTATATTTTTTTGTTAAATTAAAAGTTAAAAGTTTTGGATGGTTTCAATCTACATTTGGCATGTGATATTTAATGTTAAATGTTTTTATTGAATAGTTGAATTTTAATTGGCATGGCATGTGAAGTTTTTAAAACTCAAGTTTTGGATGGTTTCAATCTACATTTCGCATGTGATATTTAATGAACTTTAAATGTTTAATTTTTTAATGTTGCACGATATATAATCAAAAGGTTTTTAAAACTTAAGTTTTGGATGGTTTCAATCTACATTTGGCACATGTGGTATATAATGTTAAATGTTTCTATTGGATCTAGTTGAACTATAATTGGCATGGCATGTGAAGTAACATTGCACGATATATATAATCAAAAAGTTTTTAAAACTCAAGTTTTGAATAGTTTCAATCTACATTTCGCATGTGATATTTAATGTTTTAATGTTGCACGATATATAATCAATTTTTTTTTTAAACTTAAAAGTTTTGGATGGTTTCAATCTACATTTTAAATGTTTTGATATAATGTTAAATGTTTTGATCTAAGTTTTTTATGGTTTCAATCTACATTTGGCCTATGGAAGACCCCATGCGTAGACAACAGATGCGTTGCAGAAGGGGAGGTGGGGGTAGGGATGGAGGGGGTAGGAGTGCTGGCTCTCGCCCTCCTCTTTCCATCCATGACACAGGTAGCCACCCTCCTCTAGCAAGCAATGAAGCACAATTTTAGTTCACCAGCGCTATGGTTAGACCGAAAATTACGGTGACCGTTTCCATCTCTTTTCAAGAAGAGCCGCAAGATCAAGGTGCTTCTAGTTCTAGGAGGCGGTGGAGAAAGTCCACCATCCCAGCCCATCAACTCCAGGACACCAGAAAGTTGGCAGCTCTTCCAGTAAAATCCAACTCGACGAGCTCCAACAACGATGGCGCGAGCAACAACAACTCCTCCCAACACTCCAATGGAGTAGATGATGATCCGGAGGATGATGGTTGTCCAATTGTGGAGGAGAATCCTCCTACACACATCGATAGCTAGCCTGATGTTAGGGCCTCTTTAGCTTTTTCTCGGTTATGGGCAGTCCCTTTTCTGTTTTTTTTATTCATACCCCCTTTGGTGTTGGCTAGTTAGGCAACCCAAGAGACGGGTCTTGCTATGTATATTATGTTCATTACAGTTATATATGTGTAAATCCTTTAATTTTGATTTAATGTTAAATTTTAAATGTTTTGATCTAAGTTTTAGATGGAAGACTCCCATGTGAAGTATTGTTTTGATTGAATCAAAAAGAGTAAAGAAGTAGTTGTATATATGTAAATCCCTTTAATTTTGATTTAATGTTATTTAAATTTTAAATGTTTTGATCTATGTTTTGGATGGTTTCAATCTACATTTGGCCTAGATGGAAGATACTCCTATTTCAAGTATTGTTTTGATATATTCAAAAATATTAAAGTAGTTATATATGTAAGTCCCTTTAATTTTGATTTAATGTTAAATGTTTCAAGATATAACATGTTAAATGTTTTGATCTAAGTTTTGGATGGTTTCAATCTACATTTGGCTTAGATAGAAGACTCCTATGTGACTTGTAAATTGTTTTGATTTAATCAGAAAGTTTTTAAAACTCAAGTTTTGGATGGTTGAAGTACATTTGGAATCTTAAGATTTCTTTTGATCTCTACATGTACAATCTTGTTTGAATGAAAATATTTCCGATAGGAAGAACATAGCTTTTCAATGCAAGTAACCATGTATCAATTGAGCTCTAATTGGAAAAAGAGTTTAAAGAAGTAGATATATGTACAAATTATCCCTTTAATTTTGATTGGAAATATAAGTCTAGTACATATATGTTTGTTGAATTTGGGTCAATGTCATTAATGCACTCAAATAGCTAGCCTTTTTTATTTATAATTTGATAAATTGATGACATTCAGTTAATTTCATTCTAGAACATAGAACATATATCCGACCATTGGACAGACAAATTTTGTACTAGATTTTCAATCAGGAATAGAGATGTGGGTCAAATCCCACCAAAATTCGGAGAAGTGCTCCGAGTCTCTTGTTTGAAAGGAATCTTCATAAAAAACTATACCATGGATGATTTATTTACATTGCATAGATAATTTTTACCAGAAAAGCTCACAGGAAAAATTGGGCACATTAAGTTCATGTATATATCCAATACGATTTTTCATCAATGCACATAGAAAAGCTACTTTTAGTTAAAATTACATTCTAGAACATATATATTGAGTACATTTAAATCATTTTTCATCAATGCACATAGTAAAACTACTTGAACAATTAATTTCATGGTAGAATGTATATATATCCAATATGTAAGTAACATTTTTCATCAATGCACATTGATCATATCTGACCATTGGACAAACAAATTTTGTACTAGATTTTCAATCAGGAATAGAGATGTGGGTCAGATCCCACCAAAAGTTGGAGAAGTGCTCCAAGTCTCTTGTCTGAAAGAAATCTTCATACAAAACTATACTATGGATGATTTATTTACATTGTGGATACTTTTTACCAGAAAATCCAACTAGTTTTTCATCAATGCACACAAGAAAAACTTGTTCCAGGTAATTGCATTCTAGAACACACACACACACACATATATATATGTAACATTTTTCATCAATGCACATGTATATATCCTTGATACTTTCAGTTGATACTAGAGCATGTGCACATGTATCAAAAAAAATTGTACATATGCAAACACTTGCACAAATAACATAAGCAGCTCAATTTTTAGTTTCAAGTGTATTGGAAGTTCTAAAACATATTTAATCCAAAGAGAATAAATTGTTGGGCAATTCAATCAAAAAAATTCCAATGGAATGCCATCTTCAATAATCCGTTCAAGATCGGATTTTGACATTTTCCATTTCTTAATTTTTTTTTTGTCTTTGATTGAACCTCTATCAACTTTATGCGTGCTGCACACACCAAGTGAATATATTTACAACTTATGGAATCAGGTTCATAGTCTTCAAAGTAAACAAAGTCCCCACTTTGATTAGTTTGTTTGAAAAAATAACCTTTTAGTATAATAGATCCTCTGTTATATTGAAATCCGTGATCATTATAGTTTTCTAATAATTTCATTTTTCATTCAGTGCAACGTATCAAATAATACTTAACATTTTCTTCATTGTCAATAGGTGCAATTACAACAAAAACATCTCCTGCACAATAAAACAAACTTTTAAACAAAATTATACATATTTAAATTTATTTCTAGATCTTTAAATCGTTAGAAAGCAATTCAAATGTTACCTTCTCTAACAAGATCATAAACTCGATCACCATCGGATGACATTGTAGTTTCCTCTAATTGCATTTCTTCAAACATTGCAACAGAAATTTTTCCCTTCGTATTTGGCTCTATATGTTTCCAATCTTTTACATACATGTTGTTTTCACAAACGTCATTGGATTTTGTGTTGTCTATGCAAACATCACAAAAACAAGAATATTTTCTTTTATCCAATGAAAACACATTTATGGACGACTTTGTTTTAATTGAATGCAATTTTCGAGTCCATTTTATTGTTTCAACGTCATTTCCAATTGACCTATCTATGTCTTCGATCCCAATATGCCAGAAAAACCTTTATATGGAAAATTAAAAGAAGAATTTGTAAATATGATATCAAAATACAATCAAAGATAATCATTGCATGATAAATGTACACAATGTTTAAAATTAGATTTCCAATAAAAATTAAATTGAATTTGTACCTTCGCACTTCCCTTGATGGGTTAGTATCATGGCTTAGAGAAGTGATGCACCATTGAACAACTTCTTTAGCATTCACAAGTCAACTTGCAGAGGGGTTCATTTAATATCTTCGAAGTGCTCGTTTTATGCATGCTGTTGCACCATCATGTTCTCCTTTTGGATGGTCAGTCTCAAAGAAATTCCAACAATGTTTAATGCAGGTTTTCTTATGAAGACAACACAACCAAAAGAATGATCGTGCAGATTTGAATTTCCCTGCACATCCGTTTGACCATATCCAATGTTCATTGAATTTTATTCCACGATTTTTCAAGGAATCATAAATTTTTCCAAAACAATGTTGTACAAAATATGTATCATGTGTACGATCGTCACTGATATAAAAATGATATTATTTAATGATATGTCGATTTTCACTCGTGATTTATATATGATCGACGTTTTGTTCAGCATGTCTATATAGAATATGGACGAGCATGGAGACTTGGTCAGAATGATAGTATTCACTCTGAATTTCTTTTTGTGGAACAAATGTGTAGTTTTCTGAAAAATCAATCACTGAAAAAATGGTCCATGGTGGAAAAAATTCATGATAGTTTTTGAATTGCAAGTCTTACCAACGAGCTCTATGGGAATGCTTGGTGTATTTGTAAATTTCTGCCTCAAACTTTCTCAAAAATTCTATCACAAAAATTTCGTCTTCTAGTAATTCAATTCTTTTAACACTATTTTCACTTTGAATCGATGTACCGATATATTCATATCTCTTCCATTTCACTTTCATGTTGGAAAATTATTGATCATTTATATAAGTACGATATTTGTTTTGAAATTTAGTCAAATTTCCACAATCATCGCATTTTTTACCACCAACACATTTCTTTTTGTAAAATAGTTCATCGCTTTCTATTTCACATAGAATTTGAGATATGAAATCACGGATAGTGGAAGGAGGAGGTGAATCCTTCCATAATTTTCTACCAATATCAAGGAATGTGTCATAATATTTAACTCAAATTCCACATGATAACGACAACAACAAGTGTCGCGTACGGTGATAGGTTTTACATACCATGGTTTTTGTTGAACAAAAGCACTGATTGAAACATGAATTTGATGATTCTCTTCTTTGAACTTGTTGAATAACTCTATCTGAGTGGTTTCGAAGAAATATTTTTGATGTTCGTCGTACTGATTTCGTGCTATTCTTCTTCGCATCACATGCCTTGCAGTTGGGGAAGCATGCGAATTGTTCTTCCAATATTCAAATATTATTTTTTTCACATTTTCTCGAAGTCTATCTTTGTATGGTTGCCTACAAATAGCTCTCCAACAAGCGAGTTCATCAGTTACATCTACTTGCAGCCGAAATTTCCGATGTTTGTGCAAATTTTTTCGCGAGGTTCCTAATGCTTGTGCCATAGATGTTACCAAATGATTCTCTTTAGTACTTGATGAAACCATTTCCATATGTATTCCTCTATGTACAATTTAAACATCTTTCTCTCTAGATCTCTTAATTGAATTTATAACACTAATTAAATTTTGTATCACATCTTCCTTCATTTTTTTATCTTTGGTTGATTTTCGAATACCCAGTAGTGTTGTAGCTTCTTTTAATTTCCTTAATGATAGGAGACCTTTCAACATTTGAGCTTGAATTGTCACTCGCTCATTTAAGAAATACTTTTCAAAAATGCAGTTAACACGATATCGTATAACATGGTTAGGTTTTTTATCTCCATATGTGTGAGTGTCAACATTTTCTAACATCTCATCATTGACAATGATTTCATCTGTACATATTCGAAAAAAATAGTACATAATAAGCTTACATATTAACAATAAATAACTAAATTAATAAATATATGTATAATTTCAATAATACGTGCATGTGTTCAATATATATATATATATATATATATACCTTGTGATTCAATTTCTTCATTTGAATTTTTTTCAATATTTTCACCATCTTCAATCATTGGTTCAATACCTCTTTCACTTTCTCTTTCAAAATTTTGTATCTCATAATCAATGTTTTGAGGAATATCTTTGTCTATTTACATTAAACAAAATATTTAAATTCAAATTAGTTCATCAAATAAAAATTAATTTTCACATTTTACACTAGGAAAATTTTAAATATATCAATAGATCATAATATTTACATTTACATACCTGCTTCAATTTATCCTTGAGGTTGATTTTCCCCTTCAATATTTGAGAGGGCTTCTATCTTTCTTTTGCAAGATTGTCTCGTTTCTTCTCTACGTTTCTCATGGTCTCTTTTTCGATCATATTTTCTCGCACAAGTCCTTCGATTTTCCATGATAATAGAGTATGAAATTCAAAAAATTTCCTTCAAAAAATTAGACAATAAATCAATTAGAAAAAGCATCGCAAAAGATTTAATTTTAAAAAAGAAAATCATTTTAAATTTTTTGCAAAAATGCATACTCCAATCCAAAACACTTACTTTAAAAAATTCGATAAAAAAATGTCTTATAAAAATGAAACGAAGCTCAAAATATTTACTTCAACTCAAAACACGTACTAAAAGAAAATGTCACTTCAAAAAATGCCTCCAACGTAAAAAAAAATTCACTTAAAAAAATACTTTCAAAAAATGTACTTTCGAAATTAAACCCAACTCCATACTTTCAAAAAAAATGAAGCTCAAAAAACATCCAAAAAAATGTATTACATACCTCCAAGAAATGTCCTTTGAATGTATGTCCAAGAAAATTCCTTAAACCCAAAACAATTATTTGCAAAATCAGACCGTCTCCAAGAATTCAAAATTAAGCATAAATTCATACTTTCAAAAAAAATGAAAAAAAAACATCCAAAAAAATGTATCACATACCTCCAAGAAATGTCCTTTCAATGTACGTCCAAGAAAATTCTTTAAACCTAAAACATTTTTTTGCAAAATTGGTTCACCTCCAAGAAATGCCCTTAAACTCAAACCTCCAAGAAATGTCTTCAAACCCAAACCAATACCTTTATAAAATAAAATCAACTAGATCAAACCGTCTCAAAGAAATGTCCTTAAAATCAAAACAATTCTTTGCAAAATTGGTTCACCTCCAAGAAATGCCCTTAAACTCAATCTCCAAGAAATGTCTTCAAACCCAAACCAAGACCTTTATAAAATCAGATCAACTAGATCAGGTAGAGAAGCATATGAACTCAACTATTTAATCTGAGTTCATGGAGAAATAAGAAGTAGAAATAGATTAGATTTTTTGCTTTCAAAAGAATAAAATATTTGTAAAGAGTCTGCCAATCCAAGTGCAGTCTAAAGAAGAAAAAATGTTAGATCAGTAGGATTGGGTAGGTAGAAAGCTTGTGTTGAGAAAGTTCCATTGTTTTCATGGTTGCTAATATTTTTCAGAGAAAAAGAAGATCATCCAAGTAAAGAAAGTTGCAGCCCAATGGACGAGGCACTGATTAACCCCCCAGAGAATGCAAGTCTAAAGTTCTTGATGCCTTCATAAAAGCACCATCCCCAAGTGGAGCCACTGTTAGCCACCTATAAAAATTTTTATATCAAAAGGTGGCTAAATCATTTTTTGAGTCTTCAAGAAACAATTTTTATTGCTAAAAATGTTATCTCTTGAAGACTCATGAAGACATCATGCCCTTTTTTTAACCTTCACTGTTGTTTCCCTTTTGAAATATTGAAAATCTGTTATTTTCATAGAGAAAAGACTGCTGCAAAATCCCAATTTTTCCCCTCCTCCACTCAAAACTAACCTTCATTTTATTCCCTTTTTCCCCCATGAAATTCCTCTATTTTTGATGATTTCCCTTCTTCCCTTCATAAAAATCCTTTTACAAAGTTTAAAACTCATTTTTGAACTTTACTGAAACCCCCATATCCATCAAAAACTTTGAAAATTTTCATAAAAAATAAGTGTTTTTGACTATGGGCTTAAGCCCCTTTGGCTAAGTCCTAACCACTTCCCCACATATGCCCTGGCACTAAAACCAAGCGCTAAACCCTTTCAGCGCTTATCGCATCGGAAACAAACAAAGAAGACAAGTCTTTTGGCCTTTATAAAACTTCCGATGCGATTAGCCCTCTTATACATAACTCCCAATCCGTTGTTTTCTATGGAAAGACCAAGAGTTAAAGGCTGAAGGCGCTTATCACTTTGGAGAATTTTCCATGAGCCCAACACTTTTTGTTTCATAAACCTCCGATGCCGATTGGCTCCATTGTATATAAATCCCTGATCCCATTTCTGCTTCATATAACCTCAGAACTCGCAATCGAGTCCTAAACTTTGTTAATAAATCCATCCCGATCGAATTTTTCCTTCGTAAATGCATAAAAACCTATTATCCTAAGTTTTGGTCTAAAACCACTGGTTCATGTTATTATATAATAAGAACCATTGATCTTATGAGCCGATCAACGGTAAACAGAATCTCACATCGGAGATCTGTTCAATGCGTAGATTGAAAGACCCGCACCAAAGTTTCGATGCGATTGGCTCTTATACATATAAACCCTGGGCCTGTGCTTTTCATATAAACCAACGGCCCCACAATCAGGCACCAGACTTCATATATATAAACCCGCCCCGAGCCATAAACCTTTGTTTTTTCATAAAATGTTTGGTTTTTTATGTTATAAAATGGTCCCGCTCATTCATTGGTCGGAGCCCTTCTCCACTATTGATCATTGGGCCAATCCGATGGCCAGCGCTGTATCACATCAGCATTTTTCATTAGGCGCGTTAATATTTTTCACCACCTCTGATTGGTCACTCCCCGATTCATCCTCCACCGTCGATCTGATCTAGAGATCAACGGCCCAAAGCCAATCGCATCGGCGCCATTCAGTTTTGCCCCCCCACCAATCACAAAGCCCCAATTACATCTGGGCCGTCCACGTGTCCAGATCGGACAGTCCAAATCTTTCCTCCTGACTTTGGTTAAATTCATGCACCCTGCTTCATAATGTTTTTGGCCAAATCTCAGTCGTTGATCTCTACAGAGAAACGACTCATATTTAACCTCTCTCCGCCTTGTGTCTTATTTTGTTTAGACCCATTTTCAATCCTGACCGTTGATCCTTTACATCTAACGGCCCATATTAATCCCGATAGGCCCACCTCCTATGGGTCCTGCCTTCCTCAGTTTTTAATCTCAGCCATCCAATCCTTGATCCGAAGGCCCATATTGAAACCACCCTACCTGCTATCTGCCCACACATCTATCCAATATCACGCTCACTCCCCACCGTCATGATCTGAGACTTTAGATCTAACGGCCAGCACGCATTTTCACGTAGATTCAAGCACGAATGTTAATCCAAAAAATTTATGCTATATAAGCTGTTTAGAAAAGACACGTGGCGGCCTCTAATGCATATCATGTTCAAAAAGGAGAAACTTCCTTTCTCCCATTTTGCTACGCGAAACTCGTGGTTTCTCCTCCCGAAACCACCTTCCCTCATTTATACTATGTTTTATCACGCGCAACCTCCATCGTTGATCTCTGCAGATCAACGGTCTCAATTGGATTTCACGTTGTTCTATCGCCCTCTGCCATACACCAAGGGTCTTCAACGAGAAATCACAGCCATTGATCTCTGGGTCCAAACTGATCCAACGGCCCAGATCCTTTTTGGAAACCCCATTTTCCTCTTAACCTTTATCACTGCTGATTAAGGTTTTAACCTATTTTCTTCGCATTTTCCGCCCATTTTTAATGTAAGGTGACTCTTTCTCTTTATATTACCATTATGGCTCCCCACCGTTGATCTTTGCTAACATCAATGGATCTAACTTAATCTCTCCACCATTTTCTCGTAACCATGGCCTCCAGGCAATTTTTACCCAATAACGCAGGATTTACTAATTTTTATTGTATTGTGCAGGATTTAAAAGATTTTCAAATGATTAAAGGAAAATTAAAGACGAGGATGAAGATCCTCCAGGATTTTGTTTATTAAAGAGTATCTGTCTTGCAGGGTTCAACCATCATGTTTCGTCAGTGCCTCATGAGCACTGATGCCAGTCTAAATCCCTTTTAAACACCTACACATCAACAAGACACAATATGATTAAATCAAATCAAAGAGTATCAGTGTTGAAGACCTAACCATGACAGGATTGAAGATTAAAGGTTAATTGCACAGTTTAATGGATTACAGCTAAGATTGACTATCAAAATCCTAATCCATTAAATTAAACATAGTTAAAGGCAAATCAATAATATCTATCAGAGAGAGGGCCTCCAATGCCACATAAGAGGCTAATTGATTCCTCTCATCTACCTAATTCCACCTGCAGCCTCAAAGCATTCAACAGAGGCTGAGTAATGATCAGAACAGAAGGATATTTGCCTCACAACAACCGAACAGTTAATTCATCCAAAGAACTTATTGCAAAATATCTGCTGAGTTACTACAGAGATGACACAGAGCCTTAAATTCAATAAAAGCTCTCCACCAAGCTTACTTGTTAAATGTAAAACAATTAATACAGAGGAAATATCTATGAACTTCTCCATCAAGCCCCTCAAAGGCTGAGAAGCATTTATCTGTATTAATTGAACCTGGGAGATCTTTTATCCATCCCACCTCCTCATATCTTCTATAAATACTTCTGTAGAAGATGAAATATTGTTGGTTTCAGAACTTTGAAATATACTTGTGCTCGAAACTTCTACTTGTAAATAGTGTTCAAAGGCTCCTAAAGCTCTGTTTGTGATTAGATAAGTTAGGCTGAGAAGTGAAGATGATTGCTAAACTGAAACATTGGACTTAAAGATGTAACTGGTTTGACTTCAATATACAAGTTGTTTCTTGGGATTCTGGTCTATATCACTGGTGAAGTGCCCCTTTCTTTGTTATTGTTTTTCCTTCCATGTATGCCATATTTTCCACTATTCTCTGATAAAGAACAACAAGCATAGAGTTAGGACTTACTGTTTACAGTACCCTTCTCTGACTGATAAGCTTTATCTCAATGTTTTCCTCCAATTTGTTTATTTAATAATGATGCAATACAGTTTAAGTAGTTACGAATGCTGGCGTTCCCTCGTCCTACTGTTTGCTTTAAACATCGTTCTTGAATGTTATTTTCATTATTTTCTTATTAAATTTATACTAGAAAAGTGATGGTTTTCCCTGTTTCTAGCTTCTAATCTCCAAAGGCACTCGAAAGTTTCCCTAAGTGTTTGTTGAAAGCAGACTAGGTTTAAAAGTACCTTATCTGATCTTAAGTTGCATTTTTTTTCTCTTATGTGTTCTTCATCCTTTCTGAAGGCAATTATGTGGATTATTGGATTGTTTGTCTCTTGAGTTATCTTTAATACGAGCTTGTCCAAAGAGTTTTATGGTGAGCCCTGCCCTTTGGCTAGTTTTAAACAGTTGCTAAAAATGATTTTTCTTGTTCGGACTGACTATAAATCCTTGTTGAAATTATTATCAGTTTCCACCCCTGCAACACTTTTATTGTTTCCATTCCATCATTTAATCTCAAAATATCTTGTGATATAGATGACTTTCCCCTCGGATCACTCTTGAATTGTTGCACAATTAAAAGCCCTATTATGACTCCATAGCCCAATGTACTAAAAACCAGCGTCATATCTATCTTTTTAGCCAAATCTTGTTCTGATTTCTTGCAACTTCACACCTTTGAAACTCTTTCCATTTAGGAATTTCCACCCAAATAATAATCATGCTCAACCATCCAAAACAAAAAAAAACCCTCGGTCTTCATAACTAGCCTAATATCATTACCCAAAACCTTTAAATATAAATCTATCTTTGCACTTTATTGGAGAGATCCCTCTCTAAATTCAGGAGGGCTAGATCCTAGAATCCCAAAGTGGTTGAAATAGTGTTCTCCCTATAGTTTTACATTGCCAATCTTGCAAATTACAGGGAGCTAACACACAAAAAGAGGAGCGGTTTACCAGCTCAAGAACTGAAGTCTGATCATAGAAAAGAGAGCTAAAAATCTGCCCCTGAATATAAGGAACAACAATACATTTTGAACCATCTGAAGATTTTGTCGTTACATCAGATGAAAGAAAAATAGTAACCAAGAAAAAAAAATTCCTATTTGTTCATTATTTAGAAGTCTTCTGCCTCATATTAGCTCTCGCCTCTTTGACTGTTTCTTTCTATTGTTTCTTTAATAAGAAAACCATTTTAATAAAATTCTTTGAAAACCATGAAATGAAATTATGCCTTTTAGTGATGGGAAAAACCCATTTCGAATGAGAAAGAGGGAAGGGAAAGGAGGTGGGGTAAAAAATCGTAATTGCAATCACAATCAATGGGAAGAGGGGATCCAATATATAGTAGAAAATTTAAAAATACACTTTGCGATGGTGTCATCGCAATCGGGATCGAAGGGTTGGATATATTTGGAATGAGGCACAAAAAGCTCCAATGCGATTGGAAAGGCCCGATGGGTTAATACAATAATAGAGTGGGGAAATCCATTTGAAAACAAAGGAAAATGATTTTTCACTTTATATAAAGGGAGAATGAGTTTTTCATTAAAAGTGTGGAGGGATTTTAAGGTGGGACCAGGGTATAAATCGCAATCGTAATCGGGGCTTTGGGGCGGGCGTATTACATAATAAGACTACGCCGATGTGATTTGGGATAGGCGATGGGGGAATCCTTTGTATAAACGAAATAAAACAAAATTTGATTTTTACAAAGGGAAATGCCCTTTTATTATGAATGGGCGGAAGTTTATGTGGTGCTCCCGAAGGTCAATCAGAATCGGGAGATCGGAGGAGAGCGGAGGCAAAGTCTTATATGAAATTTCCAATTGCGATGGAGCGACAGTGTATGGGCTGTCCGATTGGATGAACAGATCGACGATAGAGGTGCAATCATAGGGTGTCAATTGGGAGGAGTCAATCAGAGGGGATCATTTGAAAGCGCTGATTGCATACAGGCCATCAGATCATTGATTGGATCAATGGTCAGGATAACATCGGGCGGGGCTCAATCAGGGGTATGGAAATCGAGAAGGGAGAATCAGAGGAAGGGATTTTCAATGCAAAACTTTAAAGTTTTATTATAAAGTTTAAAAGGCACGAGGGGAAGTGGTTTATTAAATTGGATGAGGGTTTATCCAATCGCATCAGAGTTTTTTACAAGGGCCAATCAAAACGCACATTCTAAATGTTGCGATTGCGATGGGAAAGGGAAAAGGATTTGGATCGGCGGGGATTATGATATAAAACCTTTAAAACTTTATTATAAAGTTTAAAGGGGTATGGAGGGGAAGTGATTTTATTTAATTGCATTATGGATTTATATAAGTCAAAAGAATTTACAAATGCGATTAAGCCATTGGGTAGGGGAAAAAGGGTTTTTACAAAGGAAAACATTAAACTTTAATGAGATAAAGTTTAGGAAGAAATGGGAAAAGGGGTTGGTTTAGGGTATAAGGGACTTTTGTTTACTTAGGCATAAATTTCAATCCAGGAGTCAGTTTTGAGAGTGTAATATACCGTTGGAAAAATCTTTCCGGGCTCTTTCCACTGAACATACTTAGAATATGATTTGACACTAAAAATGTTGTGGAAAACCTCTCTGAAGGGCAGGGAAGTAGCTTTGTGGAGATAGTAGCTTCTGAAGAGTGACTTATTACATATGATGACATAAAATTACATAAAGATGATAATTAAAAGTAAAGTATCATGTTTTCACCTCAAAACATGGTTTTGAGGTGAAAATTACATCAAACTAAATAAAGCATTTCTTTGATCTTCCCAGGTGCTGTGACTTTGAGTTTATTTACTTCCTCATGACCTTGTTGATATTTATTGACACTTGACTCATTAATTTGACCATGATGAGATCCTAGAACCTAATGAGACCAATCCTATGACCTACTGATATGACTCACAAAGTTAAAGTAAATCACAACTAAAGACATAGAGAGGAGAATCAACAAGTTTCACATGAGGGAAAACTGGTGAAAGACCACTACCATCAATGAATCCATGACCTAACGGAATGGTGAAATTTTATGGTATGGGACTCCTAATATGCAAATGCAAAAAGAGAAATTTTGATCACTGATGGCAGTATGACTAGACTGACACTAACAGAAGCCAAGACACAATATGAGATGAAAAAACATGGTAATATCTAGCTCTGTTGGTCTGATTTTAGTGCTGCAATTGAAAGACAATTTTACGCTCTAGAATATATGCAAAAATCCATCATGAATTGGCAGAACTTTAGACAACTTAAAGGTAAAAGTGTGCAAGATTACATCCAACAATTTATAAAAGGAGCTCCGATGTTAGGTGTTGATTTGCATTCACAAGACACGTTTCTAAATTATATAGGGAGTTTACACAGCTACCTAGGGAATACTATCCTTATGTTCAATCCCACTAGCCTATATGAGGTTTGTGTGCAGGCCACTCACCTTGAGGCAAGAGGGAAAAAAAATTCTAGAAGATGGTAAAATGAATCCATTCAAGGGTGGAGAGAAAGGAAATGGTTTCAAAGGAAAGGGAAAGAAAAATACATCCATTAAAAATGGAGAGAAAATGGCATGAAAACATTGTTCCAACGAGGGTCACGATGAAGACCACTGTTGGAAGCTTCATCTAGAGATGAGGCCCAAGAAATTCAACAACAAGGGAAAACAAAAAACAACTGCAACCACTCAACATGATTTTGGATCCAACTCGGGTGATGAAAATAAAATTACAACCATGGGTATGAAGGGAAAAGAACCCATTTCTAGCACTAGTTCATAAAATTTCCACACTATTACTCCAAAAGAAGAAACCAGGATTTAATTATTCCATGTGAGGGTTATTTCAAAACATACAAAAATCGACCTAATATTTGATAATGGGTCTCAAGCCAATTTGATATCTGAAGACTTAGTCAACAAACTTAATCTTGAAATCGTTCCTTATCACAAACCTAATCCATTGGGTTGGATATGCAAGAACACAAATTTATAGGTTACAAGAAAGTGTATTCTTTGGTTTTCAATCAAAACAAACTTCATTGAAAAAGTTGAATAGATGTCGTACTGCTTGATATTTCAGGAATTGTTTTGGGAAGTCCTTACCTCTATGATATAAAAGTCATCTGATATCGCCATGAAAACAAGTACCACTTGTTCAAAAATAGTATGGAGTATATTGTGAGATCTCATCGCAAAAAACTAAATCTTTCATTAGTTAACGCAGGGAAAATTAAAAGACTAGAGAATTCAAGCAAGAATTTTTTGCTTCTTATGATTAAACCAAAGAATGATGTTAAATATGAATAATTTCAAGGTTGTGATCCAATGTTGAAATATTGCTTGATTGAAGTGGTTAATCAAAATAATGAGATCAAGATCCAAAGGGATTACCTCCCAAGAGGGAAATCCAACATGAGATACAGTTGCAACAAGATTTTCCTCTACCTAACATTGGCATGTATAGGATTTCAGTGATGGAGAGTGATGAAATAAAAAAACAAATTCAAGAGTTGTTGGACAGAGGGATCATCTGACCAAGTACTTCGCCATGTGGGTCACCTATTGTGTTGGTCCAAAAGAAGGATAGAACATGATGCATGTGCATAGATTTCCATGCATTGAACAAAATTGTGGTAAAGAACTATTATCCACTTCCTAGAATAGATTATTTACTTAGTTAATTGAAAGATGAAAAGTATTTTACTAAGTTGGACTTAAGGAGTGGATACCATCAAATTAGAATTGTTGAAGCTGACATTTGGAAGACAACATTCAAAACAAAGAAAGGTTTGTTTGAAAGGCTTGCTATGCCTTTTGGTTTATGTAATGATCCTGCTACCTTCATGCGTGTGATAAATGATGTTTTAAGGCCATTTCTTGATGAGTTTTTCATTGTCTACTTAGATGATATCTTAATTTTAAATAAATAACTTTATGAACATGTCATGCATGTAAGAAAAGTACTTGACGTCTTAAGGAAAGAACAACTGCTTTTGAAGATGTCAAAATGTGAGTTTCGTAAAACTTATTTGGTGTACTTGGGACATATTGTTGGATGAGGTGAGTTGAGGATAGACCCCTCTAAGGTTGAGGTCATTGTAAATTGGCCAATGCCCAAGATAGTCATTGAGGTAAATATTATTTTAGGAGAATCCCAATATTGGAGTAGTTTTATTGCTAACTTCTCTTCTATCGAAGCTCCTTTACATGCATTGACTAGTGTGAAAAAGGTCTTCCAATGGAGAGGAAATCAGAAAAAATAATTTGGTGCTTTGAAAGAGAAGATCAGTTCAACCCCAATACTTGCATTACCAGGCTTGAGACAACCCTTTGAGATTCAAAATGATGCAAGAGACAATGACATGTGCATAATCCTTATGCAACATGGTAAGCGCATTTCCTTTCATTTAGAAACTTTCAATGCTGTAGTGATTAGCTATCCTACTTATGAAAAGGAGATTTATGCGTTGGTTCAAAGTGTGAAAAAGTGGAAACACTACTTGATGGGAAAGGAACCATCATACACACCGACCACTAACCATTGCAATACTTGCAATCACAAACTAAGTTTCAACAGTCAAGGCACTTTCGATGGATGTGCTTCCTACAACAATTCCACTTGGTCATCAGGTATAAGAAAGGTATATACAACAAGGTTGCTGATATGCTTTCTAGGCCTATTGTTAGTGCAACTACTTTACTCAAGCATAATTAGGTTTTGCATGAAATTTATATTGAGAAATATGCATTTGATAATGAATTTCAAGATGTTTATGCAAGCTTGAGTCAAGGCAACCATGTAGAGGAATTGGATTACCATGTACATAATAACTTGTTGTATAATTTGGGCAATCTTTGTATTCCACAGGGGGAGAGAGTGACTGTCATAAGGGAAGCACATACTTCTCTTATTGCTGGACATTTCAGTGTAAGAAAAACAATGGCACATGTTTAGAGGTATTGTTATTGGCCTCGTATGTTTGAAAGTGTGTCACATTTCATTAAAGGTTTTTCATTATGTGTAGTCAGTAAGCCTAGAAATAGGAAGTCAGGATTGTACACACCACTTCCTATACATTCACGTCCATGGGAGAGTGTTTCTGTGGATTTTCTAGGAGGTCTTCCATTGTCAAAAATAGGCCATGATCATTTGTATTTAATTGTTGATAGGTTCAACAAGATGTGTATAGTAATGCCATGTAAAAAGAAAATCACAGCTGAAAAAACAACTCACTTATTCTTTCAACATGTTTGGGTTCATTTTGGTTTTCCCACATCCATTTTTAGTGATCAAGATTCTCAATTTGTTGGGAATTTTTGATCAATTTAGTGGGACTTGATGGATACCAAGTTGAAGAAGAGTACAACCTTTCATCCACAAACAGATGGTCAAACCGAGGTGGTCAATCGAACAGTCATACATGTTCTTCGAGGATACTGCAGCAAGCATCCTAAGTTATGGGATGAAAACTTACACTACATTCATCATGATTACAACCGTGCAAAACACTCCTCTACACACACATCACCATTTGAGGCATGTCTTGGATACTTGGCTATATCGCCATTGGATTTCATTTTTGGAAAGTATGTTTCTATTGATGGACATAGCGACATAGATAAAGGTAAGAAGTTCAGAGAACAAATCTAAATGACACATCAAACAGTTCAAGATCAAGTTGAAAAGAGCGAAGGAAAGTACAAAGCAAGGCACGACAAGCATCGTGTAGATCACAAGTTCCAAGTTGGTGATGAAATTTGGCTTCACATTAGAAAAGAGAGGCTTCAAGGGGAAGGTAAAAAACTGAAACCAATCCTTTATGATTCTTTCATAATTTTGGAAAAGATTGGTGAAAATGCCTTCAAGTTAGATTTGCCTTCATACATGAAAATTTAATTTGATGTTAATGTTGAGAACTTGAGGTTGTATGAGCCTCCTTTGATTGAATATCAAGGAGAGCAGATTCAGATTCCTTCTATTGAATATTTTTCTCCGGAATACCTTGATGAGCTTCAAAAATACACAATTCTTGACAAAAGAACAATGACATAAAAACAAGGTAGTGTATACTACCTTCGTGTGGGGCTCAAAGGCAAAAATCCAAGCAAGGCCAAATGGATCGATATTGGAAATGTGAGGGACTTGTACCCTCATTTGTTGAACCACTGAAAGTGTTATTTTGGGGTCCAAAAGCTTCCAATGGGGAGGAGTGATTAGGTGCCCAAAATTATGCTAAAAAATGAAAATTGTCAGAATGGTGTGGAGCTTAAATGACCACATAGATCTCATCATTCTAAATCTGGCACAACTCATTTCACAGAAAATTGACACAATATGCTCCCAGAAATGCATTCTGTCCACATTTTCAAACAGGTAATTTTTTTTTTAAATGTAGGACAACCTAGTCAGCAATTCATACAAGTGACTGGGCATGCACAGTGGCAGGTTGACTCAGTTAATGGAATTTATTCGTTGAATCATATTGTGCAAAGTGGCACGTTTGTATTGGTTGTTGTGGTGAGTTTTTGATTGGTTGTTTTGGTGGCCAACCATAGGCTACCATGTGGCCCAGCCAGGGGCCTCCACACGGCAGATCAAGGGCCACCAAAATTATGTTCAGGGTCAAACCACACCTCGTAGGGGTCGAACACAAGACCTCAAAACCACAAGCTAAACTAATTTCCATTGCACCTAGCGTTGTGTTCCTTGCCATACATCGGGTTGTGTTTCGTTTTAGTTTCATATGCAATGCGCAATGTAGGGAGCGGGTCGTGGTCTAGCCCTAGCCCTTGTCACCGCCAGAGGTGGGACCGCGGGTGGGAGTCTAGCCCCACGTCCCCCCACCCCAATGGTCCTTAACCGTAACCATAACTGCACACTCCACCAACTTCTAACACGTACCCATAGTTAATGCCAATTCTAGCGGTTAGCCCAAATGCGCCAGCTTTAATATATATAAAAAAATTATTAACCATATAATAATACGGTTTGAAATCCATATTTAAGGCCTTATTTGGAATTTAAGTTCTCTGACAATTTCACCTATTTTTTTCTGAAATTGGTGCTCAGTTAGCTAGATTCCAGGCAGATTTGTAGGATGGTGCCCGATTTTGGGAAAAATGTGGAGCGAATAATGCAAAAACTTTGGGAAGTTGTAACTAAGTCAGTTTTTTACAAAATTTGAGGCAAAAAGAGGCTACAGAGTTTCAGAACTGTTTAAGCATTGTAAACATATGTAATCACACTTTTGAGCATAATAGAAGGGGGCCAAGCCATCGGAAGTTGGACTAAGGAGACGTAGCCCAGGTGGGGTGAAATTCTTCATCATTTGTTGTTGTGTTACTGTTATGGTGATGTTCATCTATGTTAGATGTTGTTGTTCAATGTATTTTTTATGTTAATTTTCTCATTAAATTCACATAAAAACTCATGTTAAACTTGCAATTAACCTCATTATCCTCAAGCATTTTTTTTATATTCTGAATTGGATCTTAGCACAACAAACACTAATATTCTCATGTATATCATCAGCTCCTTAGGTGTATTCTAGTATGGTCTACTTCACCATCTCCTTCATCATGCCTGTCATGACATAATACTTGCGACTGTAATCGACCCATGACAAGATGACATTAGTCTGATAAACCCCTATTCTAATATTATTCATGAAATTAATTATTAGGGATGCAACTAATGATGGATTGAGTTGCTCACTAAGTTATTTTGTAGTTCTAGAGGCCAAGGTCTGGGACTAAGGCTTGAGACTGAACAATGCGTATTTCAATATGGCTAGGGTGAAAGGATTGCGTCGTTGAGGGACTCAAGGAATCGGGTTGGAGGCTTGAGCCTTGAGACTACAAAATGCACATTTTTGGAAGTTTTGGAAGAAGGACTACATAGTTGAGGGACTCAAGGGCTCAAGCTGGAGGCTTGAGGATTGAGACTGCACAATGCACAGTTATGAAGGTTTGGCCTAAGTGAATTTGTAGTTAAGGAATTCGAGAGGTCAATATTGAGGCTTGAAGTTTCCAATGTGTAGTTTAGATAGGAGAACAAGATAGGAGATTGTGTAGTTGTAGCGTTCAAGGCCTTAAGCTTTAGGATTGAGGCTTGAAGTTTCCATATGAACATTTTTGGAGGGAGAGAAGCCAAGATATTACGTAGTTGAACAATTCAAGAGCTCAAGGTTGGGGCTTGATGCTTGAGGCTGCATAGTGCACAAAGAAGGTTTGGCTGGAGGCAAGGATTGCATAGTTTTGGAGCTCAATGACTGAGGCTAAGCAATGATAATGTGGAGTGTGCATTTCCAAGAGGAAATTTGAGGGCTTGAGGTTTGAGGGGCAAGGAAGGTTGAGTGAAGTCAAGTTTCCTAGAGAATGAAATTTTCTGGATAAGGCTAAGTGTGGGATCAGCGAGTCTCAAGTGAGTAGAGAAAAAACTAGTTCATGATCACATGCTTGGAAGAGTCGATGATAGAACATTTCTCACTAAAAAAACAAGAACAACATGACGCCCTCAATGTGACAACAATGCAACAACTTCCAAGTGCTACACAAAAGTAATACACTTTAAACGTGCTTAAAAAATACCGTCTGAGAGGTGAATTAAAGATTTACTGCCATAATCAAATCTTTTTACTTTTCATTCCAAACCCATACGCTACTTTCCTTCAAGAAACTAGCGTATATACGCAGTATCCTCTTTATGAAACTAGCGTATACACAAAGATCTAGATCTCGCCATTAAATCTTCACTTTATATTATTCCCATCATTCATTCATCGATGTTCAATAAACAAGAAACATGTGCAAAGAAGAATGCATTAAATCATCACACAAAGAATCACACATGAACACTAGGATTTTTAGGTGGAAACCCAAATCGAGAAACCACCGCCGTGAAGAACAAACTCTCTCAATATTTTTATTATAAGAGAAAACATTCATAATACATGGGCTGAGTGTTAGATTATCATGATTTTAGCACTCACTCGCTTTGCTAACAGCTCCTTTTGAAGTGTGTGGTTCTGCAAACTCCTCACTAAGTAGCCACTCTTCCTGAAGTGAGATAACGACCCTCGATCTCGCTCACCGTGCCTCACCTAGAAGGGAGCTACAACCCCGACCGAAGGCCACAACCCCTTTGACTCACCTTGGACCAATGCTTCATCAATTTTCACACCGGATCCAACCACTTCATTAGAACATAACCTTGAGCTAAGCATTTTATCATATTTTGATCTAATCTTTCCATACTTTAAGCACAAACATACATCACCAACAGATACTTATCAACACAGATCGAGAGCAGAAACACACAGGAACAGATCGTAATATTTCATACCCTTTGCTTCAAAGAAACCTGTTTGCATATCGCTGCTTCTGTCCATACACCAACCAAATGTGATACCTCAAAGATATTTCATTGCTGATAATGCGCTTTCAAATAAGTTACGTATATATGCGTTCTCTCATGGGCAAGTAGCGTACAGACCTTCAATCATTATAGGAGCAAAGATACTTTCGTGAATGATATTCAGTCGTATTTGTCTTTATCGCACAGATGTTTGCCCCATCACATCTAATCACTCCATAAACAGATCTAGCAAATACAGATACATTTCAGATCTAGATATCCCGCTTCATCATCTCTTCATTGGTGCATCGTAGATTCAGATCTATCATCAAACCTTTACCCTTTCCATACAGATATACTTCACAGAGAACAATTCATTCAAGCTCAAACATCTTGCACCCACTTGTGATTTGCACAATTAATTTCTTCTCCTTATATAGGTTTATCATTTTTCAATACCACGGGTTAAAGTAATACCATGAGCCTTCAATACCACGGGCCAAAAAAATACCATGACCCTTCAATACCACTAGCCAAATCAATACCATGAGTCTTCAATAACACGGGCCCCTGTTTTGCACTTTTTGAGCGCTTTTGCCCATACGCGACTTGGAACGTTCTTTTCCGCGTGCATACGCGACTTCTTTTAGACAGATCCACGTATTCATAGAGACATACTCTTTTCATCATACTTTGAGCACATTCTGAATTCTTTTCTTCATTGCCTTCTGTACACACTGTAGATACATCATATTTTCTTCATCAAGAACATATTCTATCAAGCACAACTTCATCAAGTAAGTTGCCATCTTCTTCATCAAGTGAGTTGCCATTCAATGACAACACTAACATCATATCACATTAGACACTTAGCATCATATTGCTAACAAACATCATATCACATCAGATTTACATCGTTTACCAAGTCCATCAAGTCAAGCATAACTTCATCAGGAGGATTGCCATCAAGGACAACACATGTCAACAATCACATGTCTTCATCTTCATTCAGTGGGTTTCCATCAAGGACAACACTCTACATCATATTTCCAACAATCTCCCCCTTTGGACTTGATGGCAACCACGATGGTGTTTGGTTACCACAACAGATAAGTACATTGACACCATGTCACTCTCCCAATTCTTTGACACCATTATCTGCATTCAAACACCATGTCATTCTCCCCCTTTGACATCAAGGGCAAAGGGCGGATCAAAAACCAACATACTCTCCCCCTTTTCTCCTCATGTAGAAGAAGCGTTCTGCAGATCTGATGTATACTGAAGTGACCAAGCTCCCCCTGAGTTCATGATGAATCTTCAAACATATTTTCAATGAAGTACATGACTCTATGACTTTCCTATCACCAATGACTCATACTTACATCAAAGATCCATCCAAGTGGATTTACATATGAGACTCAAGTACCCAACCAAGTGGGTTTACACATTTCAATTCAACTACCCAACCAAGTGGGTTTACAAAATTTGACTTAGCTACCCAACCAAGTGGGTTTACAAATTTGACAAGTCCTTACATGACTGAATGTTACAATTTTTACATCATTGGTCTCAACATGACCTTTTCATCAAACTACAAATATAACTTTAAGACCAACACCAGAAAGTCCTCAAGAAAGAGAACATATTTCAGAATCATCATAATGCCAACACTGCATTATACTCAGCAACGCTAATGCTCCCCCTGAATCTATGCATCCATGCATCCGTTCCATATTACTAAGGCTCCCCCTTAGTCTGTCCATCCTGAACACTTTCACCAACAAATCATCAAGGCATTTTCATCAAAACATTAGAAATAGAATTATGAGAACTGGAACACCACCAGAGATACCAAACAGTATCAGAGATACCAAACAGCACTGCAGCTTTGCTGAAGAGAGCTAACTTCAACCAAAAATTTGTCATCAATCAAACATACGTGGTTTTCTGTGAAGGAACTAGCATATATACGCGACTGTGTTTCGGGAAACCCGCGTATCCCGAGCCATCTTCTAAATTTCAACTAGATCTGATTCTCTGTGAGGCAAAGACAGTGTTCATCTTCTTTCTGAGACATTTGAATGCTTCCCTAGACTACAGATAGATAGAACAGTGTAGTTGTGTCTTCAAGCATCATCCAATGGTTGTAGCATCATCACAATAGTAACCAAGCCTTCAGATTCTTTGTAGCATCAATACAATCTTTCCAAGAGAGATTCTCATATCAGAACAACATCTTCACATAGGTGTCAAGCAATCATCCATGTGGTCCAACATCACCATGATCTTCAAAAGATAACATGAAGTAACATATGTAGGCAAAATATCTCTCAACCATAGTAACAAACTCTGCATGATTTATTTCTGAATCAAATGACATCCTACTCATCCATGTGTGAGTACAAAAGATAATTATCAGCAACCAGGGCTCAAAAAATCATTATAATAAATCATGTACCAAGTCATCATCATTTGAGCATGAGTATCACAAAAACCAAAGAATAAGCAGTCATATTGCCAACAATGCAATCATTAGTATTCAACTTGCTTCTCCCCCTAAACCAGTGCTCTTCCTTAACTTGTGCAATCTGAAACACCTTCAACAGCAAGTCATCAGCAACAATCTCTGCATGATCAGTCCTCATCTCTGAGTTATAAGACTTTCATCTCAACAACGAATGCTCTTCATCATAAAGCAACCAGGCTTCATCCATAATCTTCAACACAAGAACCCATGTATCATTTCATTATCATGAGTATAACCAGAATGATGCTAATTAGTGCAATCATCAGCAGTCAGATGGATGCTCCCCCTGGACTTCTGCTCTAGATCTTCAGCTATCAGATAAATTCTCTCATCATCAATGCATACGCGTCTATGTCAGCTGGAAATCGCGTGTATACGCGACTTTGATTCATAGAACCTGCGTATGGAAAGTGAAGCAGAGAAAATTTTCATCTTCCTTCATTTCCTCCTGAGCTTGTACCTCCTGTACCTGTCCTTTCTACATCAGATGTGTTGTCAGAAGAAAACATAACCAGAATAAACAAATCAACCTTGAGAGTCATCATGCATTGCTCCCCTTGTGACGATACATTACTAGATCTCATAATGTATCTCACATCATTCCTGCAGTCAATCAGAGAAGTAAGCTTCAGAAGCGGATGACTGCAGTAGGGTCAGAATTCCCTACGTTTCTGATCGGTCCTCCTTCTTTTTCCAAATTTGCTTGAGCTTTCCAATTGTGTGCTGAAAATCATCCACTTTCCCAGATCTGTTCATCCTGCATTCTTTTTCTACATGTCCATACTTATTACAAGCATAACATCTCATGTGGCCAGAGAAATAAACATAAGAATCATGATGAGTATTTCTATTCTTCTTCCTTTCACAATCAGCTGCTTTATGTCCATACTTGTTACATGAAAAACAATATCCCCTGAAGAAGCTAGAATACCTTTCTGAGTAGAATTTGTTTGTTTGTGGCTGAAATGATCTGCTCCTGCAATTTGCTGCAACATGCCCATAATTATGACATTTAAAACATTCAACGTTCTTGAATGAATTCTTTTGAGAATTCATGATTGTTGGTTGATCTTTTGTCTCTTTCAACACTTCAGGTTTTGCATTGACATTCTCTGAATTTTTGGCACTTCCTTGTGAGCTAGATTCTCCTTTAACAGTTTCATGGAAACCAAGACCAAGTTTGATAGCAGGAGACCTTTGATTTCTCAGAATATTATCCAAAATATTAGTACTATCATGAAACCTCAAAAGTCTAACCTTTTCTTCTAATTTACCTTTGAGAATCTTTACCTCAACCTCCAAGGCTTGACATTGCTTTGTCATGCTTTCTTCTTTCCTTCTTCCATCTTCTACTTGATCCTTCATATTTAGAATCTCTTCTTTCAACCTATCTTCATTTTCTTCACATGTTTGTTTCAGCTCTTCATTCTTCTTCTTCGATGCTTTGAGATCTTCTTTGAGGGAGATGATTTCTGCTTCAAATCTTGCATTCTTCTTGTTTGATTCTTCAAGATCTGCTTGTAGAAGTTCTTCATGTTCCTTGTATGATTCTTCTATGATAGGCCAGATTTTTGCTCCAAGTTCTTCATATTCAAATGATTGTAGAGGTTCCTCACTCTTCTTACTTGACGCTTCAAGTTTTTCTTGTAGAACGATGATTCCAACTTCAAGACCTTTATTCTTCCTTTTCGATTTTTCTAGATTTGTTCTTAGAGAAACGTTTTCTGCTTCAAGTCCCTTACATTGATTGGTTACATTGTCATACAACTTTTGATACCTGTTCATTTGTTCTTTCATTCTAGAGATTAACTCTTTGTAGATATCAATTTATCTATGTTGTTCTTCAACTTTGATATTAATAGCTTCCTCTAGATCCAAAACATTATTTTCTCTTTCTTCATCATTGCATGCATAAGAAAGTGAATCAATACCTGTTTTCTCTTCTTCATTTTCTGTTGCACATGTTTTCTGAGACATCTCCTTGCTTTGAGTGGCCTTCTTCTTTTGCTTCTTTCCCATT
This sequence comes from Pinus albicaulis, assembly GCA_034641835.2. Taxonomy (NCBI): domain Eukaryota; kingdom Viridiplantae; phylum Streptophyta; class Pinopsida; order Pinales; family Pinaceae; genus Pinus; species Pinus albicaulis. Next base: position 606,920,804 of record CM076575.1, on the reverse strand, counting down.
GCGACGGATCTCCTTCAAGCGATCAAGCTTCTGCACAAGGACCGGCTCTGATACCAATTGTTGGGAAAAATACTGAGAAGGGGGGGTGAATCAGTATTTACTGCATAATCAAATCTTTTTACTTTTTCATTCCTTAAAACCCATACGCTACTTTCCTTCAGTAAACTAGCGTATATACGCGGATCCCCTTTATGAAACTAGCGTATACACAGAGATCTAGATTTGTCATTAAATCTTCACTTATATTATTCCATCATTCATTCATCAGATGTTCAATAAACAGTAAACATGTGCAGTAAGAACAGAATAAACCATCACACAAAGCATCACACATGAACACCAGGATTTTTAGGTGGAAACCCAAGTCGGGAGAAAACCACCGCTGCAGTTGCTCAACCTTCAATATTTTATTATAGAGAAAACATATTACAACATATGTGCTGGCGCAGACTTGACCAGCACGCAGGCACCCACCTGCGCTCGTTTACCAGCCTCTCCTGGAAGGGAGCTACGACCCCCTGACTCGTTTACCAGCCTCTCCTGGAAGGGAGCTACGACCCCCCGATCTCGTTTACCAACCTCACCTGGAAGGGAGCTACGACCCCCCGATCTCGTTTACCAGCCTCACCTGGAAGGGAGCTACAACCCCCTGACTGAAGGCTACAACCCTCAGCACCACCTTGGACCACGTTTCATCAATTTTCACATTGGATCCAACAACTTCAATAGAACACCACTTGCAGGCCACGTTTCATCATATTTTCAGACTGAACCCTTTCCAAACTTTTAAGCACAAACATACATCACCAACAGATACTTATCAACACAGATCAGATAGCAGAAACATAGCAGAACAGATCAGATATTCCATACCCTTTGCTTCAGCAAACCCTAGTTTGCATACGCGCTTTCACTTCACTGATGTCGCGTATATACACGCTTTCGTCCACATCAACCAGCGTATACATCTGTATACACTTTACTGCGCATACGCTCTTTTTCTTCAGCGAAGCTGCGTATATACGCGCTTCCTCTTCAGCAAACTCGCGTATAGATATTCAACCATTATAGAGCTGCATACTTCTTTTAGATCAGACATTCGGTTCAGATTCAACCCTTTACTTCAGACAAATGTTCGCCTCATCACAGATCCAATCACTCCATAAACAGATCTAGCAAATACAGATACATTTCAGATCTAGATATCCCGCTTCATCATCTCTTCATTGGTGCATCATAGATTCAGATCTATCATCAAACCTTTACCCTTTCCATACAGATATACTTCACAGAGAACAATTCATTCAAGCTCAGACATCTTGCACCCACTTGTGATTTGCACAATGAATTTCTTCTCCTTATATAGGTTTATCATTTTTCAATACCACGGGTTAAAGAAATACCATGAGCCTTCAATAGCACGGGCAAAAAAAATACCATGAGCCTTCAATACCACGAGCCAAATCAATACCATGAGTCTTCAATACCACGGGCCCCTGTTTTGCACTTTTTGAGCGCTTTTGCCCATACGCGACTTGGAACGCTCTTTTCCGCGTGCATACGCGACTTCTTTTAGACAGATCCGCGTATTCATAGAGACATACTCTTTTCATCATACTTTGAGCACATTCTGAATTCTTTTCTTCATTGCCTTCTGTACACACTGTAGATACATCATATTTTCTTCATCAAGAACATATTCTATCAAGCACAAATTCATCAAGTAAGTTGCCATCTTCTTCATCAAGTGTGTTGCCATTCAATGACAACACTAACATCATATCACATCAGACACTTAGCATCATATTGCTAACAAACATCATATCACATCAAATTTACATCGTTTACCAAGTCCATCAAGTCAAGCATGACTTCATCAGGAGGATTGCCATCAAGGACAACACATGTCAACAGTCACATGTCTTCATCTTCATTCAGTGGGTTGCCATCAAGAACAACACTCTACATCATATTTCCAACAAAAATACATAACAATTTCTAGGGGAACCCAACTAGGGAAACTCCTTAAGCCTCTTTGCATTAATTAGTTGAATAGAGAAATTATTACAATTGATATATCTAGCTCTAAGCTCAACCTACAAAAGAATAATTTCTTTATCTACTCAATGAGAAATTCTGGACAAGTCTTAGCCAAATATTTGCTCACCAAGCCTCTTATTTCCTTATGCAATTCCTTAGTAAATTATCCTTCATTCTTTAGGAACTTCCTCTAAATTGATGGTGCAACTCCCAAGGATTGATCCTCTAAGCTCGTGCAAAACCTGTACACTCAAACTAGTATACAAATCATGTTACACTACCTTGTCATCCCCACTTTAGCTAAGGACTTAAAATTCCTTGCATGCATTAGCTATTTTTGGAAGATTGACCAGTTAAGTGACAGATATATGAGTTATAATATTTTACGGCTACAAAATTGACCTTCAACTGACTCTCTCAATAGTTAGAGTTCAGTTAACTAATCACAACTGAAAATAAATCAACTAGATTACTAAAATTTAGTAATCACACATGAATAAATGCAATCCAATCCCTCTAACTAAAAATTTACTAAGCTAAATAAGTGACAAGATCCATGCCACACTTGTTAACTACCTCCAAGTTATCTTGTTGATGTGGAAATTTGATTTACTCAATTTGACTAAGGCTAAAGTAAAATCGACCCTTTCTTGCAACATTTTATCAACACTCCCTCTTAGCAAGAAAGGGATTTTTCACCACACCTGATCTAAAAATGATTGCTAGTTTTTGTTATGCTAATATCATTTTCAAATTTAAATAAACATAGGTTTGGTTTTCTTATGCATTAATATTTTTTTCATGAGCATGTGATTGTCTAATCATTAAACTTGGTTAAATTTAGTGTTTTTGATGAAGTCAAAAGCATATAAACTAATAGATAAATAGAAGCGAATAAGTACACAACAAGAACAGATAATAGAGCTCAATACACAAGTTTTTGATGAAGGAGTTCACCCCACTTTGGCTACATCTCCTCATTGTAGCTTCATAGTGTGGGCCTTTGTATTAGTTTCAAACATGCAAAATGATTGATTATAGACTCCTGTTGCGTATACAACCCTTGAAATGGCTTCAAAACATCAAAATATACCATAAATGACTCTTCCTGAGATCATTTTGGTCGAAAATTTCTCGAGTTATGGCAAAAACTAGTTTTCCTAGTATTTCTCCACCAAAAATGGAGTTTTTCTAGTTAACATGGCTAAATTTAGCAAAACCGCCTAAAAATGTGGCTCCAATATTTCTGTCATCATATTAAACTTCACTTAATTTAAGATAAGCACACTTAACTTTAATATAAGTGCACTTTAAATACAATTAGCGCAAAGCAAGGTTAAACAAATAATCGTTGATTAATTAAAACTTAATCCGGATTATGGTAAGGTTTATTGCTAATAAAATTTAAATAAAACTCCATCGGTCTTATGCCTTAGCACCTGGGCTCTATTTCTGAACACGTGGAGGGGGCTGGCCCGCTTCGGATCCCCAAACTTTGACCCGTTAACATTCAAATAGTAGTAGAAAATGTATGGTTTAAGACCCACGATAGAGGAGAGGGGGTAAGGCATTGTGGTGGTGCAGGTGAGGTCGTGGGTTCGACCCCAAACCCACCACATAAATTTTTTTCACAAATATTTAACTATTTCTACCATATAGTTGGTTGGCCACGAAAGTAATCTCCCTCCAGATGTATATAGAGCCTTCTCCACATTTAGATGACTCCGTTGAATTAAAAGGTTTAAACCATAGGTTTAAATATATGTATTGCAATATATAATTCCCACCATCGTAGGTTCAACTTTGGAGTATAGATTTTTTTTATTATATGGAGGTTTTTTGAGCCAATGGGGAAGGGCCACAGGGCATGCGACGTACCCCCCAATTGCAAGGTGGCAGGTTGGCACTACGATCGAATTGGGCATATAATATATATATGCCCAATTCGACTGTAGTGCTAACCTACCACCTTGGAATGGGGGGTACGTCACATGCCACGTGGACCTTCCCCATTGGCCCAAAAATCCTCCATATAATAAAAATAACGAGCCATTAAAATAAATTTTATAACTTAAGAAATGGAGGAAAAGTTGAACTTCACATGGAAACCTTGGAAAATATGAAGATGACACTTTTCACAGTGTCATTGTCTGAAATTGGATAATATAGCCTATGAAGCTAACTGGACTTGCCACATCGTCCATGTACCTATTTTGATCATTTTTTTGCATTTTTGGTAAAATGAACAAAAGTCCATAATTCCCTCATACGAACTCAGAATTTGATGAAACAAGTTGCGTTGGAATCCTCGAGATGAGCTATATCTAGGAGTTCAGATTTGAAGCATTTCTCAGCTCTTTCAATTTTCAGCTAAATACTAAGCCTTACATCATTCCTCCCAACTAGAAGCCTTTTGGACCCAACAAGATACCATTAATTTTTTAGCAAGGGAGTGTACAACTCCCTCACTCTTCCAATATCCAACCGTTTGGCCTTTGAAGGATTTTGACCCTTGAGTCCCACTCTAAGGTATTCAACATTCCCTCTTCTTGAAGTTCTAATTTTTATATCAACTATGAGATCTTGTTGAAGTTCATCAAAATATTCTGGCTAGAAATCATCTATTAATGGAAGCTTAACATTCTCTCCTTGATCATCAATCAAAGGAGTCTCAAACAATATCAATTTCTCAACATTAACGACAGAATAAATTTGCATATAAGGAGGAAAATCTAGCTTAAACACGTTTGTACCAATCTTTTCTAGAATTTTAAATGGACCATAACAGATTGGTTTGAGATTTTTACCTTACCCTTGAAATATTTATTTGCTTATGTATTTTGGACATTGGGTTCAACACTCCCTATGTGTTTTTCAACATGGTAAAACCACCTCTCATTGATCCTAACTCCGGTGATTGTAACAGAGACTAATGCATGCAAGTTTTGGTCTAACGACAATCGTGATTCCAACAAGTGGTATGAGAGTGACAAGTCTCGAGTTTGAAACTCACCTAGCTCGTATTGGGGGGGAGATTGTTGGAAAATGGGTTCAACGCTCCCCATGTGTTTCGTGACATGGACTAACTGCCTCTTGTTGATCCTAACTTTGGAAATTGTAATGGTAACTAATGCCTGTGGGTTTTCGTCTAATGGAAATCGCGATTCAAACTATGTACAACCAAAATTCATCACCAACTTGGAATTTTTGATTGACTTGGTGTTTTTCATGCCTTTCCTTCTAGCTGCTTTGACTCTTTTAAATTTTCTCTTACATGGTGTGATGTATCAACTGAATTTTCTCAATGAACTTCCTTGCCTTGTACATGTCACTATGACAATATATAGCGACATATTTCTCAAAGATGAAGTCCAATGGTGATCTTGGAAAATAACCATAACATGCCTCAAATGGAAATGTGTTTGTGGAAGAATGTTTTTCCCTATTGTATGCATGTTGAATATAGTGAAATTGTTCGTCCCACAACTTGGGATGTTCATTGCAATAACCTCTAAGAAGATGAATAGTGGTCCTATTCACCACCTCTATTTGACCATCTGTTTGCGGATGAAATTTTCTACTCTTCTTCAACTTTGTGTCCATAATGTCCCATAATTTTGACCAAAAATTCCCAACAAATCGAGAATATCGATCACTTACAACAGAATTAGGAAGACCAAAATGGGCCCAAAAATTTTGAAATAAAATATTAGTGGTTTTTTCAGCTATAATGGTTTTCTTACATGACATTAAAATGCACATTGTGTTGAAGCTATCTACCACAACATAAAAATAATCATGACCTTTCCTTGATACAGGAAGACCACGTACAAAATCCATTGAGATACTCTCCCAAGGATGTGAAGGAACCAAAAGTGTAGTGTGCAATCCAATATTCCTATTAATAGGCTTATTTTTTGCACATAAAGAGCATCCTCTAATAAAATGAGATACATTATCAATCATGCATGGCCAATAACAATACCTTTGGAGATTTGATACTGTCATGCCTAAACTGAAATGTCCTGCAATCAATGATGTGTATGCCTCCCTTATGATATTGTTTCTTTCTACTTGTGGAATACATAACTTGCCTTAGTGATACAAAAAAAATTTATGCACATGATAATATAACACTTAATTTTGGTTTCCTTGACTCAAACTCTCTTACACATATTGAAAATCGCTATCATTTACATATTGTTCAATGTAAATTTTATGCATAATGGAGTTGTGTTTGAGTATAATAATTGAATTTACAATACGCCTAGAGAGCATATAAGCTACCTTATTGTATATTCCATTTTTGTACCTGATAACCAGATGAAATTGTTGTAGAAAACCCATCCATCTAAAATGTCTTAATTTCTGTAACTTTGATTGTGATTGTAAGTACTGCAATGGCTAATGATTGGTATGGATAATGGTGTCTTTCCCAATCAAGTAATGCTTCAATTTCTTTACACTTGTACCAATGCATATAACTCTTTATTATAGGTTGGATATTTAGTCACATCTCCATTAAAATTTTTGGAATGAAACGGGATAGGCTTACCATGCTACATGAGCACTGCTCCCATGGCATAATCACTTGCATCTGTTTGGATCTAAAATGGCTGTCTAAGATCCAAAAGTGCTAAGACCGGTGTTGAACTTACATTTTTCTTCAAAGCATAAAATTATTCTGTTGTACATCTCCCCAATGGAAGACTTTATTCACAATTTTCAATGCATGTAACAGAGCTACAATGGAAGAAAATTCAACAATAAATTTCCTCCAATACTGTGTTGCCCCTAAAAATATTCTTACCTATGTAACGGTATTGGGCTTGGGCCAATTTAGAATGACCTCTACTTTGGAAGGATTTATCTTCAACTCACTTCCTCCAAAAATGTGTCCCAAATACACCAATGAAGTCTTACCAAACTCGCACTTTGACATCTTTAAAAACAATTGCTATTTTTTGAAGACATCAAGTACCTTGTTCACATGCATGACATGTTCTTCTCTTGACTTGCTAAATATAAGTATGTCATATAAGTAAACATATCATCTAGAAATGGTATAAGTACATCATTCATGAATCTCATGAAAGTAGTTGGTGCATTTGTTAAGCCAAATGGCATAACTAACCACTGATACAATCCTTGTCTAGTTTTGAAAGAAGTTTTCCAAATGTCCTCTTTAGCTATTCTAATTTGATGATAACCACTTCGTAAGTCTAACTTACTGAAAAAATTTGCATGTTTTAACTGATCAAGAAAATCATTGTTAGCCTCTCTCAAATAAAAATAATAAATCCAAAATAATAAATTAATTAATTAAATATTCCAAGTTAGGAATATGTGCCTAACTCTTGGGTTGTTCCTCAAATATTGGAGTTTGTTTAGTAACTCCTATCTTGGTGGGTTTTTGGTGAGAAATTATCTCAACCAAAGGAGTCTAAGATAGCACAAACTATCTTAGACATTTTCTCTCATCTATTTAAATTGTAAACTAAATTATTTTAATAAGAGAGAATGATGAGAATGCCATGAGGCTGAAGCCTCTTTTTCATCATTATTTTGTTTAGTTATGTATCTATGTTTTATGCAATACGTTTTTGAGTTAATTTCATTTTTCTACATGTGGTATCAGAGCCTTGGGTGAGCGAATATGGTGGTGTCAATTGTTGTGAAGGACTGAGCATGGTAGAGACTAGTTATGCAGTCAGCACAGAAGAGAGAATATCATGGTTTGAATTGGAGTGCATCAAGGCTATAAATAGAATTCCGATCTGTGGCTGTAAAGAGCTTCTAATATGTGGCTGTAAAGAGAAATCCTGCAATTGGCTTAAGAAGGTATGCTGCATTGTTTTTTGGTATTTCTGCCACCAAAAGCCTGCAACGCTTACATGACCTGAGCACTAATCTACCACAGAATTAGAAGCTTATTCCCTATGAATACATATTTACCATAACTTGGAAAACTCCATGCTTTGTTAGAATTGTGTGTCAACCGATGGTATGCCTGATGCCAAAAGTGATGTTGTCACCATGTCCGAGCTAGAGAATCCTCTTGTCTCATTTGTGTAGAGATATAAGCACACTTGTAAAGAATCACTGAAGAATTGTGAGAGCCTGTGCTAAGGAAGTGGATTTGTAGGCATATCTATGAGTTGAAGACCTATGTGGGTGCACTCTCAAAATCATCTTCAGTGTCTGAATTCTTAAGAAATGGGTCATAGCATGGCTCAGAAGAATTGATAGTTTCTTGAATATTAAACTTTTTTGGAAGCGATATCTGAATTACCGATATTACTGCAACAACAGTTCGGTGCTAGCATTCCATAGTATCGCACCGGCGTTGTTATTTTCACGGGCTATTTCAAGGCTGATTTTGTATTTTTTCTTTCCTTTATATGATTTTTCCTCTTCAGAGGCACTGCGAGTATTGATAGGCACAGTTGCCTAGTCGAACAAAGCGTGAAAGCTTGAAAGTGTATTCGGTATTGTGTTAAGCTTGAGAGTTTTACGGATGGAGGTTTTGGGAACAGTGTGGAGGTCAAAGATTTTGTAGTTGGTGAAAGGGAGAAGCTATAAGAGATTTCTCATTTGAAAGTTCGTAGTTTAAATAAAAATCAAAATCGATGAGAAAGAAGTTTTTGATATTATTCAGGAGCCGTTTGCTGATTACGTTCATGGAGCTGGCTCGGCTTGATTTGCAGCATGGGTGATCGAGGGAATCAAGTGGCACTATGTTGCGTGATTTGCAGGGAATCAACATGGAGAATGGGAGGTGATTTTCAGATTTGGAAGCCGTGAAGCCTGAAGGATGGTTGATCATCTGCTTTTGATCCGAAAAACCACTGTGTATACATGGAACCCATTGTTATCTGTTATTAATTCAAAAAATCCCTTGGATACATGGAACCTGTGCTCTTTTGTGATGCCCTAGCCATGATACGCCTTTGGAGTTTTCCTCGTGATTGGTGAGAAAAAATTAGAATATATTTATCTCTGAAATTACTGGGATTCTTAGCTGATTTTTTTTTTTCCTTGTTTCCATCTACAATAGTTTTCAATTAGAATGTCTTCGATCTCGATTTATTGATTGTTGTTGAGGATGAAGAATTTATGTCTTATAATCGAGATATGGATGCTCGAGTAGTTGTAAAGGAGGGGAGAGAAGCTCCCAGTTTGGAAAAAGCATTACAACATGGCTGTCTGAGCTTGACATTATAGTGAAACAAGTGGAAGCAGAGTTAGTATCAAAAGAAATTGGGTGCCATTTAGTTCAAGTTTTGGAGGTGGTGAATTATCAAATTTCCAGCATCGAGAAGGAATCCTTGGCCAAAAGTGATCGGAATCGTGACGTGAACGAATATTGATGTTTTGATTTTGAAAGATTTTATATGACAGGGTACTTATTCATAAAAGAAATGGTGAGCATGCCTTTACATACATAGGTTGTAGAGTTTTAAGAGAAACTTGACTTTAAGTGACATAAAGTTTCTTAATAATCATTTTAATGGGAAGTGTGTAAATGAACTTTTAAAGAGTGCTTATAACATTTTTTTATGGAGTCATAAAAGGACAAAAGAGATAAGGTGTGTTTCCATTTGTATTTGGAAAGAGAAGGTGATTTAATGCATTTTGGAGAGATAAGTGTTTTATTTTGAGGTGATTTTTCTTTGGAGTGATAAGTGAAGTTAATAGAAAAAGTGATTCACTTTTTTTTTATAAAGTGATTTTATAAATTATTTGTAATTTTGGAGAAATAAGTGATTTTGTGGAGTGATAAGGATTCACCTTTTTTTTAAGTTTGGATTGATAAGGGAAAGTCATTGTTGTGATTCCAAGTACCATTTTTCTTTGAGAGAGATTGAGTCGGTGAATATCTAGATTTTGAAGACGAATTGCTTCCAAAGGTTGTGAGCTTGCCATTTTCATTACTTGAAGGTGGAGATTTCCTATGTACTCAATACTTAATAAAGATATCATTTTTTGGTGATTGTGTCCTAGATCCACCCGAAATTGAATAAGGGGATCTTAGCTACACTATGTTTGTTTATTATGGCGCATGTTTTTTATGGCTTCATGTTGTTGCTTTTTGATTTGTGTCTAGTTGTGACACGTCAATAATTTCATTTAATATCACATACATAAAGTTCAATAACAGCAAGCACAACACATAGCTGGAAGATCAACACATGCAAAATATAATCAAATATTGTCTACATAAGAATTCTACATCAACAATCAAATTCACTTAGTCAAGTTAATGCATTTCAAAGCAAAGTTTACATCAGCGTTCTTACAAATCAATTTCAGAACTTGTAATCAAATTCATTGTTTTAAGTAAATCATTAAAAATTCATTGTTAATGATTTTTTAAGAGAACAAGTGAATCATTAAAATCATTGTAAGCTTTCTTGGGTGCATTGTCGACAATGTTCGACACCCTTCCTTTACGCAAAATCAAGTGAGTGCACAAATTTATGAATCAAACAAGTAACAAATTTTGAAGCAATTTGCATCAAGTCAGTACAAATTTCAAACCTTAAAGCGAGCCAGAGTGAAGTTCATTGCATCAACCATCAAAGAAACTAAACACGTTCAACTCTAACACCAATCAACCAAGTTGAGATCAACATCAAGCGAGCATGGTTATTCATTCAAGTGAGCGTGAAGTCATCAAGTAAGTCAAGTGAGCATTCAAGAAAACGTGATTATCATCAAGCGAGCATGAATTCCAGATTTTAAGCGAGAAAATTCTACAATTTTGGAAAGTATTCCAAGCAAGCACAATAAGCAAAAATTCAAGCAAGCGTGCCATTCAAGCCACATCGCAAGCGAGCCTATGATTCAAGTCTCAAAATCAAGTGGAACAGTTCAAAGCATGAAATATCCGACAAGAGAGCCTAATTTCAAGTGCGCAAGTTCAGATGGCACAACATATTCAGTTGTTAAACATTCCTCACAGTTTTATCATCTCCAGCGATCAAGACATGGTGCAAGTCAGCAAATAAACTCTTGCTGATCTTTCACGGTATTTACAACAAACAAAAGAAACAATTGAGTTTCTTCAACTAGAGTCGCACCTTCAAAGGATTAAATTGCAATAAAAGCGTGATACTTTCAAGTTTTTGAACCATCCAGATGATAAGTCATTCATTCAAACAACTTCAAGTGTCAAAGCTTTTCCATTTCCAATTTCTTCCAAGCCCATCATCAAGCCATGGGAAGAAATTCAAAATAACAGGAGTCAACGTGGCTTAGGATATGTTAGTGATGACTTCAAATTGGATATTGTAGATTATTCCAAGCCAATTAGGTTCGTTGGTGCAATATTTCTTGTAAAAATCACCTCAACAAGTTCTGAAAAAACTATAGACAACTAGCAATGCACATAATTGAAAGTTGCAGACAAACAGAATTGCACGCAACCTGAAGTTGAAGTCCAACCGCAATGTTTTCATTGTAAAAGAAATGGTCATATGGAAGATCAGTGTTTTGATATCCATCCTTGTTCCCATTGTGGCAAGCCCAATCATTCCTCAGAAAAATGTCGCAACCAACAAAAATCAGCCACATTGAAAATACATTATGAATGGATCAACCCTTGGAAATGGTCATCCATAGTCAACAGATTGTCTCAGTTCTACAATCGCATACAATCACACATAGTGTAGCCAACAGTGAATATATGATGGCACTCTCATGCAGTTGAAGGGGGGATTACACCAGTGTAAACTCCTACACCTAAAAGGGGGGGAGTATAGGAAACTTTCTAGAGAAGTGTCTCTCCTTTTAGCTGAAAAAGGGGGAAAATGTCAATGAAATTGACAGCAGTTGTCAGACTGAAGTCTCGACAAAACTAGCAAAAGAAGCCAGTGGGAATCTTCAATAGCCAGTGGACATATTCAACAGCTAGTGGGAATCAAAAAAATTTCCAGTGGGCATCAAATAAGCAGTGAACAATTTTCAGCACAACAAAAGCAACAATGAGTTGTTTTTTACATCATCAGGCAGTGAGCTTTGAATAAATTTTATCAGTTGACAAAGAATGTTGATTTCATGAAAATGACAGATGGATCCTTTTGCAACTTGGCACTTGATGGAGTTGTCAAGCAAAATTTAGAGATGAATCACACATGCAGCTGACTCATGGTCTCTTCAGATTGTAGTTTTTCAGCATCCAGCTTTGGCGGTTTTTCATGCAATGTTTTTTGAGGATCAACATGAGAACTTGGAAGATGGTTCCTCATTCTTATTTTGGATTTTTCATTGAAGGGGGGAATGTTAGCCTCTATCAAATAACAATAGTAAATCCAAAATAATAAATAAATAAATTAAATATTACAAGTTAAAAATATGTACCTAACTCTTGAGTTGTTCCTCAAATATTGGAGTTTGTTTAGTAACTCCTATCTTGGTGGGTTTTTGGTGAGAAATTATCTCAACCAAAGGATTCTAAGATAGCATGGACTATCTTAGACATTTTATCTCATCTATTTAAATTGTAAACTAGATTATTTTAATAAGAGAGAATGATGAGAATGCCATGAGGCTGAAGCATCTTTTCTACAATGGTTTTGTATGGTTCTATATCTATGTTTTCTGCAATTTGTTTTTGAGTTAATTTCATTTTTCTACAATCATCAATGTGTGGGATTGGGTAGCAATTGTTTATGATGATTTTATTCAGTGCATGGAAATCGATACACATGCGCCAAGTCCCGTCCTTTTTTGGAACCAAAACTATTTGTGAACAATAAGGTGAAGTAGATGGGAATATGATACCTTTTCTTAGAAATTCTTGGATTTTCTTATTGATTTCAAAACTCTCCATAATTAACATGTGATACATACCAATGTTTGGAAGTGGAACGTCATGTTGTACTTGAATCTCATGCTAAATTCCCCTCTTGGGTGGTAACCCCTTTGGTTCTTGAAATATCTCGCCATGCTGAATTACCACATCAAACAAATCAAATTTCAATTTTTCATCACATCGATAAAAAAATTTGTAGTCAACATCATCATTTTTCTTGTTCATGAGAAGCACACAATTTTTACTTGCATTTACTAGCCTCTTCATTTTCCCTACATTAACTAAAGAAATGTCTAGTTTCTTGCGATGAGCTCCCAAAATATATTCCACCCCATCCTTGAGAAAATGATATTCGTTCTCATGGCGATAAAACACCACTTTCCTGTCATAAAAATATGGACTTCCCAAGATAATCTCGGAAATGTCAAGTGGAACCACATGTAACTCGACTTCATCAACAAATCTTACACTAATAGCAAATATAAATATGCATTTCCTTATAGCTTGTAAATTGGAATTCTTAATTATCCAACCCAAAGGGTATGGCTTATGATGTGGTATAGTTTCAAGCTTAATATTTTTGACTAAGTCTTATGAAATCAAGTTTTATTGTGACCCCGTATTAAATAATTCAGCAATCTTTGTATGATTAGAAATCACTCTAACATGGAAAAATTCCATCCTTGTCCTTTCATTTGGATCTTTTTTGTGACTGTTTGAGGAACTATAACTTGATATGGCTTCCTTTCCTTTGTTAAGCATGCTGATTATCTTGGTTTCATCTCTGGAATCGGATCCAAGATCTTGATGTGTAGTGGCCTTCGTCTTTTTCTTCCCTTTGTTATTTGGTTTCTTTGACCTTAATTCGGGATGCAGTTTCCAACAGTGGGCTTGCATTCTTATTTCCCTTTCATTTTTCTCCCTTCTCTTTTCCCTTACCCTTGAATAGATTCTTCTTACTACCCTCTTCAAGGAATGTTTTTTCCCCTTGCTTCAAGATCTGTGGCTTGCACACATACTTACTCTAATTTTTTTGGGTTAAACATAAGGATAGTATGTTTCAAGTAGCAATGTAAACCTCCTATATATTTCAAGAGTGTATCTTGTGAATTCAAGTTTACTCCTAGCAACAAAGACCTCTTTCTAGACTCCTTAGTGTACTCTTGAACAGTTTAGCCTTTGAGTTACCTAAAATTTTTCCAACACATAATTTATTTTTGCTTATAAGATAATTGATAAAACTTCCTTTTAATGGAAGAAATGAATTCAATCCAAGAAATGGAAATATTACAATGGACTCACTTCTCCTCCTATGTCTTTTCCTCCCACCAAACTAGTGTTTCTCCTTCTAGCCTTAATGAAGCCAACTAGATCTTTACATCGTCTTATTCTAAATTTTGAATTCTACAGTATGCTTCGAATTTATGAATCCAATTGTCTGACTTATCTTCATTAACCTCTCCATTGTATATGGGAATTTCAAACTTGATTTCCAACTTAAGTAATGGAGTCTTTCCTTTTGGGATCTTGGAATGAGTGTGGGTATGAGTTTTTGTGGTGGATGTAGAAGATGAAGATGCTGATGAGGATGAGAAAGATGAGGATGGTGGAGATGGAGGTAGCTTTCCTCCACTACCTTTTGATCTCTTCTGTTCATCCTCCATACTATTTGAAGATCCCTCTTCATGTGGAGGCTTTGAACCTTCTCCATATTTTCTTGCAATGAATGCTTCATACATGAATTTAACAATTCTTTGCATCTTATTGAAGTCTCTCTTAACATCCTCTTCTTCATAATTTTCATTATTCTCTTCATAGCCTGACATTTTGGCTTTGGATTCAATCTCAACCTCTATAGCTTGTACCTCTTCAATCACTTCAGCCTCTTGTGAAATTTGCACCTCTTCCATACCAACTGATGGAGATGGAATTTGAGGTGCTTCAAGTGCTACTTTGAGTGGTCCTTTGGGTGAGGATGATTCTTTCTCATCACTCTTCCTTCCCGTCTTAATCTCAAGACTAGATACTAATATATTCCCTTCTCCTCTCTATAATCTCAACCTTATAAGCATCAAAAAAATTTCAACTATTAAAATCCTTGAAGCAAAAATAGAAAGCAACCTTGTACTCTGGTACCAACTTGATCTGAAAATGATTGTTAGTTTTTGATGTGCTAATATCAGTTTCATATTTAAATAAACATTTTTTGGGTTTTATTATCCATTAAGAGTTTATTCATGAGAATGCGATTTTCTAATAATTAAACTTGGTGAAATTTAGTGTTTTTCATGAAGTCAAAATCATAGAAACTAATAGTTGAACAACAAAAAATAAGTACACAACAAGCAAAAATAACGGAGCTCAATACACAAGTTTTTGATGAAGGAGTTCACCCCTCCTAGGCTACATCTCCTTGGTCCAACTTCATAGTGTGGGCATTTTCATTAGCTTCAAATGTGCAAAAAAAATGTTTAAAGTCTCATGTTGCCTCTACAACCTACTCCAATGGCTTGAAAACATCAAAATATATTAGAAATGAATCCTCCGGAGCTCATTTTGGTCGAAAATTGCCTGAGTTATGGAAAAAATAAGTTTTCCTATTATCTCTCCACACTAGAGTTTCGCCAATTAACATGGTTAAATTTGGAAAACCCTCTTAAAAAGGTGCCTCTGCTATTTCCTCTGTTGTATTAAATTGCACTTAATTAGATAAAATCCCACTTAACTTTAAGATAATCACACTTTAAATACAATCAGCGCAAAGCACAGTTAAAAAACTAATTGTTGATTAATTAAAACTTAATACAAATTATGGTAAGGTTTAACGCTAATTAAATTTAAATAAAAATCTACCGATCTTGTTCCTTAGCCCGTGGTCTCCGCCATTGAACACATGGGAGGGCGTTGGCCCCCTCTGTACCACGAAACTCTAGCGTGTTAACATTTAAATAGTAGCAGCAAACATATGGGTTAAGAGCCACAGTAGAGGAGAGGTGGTAAGGTGTTGTGGTGGTGCGGGTGAGGTCATGGATTCGGCCTAGACCCCGCCACATAAATTTTGTTCAAAAATATTTAAACAGTTCTGCCATATAGTTGTCTTGCCACCAAAGTAACCTCCCGCTAGTTGTATATAGATCCTTCTCCACATTTAGATGACTCTGCTGAATTGGAAGGTTTAAAAATAAGTTTAAATATATGTATTGCATTATATAATTCCCACCATCATAGGTTCAAATTTGAAACATACATACATACATACATACATACATACATATATACATACACATATATATATATATATATATATATATATATATATGTATGTATGTATGTATGTATGTATGTATGTATGAATGTATGTATACAATTCGACCATAGTGCCAACCTGCCACCTTGCCAGGAGGGGGTACATGGCATGCCATGTGGCCCTTCCTCAAATTTCGCTCAAAAATCCTCCATATGATAAAAATAATGAGCCATTAAAATAAAATTTCCAACTTAAGAGATGGAGGAAAAATCAACTTCACATGGAAAACTTGGAAAATCTGAAGATGACACTTGTTAGAGTGTCACTTGTTGAAAATGGAGAACATACCCTATGAAGCTGATTGGACTTGCGACATCATCCCTATACATGTTTGGGAAAATGAGCAACAGACCATCCTTCCCTCATACCAACTCGGAATTTGATGAAACGAGTTGCATTGGAATCATGGAGATTATCTCTATCTAGGAATTCAGGTTTGAAACATTTATGAGAACTTTCATTTTTGAGCTAAATACTGAGCCTGAGATCAACACCTATCCTGCACGTATGGAATTGTAATTCACCTCTTGAAAATTCCTTTGTTAATATTTCAGCATCTTGTTCCTCAATTGGAATGTATTTTAGCAACATAATTATCCTATGCACATAGTACCACAAATGATGATACCAGATATCAATGTGCTTGGACCTATCATTAAATACTATATTCTAAGAGAGATTAATGAAACTCTTATTATCACAATACATCATTGTGAGATCCATCTCCTAACTGAAAATAATCACAAGTATTTTCCTCATCCATATGAACTCACATGTTTCTTGAATTCAAGAAACATGTGAGATCAAATACCCCACAAGTTTCCTGCAAATAGTAACATCAACCTCTTCACCTAAAGTGGAATTATCCTTCTTCTAGTTGGTAGCTAGAGGTGTGTCCATGGGCTTGCAATTATCCATGTGAAATCTCTCAAATATTTCAAAGGCACACTTCCCTTGAGGAACAAAAAATTCACCATCACCTTGCCATACTTCTAACCCGTGGAAGTAATGCATAAATGGCATCTATTTCATCTCAAATTATATTGCAATATCCTCTTTGCAAGAGTCTATCAAATTATCATCATCTTCCAATATTAAATCATCAAAATAGTAAGCAAGAATAAGCAACTTACAATCTACAACAATGTGATAGAGGTTCGCATCTACTTCAGTTTGGGTGAAGCCCAGTCCAGTAAGATAACTATCGATCCAAGTGTACCATGCTTAGGTCACCTGTTTGAGGCCATATAATGTTCTCTTAAGTCTTCACACATGTGAATCCTGATCATATGTCTTAAATACTTCTGGCTTCTCTAAGTAAATTTCCTCCTCAATAACATAGTTTGTAAAGGAGGTCTTCACATACATTTGGTGGATTTCCCATTACATCTATGCATTCAATGCTAGAATGGATCTGATTTAGGAATATATTTCAACTTGTGCAAAAGTTTCTGAATACTCCACTCCATCTACCTCAGAGAATCCTTTGGCCTTGTACTTCTCAATGCTCCCATCAACTACATGCTTGACTTGTAGATCCATCTAGAACCAACCATTTCTTTCCCTTTTGGTCTTAGCACCAGCTCCCATAAACTATTCTTCATGATGGATTCGTATTATTCCAACATGGAATCATCCCAAACACTTCAAGAAATTGCTTCCTCAAATCAAGAAGACTCTTTCTAAATTGGCTCTGTCATGAGCACCATGTAACCAGTGTACCTATAAGGTGACTTCCTCTTCATGTGCTATTATGTGGGGGCTCCCATATTCTCGCTTGCATCCTACAACAATATATCAATTTCTGTGGTTCTCATTCTTCCATATTTGGAAATATTTGGTTGAGTGGGTGTCTCCACTCTTCCTCCTATTTTCTCCTCTACATTTGGCTACACCACAGCCTCCTGAAGCTCATCCTGAGGCTCATCCTTTGGATCTAGAATATCCTGCTCGAATGGGATACTAAATTATCATTCTCGAGAGCATGTCATCGCCTTCAACTTATCAAACTTGACATCTCTCCTCACAAATGTAATTCTCAATGAAGGTAAATACACTCATTAATTTTGTGGAGTTTATGTGTATCCTACAAAAACTCCCAAATCTGTTGTAAGTTCAATTTTCTTCCTATAATCCTTGGGTACATGATAATAAATTGAAGCTCCAAAAATTCTAAAATGAGACACTTTAGGCTTTCTCCCATATAAATATTCCTCTGGTGTGATCATACCAAGTATTCTATGAGGAATATAGTTCTACAAGTATACTGCAGTGTTGCATGATTCTTCCCATATGATGTAATGGAAGCCCTTGATCATGCACCATGTCCCTTTCTACTCCCACTATAATTTTTTTCTTCCTTTCAACTACCCAATTCTCATATGGGTTATAGGGTGTTACAAGTTCTCTTTGAATAACTTCTTCGGCATAGAAATCCTTGAATGCACGTGAAACAAATTCTCCTCTATTATCACTCCTTAGAGCCTTCACCTACTTCTGAATCTTCTTCTCAACCAATGTATTAAACTCAATTTTTTTTGAAAAAATCATCCATCCTTATTCTACATGAAAAATCTCCAACATTTTCTAGAGTAATCATCAATAAAAATAACATAGTACTTATGTTTTTTTTATGGAGGTTGTAGAAAAGGGTCCACAAACATCACAGTGGAATCTGTCCAAGATTTCATCATTTGTGCTTTCTCAGTCATGGAAAGTGGATTTAATGTATTTTCCCAACGTGTAACCATTGCAGACATCTTCCTGGTCAATGGAGCCTTTAGGGAGACTAGTGGTAATTTTTTGCAAGATTTTTAAGGCACCATAGTGTAGATGACCCAATCTCCTATGTCAAAGTTATCGAAAATCTCAACTTTTCACTTTTTCAGCCTTACTGTTCAATGTAGTGTAACCTCCCACTTCATGTTTGTATAGGTTCTTCACATGAACCCTGATATTATTTACTTTCCCAGTCGCTATGTGTACTATAAATACTTTCCCTTTACTGAAAATAAAATCGTAGACACGATCCTCCATTACTGCTCCAAATATTAGGCTCTTCTTCAACCTAGGTACAAACATAACATCTTTGAGGCGAAGAGGAGAGGCTTTCTCCCTCTAAAGGTGATAGTACGAATTAATATAGCATTTTACTTCCCATCATCCCGCATTTCGATATGCATTTGGAGATCCTTCTCCTTGAGGCTCTTGAAAAAACTCCTTGGACCCTATCATATGAAAGTGGAACCAGAATCAAGGTACCACACAATCCCATAATATTAATTTATATTTGTGATATTAGGGTAAAGTATGATTCGAATTGTGAAGCTATTTCTTCACCTTCTGCCCCTCTTGAAGGCTTCTTGGTATAATTATTATGCAGTCACTTTGTTGCATAATGCTCAAATTTGAGGCAGTGGAAGCATTTTATTTTGCTCAAGTATTTCTTCTTGTAATTATTTTGGCTGGATTTAGGTTTTCTTAGATTCGTCTTCCCTTTTATTTTATCCCCCTTTCTAATAAAGGAAAAAATTATTCATCCTCTTCTCTAGATGAATTTCCATCTCTGGTATTCCACCTGAAATGTTTTTGAACAAAATCAAACCACAACCTTTCCAAATTCCATAACTTTTCCCTTCCATTTAGACATTCTTGGTAGATATGCTAGGATTTTGAAAGGCCTAGAAGAGCTAGGCTCACTAGGTAATATTCTAATACATTCAACTCAACCCCTCCAAGGTCATCAAAAACTTGAGTAAATCAAGAGAGATATTGTGGAATGGTATCATTCTTTTTCATCCTTATGTTTCCAAGTTTTCCCTTCAGGGCCAATTTTATATGGTCATTTTTATTTTTGAACAACTCAATTAGTGTCTTCCACATAGAAAATGGTGTCTCTTTATCATGTATATTTGAGACCACATGGTCTATTACACCTTCTAGAATAATTAACGTGGTGTTTTCAACATCCTTATTCCATTCGGATAATTGTTATGCATCCAAATGTTGGGGTTTTGCAATATTTTTTTTAATGTATTCTAACACACCATTATCATCGATGACTACTTCCATTCAATCCTATTATACTATGAAATTCGAGCTACCCTCAAGGGAATACTCCAATCTCAGTCCGTTGAAAGGAATTATCCCGATCTTGAAGAAACATTGTTGCACTAACGCTGCAAAATCGAAATTCCTGAGAGAAAATTTCGAAATATTGACTTTAATTTGATTATAGTGCTCTGAAACAATGTAAAAATATGATAGAAACTACAACCACTCAATATTTCAAATTGAAATATAGAGACAAAATTCTACTCTACTAATCTCCGGAATGGAAGTCACAATTCATAACAACATGCATAGATATGAAATGATAAAAACAAAAAATATACAATGATTTATAGGGGAGGAAAACTGGGAAAACCCCTCAAGCCCCTTTGCATTAATCAGTTCAATAGAGAAACTATTACAATTTCTAGCTCCAACTTTGAGCTCAACCTGCAAAATAATAATTGTTCTCTCTACTCAATGACGAACTCTAGCTAACACTTAGCAAATTATTTTCTCACTGAGCCTCCTATTTCCTTGTGCAATTCTGGCGGAAATTATCTCCTATTATTTAGGTATTTCCTCCAAATTGATTGTGCAATTACCAAGGATTGATAATATGAACTCATGAAACACATGTACACTCAAACTAGTATACAACTCTTGTTACATTTCCCTTTCATCTCCACTTTAGGTAAGGAATTTGAATTCCTTGCATGCATTAGCTATCTTGGGTTGAATTGTGAGTTAACCGAAAAATATCTGAGTTATATTGTTGTCCCATTCCATAATTGATATTCAAATAACTATTTCAATAGTTAGATTCCAGTTAACTAAATCCAACTAAAAATATTTGAACTCGATTACTAAAATGTAGAAATCGCACACGCATAAATGAACTCTTAGCCCTCTAACTTGAATTTAATGATCTCACTGAGTGACAAGATCGATTTTGTTAGTGTCAGCCTTTTCAGCCTTCCTCCAGTGATCAAAAATGCTCTTACAAAGTGATTTTAAGGTGCCAAGGTCAAATTTTGTCATTTCAATAAGACTTCAAGTAAAATTTGGTCACTAGGTATTAGGTCTAGGGCTGGCTTTTACTCTTGTCAAAGTTGTCCAAATGTTGGTCCATGTCACCATTCAGCTGAGTGTACCATCATTCAGATGGTTTTCATTATCATGTCAGGTTCCAATGGGTCATTTTACACCTTGTTCATGCTTCAGTTGTGCCTAGGTAAGGTTCATTTCCCTCTCCTAGGGTTTTCGAGGTAATTTCTCTTGGATAGTCAAATAATCAGCAAAAATTGTATCTCGATGTTCATACACCTTCCCCTATCCTTTATGTACCTTATTAAACACTTCCCATCACTGAGATCCCCCAAATTCCTCATTTCCGCACAAACCCTAGTTTCTTGCTACAACTTGGCAATTTTCTAGGCTAGGCCTATGTTTTTCCCTTTTGGACCCCTTCCCCTCACTCAATCTCTGAAATTCCACTTTCCCCTGCTTCCTAACATCCCTCCCTACTTCCCAAAAATTTCTCAAGAATTTAGAAGCCCCTTATCCCCTTCATTTCGCTTCATTTCGAAAAATCCCTTGTTCCACACATCGGGATAGGTTTTACTCCAATGATGTTTTTGAGCACGAAAAGATGAATTTTGGAACAATAAGAGAGGTTTTTGTCCAAAATAGGCCAAGGAAGAGAAACCTCCGTCACTTTTTACACAGGTGTCATGGTTTTATATAAATGTCAAAAATAGTGTTTCCTCGGGAGAATTGATGCACCTCTGAAGTGACCTTTGTAAAATAAGGATTTATCCTAGCCTGGTTGGTTAAATGACTTTATTGACGAGTAAAATGATAACTAGATACAAATATATTTCCAATTATCTATCATGAGCTCAATTTTGAGTTGAGGAAGACCTTCAAAAGTTGACTGCAACAGCACTCTGCCTTGAGGCAACCTCATTTTGCACATTTTGACCAGTATTGGGAGATTTGATTTTTGACAAGGAAAATGAACTCCAAATTGAAAAATTCTAGTTGGGTTTGAAATTAGACTCAATAAAATTTCCAACGAGCTATCCCGCGCCCAATTTAGACACCGGGAAGGCCTTCAAAAGCCTCCTGCAAAAGGGCGCTATGCATTGGGTTTGTGGCGTGGCGCATAGAGCTGCAAGCCCAATTTCACCATAAAATTCTCCAAATTTTCCAAATGTGCTCAAATCTGTGGTGTGAAAGTAAGTTAAGAGCTTTTTCCATTGCAATTGAAGAGTTTTTCTCAGAATTTATGGTGGTTTAGTGTGTGAAAGCTCATCATTCAGTCAAAAGCACAAAGGATACAAAATAGAGTTTGTAAAGTGAAATGTCAAAGTTTACAACATTATAAGGTGGATTTTTCAAATGAGAAATTTACATCCTTGGCATATAAGATATTTTCAAATTTAAACTTTATTTGTGTGCCAAGAGACAAAAATGAGCAAGAGAAGAGGTGTGAGGAGTGAAGGAAGAAGCTTGGAGGTAGAATTGTGGCGAAGTTGCAGAGCGCGACACATTGGGCAGCCAACGCGACGCACCGAAGGAGCGCGGTGCATTGGACCTGCCTCCCCAGTGTAAAAAATACACTGGAATGGCGCATTGGAGGGGTGCGGCGCATTGTGTTAGACGCATGAAGCACATGGCAGAAGACAATTTTTTTGCTATTTCTTCCAACTCATCCAACTAACTCAATCAATCTTTATCCAAGTAAGTCCATGCAATCATTCCATTTCCATGAATAGGTATTTGGTGTTGTTTGCGAGGAATTGAACACAAAAAACCTTGAACACGAATTCCTATTATCTTGTTTGAGGATTTGCTTCCTTTAGGGTTTTGAAATTATTTTTGTGCTAAATATTCCCATTTCTCCAACTAGTTTTTTCCCCTCCTCATTGTTTGTATCCTCACAGCAGCCCGTTTCACTGTTTATCCTATATCCCTAGTTACTCATTCCTACCCATTTCCATTCCCTCCCCATCCCAATTGTGAAATTTCTCCAAACTTAAGTGGCTGTCCCTAAATCACAGACTGCAAATGGCAAGTTTCACTTGACAAAATTTCATTGTTCCTACTGCCCTATTTCTCCTATAGTCCCTCCCCTTTGACACATATTTGACAATAGAAACAAGGCACCAAATTCTCATTTTCCTCTCATATAAGCCAACATACACCTTGCATGGACATCATGGAGACACATATTGATACATCCTATGACTGAGACAGTGATTCCACCACTAAAATACATGCACCTAGAATGCCAACAAGGAAAATAACATGCTCAGGCACATGAAGAACCATTATTGGGCGCGAAATCATGTTTGAAAAGCGAGGATCAAGATCCTGAAGGCAAGGCTAAGGAGGGCACTAAAACATTGCAAAAGGCATGATAGACTCCAAATTTTGGCCGAAGCTTCTTTGGCCTAGCATAGTGCTTGATGGTGGACATCCAGCCCAAATTTCAAGAAATTTGGGAAACTTTTTGTCAATTTTGAATTTTTTGGCCTAAACACAGATTTTTTCGCCCAACGCGTAGCGCCACTTGGTGTGCACTTATAATTGGTAGCTCTTTTGGATGAAAACATTGCATTTATAGATTTTTCATCAAAATTTATGCATGCCTATGGATTACCTAAGGATTTCATCAAGTTTTGGGTTGCCTAAAGGGTCAAAAACACCCTAAAAATGGCCTTTCTACTACTTTTTGGACACACATGGAGCAGTGTTGGGAGATTTGATTTTTGGAGAGGAAAATGGAAACCAAATTCAGAAATTCCACTTAGTTTGAAATGTAGATAGACAAGTATTTCGAACGAGCTATTCTGCACCCAATTTGGACTCCAGGAAGGCCCTAAAAATCAGCCTCAAAGTTGTGCTACGCATAGAGATTTCAGGCACGACGCATTGGGAAATTTGGCCTATTTTTCACTCAACAGCTCAGTTTTTCGCTTAGTTTTGGCCAGTTTGAATTTTTCATGTAACTCTTGATGTAACTTGATGTAATTTCACGACTTTGATGTAATTTTGGGACATTTTTACTCATATTAGTAGATTCATTCACCAAAAAGTGAAATGTAAGTGAATGAATCAGTTTCCTATCATATAGAGGCAAGTTGATTTGTTGCCTATTTTCCAGTGCTTAGTTTAGATATGGTTGAAAAAACTCCTAGAATGATGATATCGACCCCTAGAGGCATGGAAATGAGTTAGGCTTGTATATATCTTGTATTTTCTCAGTCATTTTCATAGTTTGGACACTTGGGATTGCTTGGCACTTCATTGTACATTTCATCTCTGCAATTTTCGCAAAGGAATAGACCGGGGTTTGCAACACTCTTTGGGATCCATGTGGCTCTGTGTTTTTATGGTGTTTTTCTCCATGTGATTGTAAGTTCACTGATTTTTATGTGTATCATTTCCCTTCTCCTTTCTTCTTAAATTAAACAAATGAGTGATAAAGGTGGAACTCATTAGATTGCTTTGCTCTGCCTTCAGTTTTGTTTAATTTTCCATGTTTTCATATGTTTGAAGAGGAATATTGAAATTATCTAGCCCTCTTCAGCTCCTCACCGGTCTGAACTATCCATTCATACAATTCAAAGCATCAGAACAATTGCCTTCCTTGCCCCATTCAGAACTCTGCAAAAAATAGGCCTCATCCCCGAACCCAAAACTGCCTTTCCCTTTGTTTCCAACAAAACCCCCAAAATCAAATCAAAATCTTTTACTTATATACCTAGCCTAAAATTAGCTTTTATTTAAAGTCATCTCAAGCCCCATTTATTATTTTTGCTGAGATTGACCCGGAGAGAGCCCTCTCCTAATCTGGTAGGGCTAGCTACCAGACTGAGCGTGGTTTGATGCTACCCTGAAATCTACCTTCTTTCAGCCTAAGGTAGATTTAGAAAATAACACATGTCACACTAGTTAACTACCTCCAAGTTATATTGTTGATGTTGAAATTCGATGTACACAATTTGATTAAGCTTATAGTCAAATTGAGCATTTCTTGCTACATTTTTTCAACATCCTGACTAACATCTTCCCCAGCTAGAGTAAGGAAAGCCAACTTACAATCACCTCTATAAGATACCACATACAAAAAACAAACCTGATGGAATAGTCATCGGTCAAGTATACACTCAAGGAAAAGGAAAATAAGCCCAAAACCTCCTGAGACATTACTCAAAGTGAGTTGTATGCCTCCCAAATATATCGCCCAGTGTTGTAGAATCTGACTAGTATCAAACTTCATAATTGTACTTGAGTCATTACGTAACATATTTATTGCACAAATTTCATGCTTGAGTCAGTTTTTTATAGGTAAATCCTCCATTGAAGGCTTATAATTTTGTGTCTTATGTCAAAAATAAGTGTCATAATGTATAAGACCCTTCTTCAATTCGATGTATTTAAGAAATAAATTTATTTGGGTCATGTTAAATCCACCACCATCCAATCAGACTCAATCAAAATAATTTGGCATCAAACATAAGAACTCAGCCTCAATCATTTTTATGGTTAGCCTCATGAAGGGACCCATCCACGTTATGAAGTCTATATATAAAGGGCCACTTGACCTTAAAGAAGGATCCAATGAATCTGCAATGAAAGAGAGGAAAGATGATTTGTATAAGTGAGAGACACCTATTAAAAGGAATAAAAGGAGCTAAAGTCTATAATTGTAGGGAGTCGAAGTCTCTATAGTTGTAGGACTTGAATTTTGTATAATTGCAGGAAGCTAAAGTTTCTAGAATTGTAGGAAATTTCAAGAAGGATCGAAACTCTTTTTCTTTAATATTTTTTTTGAAATTAGAATACTTCAAAGGCTAACATGATGGATGGATAGAGGTTTAGGTCAAGTGCCTTGGATGGTCTCAATTTTATTGTGATTCTACTAAGGAGGAGTTTGACTTGGTTTTCCCCTCCTTGGGGGTTTTTCCTTGGTTGAGTGCCTATATCTTGTGCTATGTTTTTGTCTTTGAATTTTTGGAAATTTCCTTGATGACAAACATGTAATAAAAAAGAATAAGAAATAAGAAATAATCACAAGGAATTGTCAAGAAATAACGAAATAAATGTTTCCCTAGATTTCTCAACATGGTATTAGAGCTAAGTTCAAGGAAGAATCCATATACAAGGAAGAAGAATATGTCTACTCAATGAGTCTCTTTCTCTCTCAATAAGGTATACCTGATGTTATACAAGATATTTGATATATACATGAGTATAGATAAACCTTGATCAAAGTCCGTGACACTTAATAAAATCTATAAAGTTCATTCAGTAAGGACCAAAATGTATATTATGTGATCTTAATCAATCAAATATCCATTCTCTATTTCAAGTCTGAGGCCTAGAAATAACTATGTTTAGTCTTATTTATTTTGGCATGGAAATAATATCTAAGAAGAAGTTATCAAAACAATTTCTATGGAATTCAAACTTATCTTGGACTTCCAAGCTTACAATAGAAGCATCTTCTTGTGACATACAAATTTACTATGGTAAAACATTCAACAACTATCCTTTATCTACAATATACAATGCATATAATAAAGGTAAGAGAAAATGGTAAGGACAAGAAGTACACATTAGAATTCCAAAAAATGTGGTGACGTATAAACCTCCTATGACATTGTGACATAATTTCTCCAACATATGAACTTCAGTGGCTTGGAAATTACTACTAAGAATATAATATTTTGTTCATGTCATCTCTAACTGGAAATAATGTAGTATCGTAACACACACACACACACATATAGGACCGAAAAATGGAATAAATTTTTATCATAGAAGATGACTATAAACATAAATAACAATCTATAATCATCTTTTCTTTGTAAAATGAGTCAACAAAATGATCTCTATCGTAAGGATCTAACCAAGGGACCATAAAAATCATTAAAAGGAAATAAAAATTAAAGAATAAAAGTCTATGACTCATTATAAAATACTAATGGAAAATATAGAGGAATGTATTTGTGGTATTTTAGAAGTAAGGCATCAAGTCTCTAACTTAGAGAAGGAAATCCTCTTTGAAATCCTATACACACTAGTAGCAAGTTTCAATACCTATATTAAAGGTTGTAGTAGAAGAGCAGTACCATATTATGTTTTGTTCATAAAACAACATCATTGGAAGAAGCAACTTGAAGGGATAATCTCTCAAGTAAGTAATAATATTATGATTTAGTTTTCTAACAAAATTATATGCCGTTTGAAAGGAAAAAATTAAGCTTAATGAATCATAAAAATACAAAGTTATGAAATCCTTAGGTATGTAATGTTCATTTGTTAAGCATCTAGAGCTGGTGAGATTTCACTGTAATAAATATATAGGAATCATAGAAAACAAATTTCTTGCTCCCCCTTAGAAAGACTAACTAATGTTATATAGGTTTTGACAATTATTTGTAGAACTATCTAAAATAGTAACCTTAGGTTATAAGCCATTTACTTAATGATACTTGTCGAGAAAATGTTGCAGGTGCATATAAAGGTGTTGATCTTTTAAGGAGTTATTCAAAAGAAGCTTCCATATTATTACAAAAGGATAAGATTTATCTTTATTCTTCTTAATACTAAGATTGCATGCATAAATTTTATGACCATATTCAAAGGGATTCCTTCAAGGTTTGTAAAGAAGAATCTCAAGGTATGTATAAATATTTGTAGTAGGTCTTATCCATATCTCAAGGTAAGGTCATTTTGAAATTTGTTGTATATTACTAACTCTTTCATGTCTAGGATTTTTAACCATAATAATTCTTGTTTGGGAGATTATTGTTTAGATTGAATCTATGCTTATCATCTCTTATTATTTGCTTGTTTTGGTGAAAATCTAACCTTTAAGGCTCATTGTAAACCCCTAGCCTCTTAAAGCTAAGGGCATGTCAATTTTAATTATGAAACTCTTATCCTTTTAGGCTTTATTGGTAAAGTCTAGAACATATGATGAAAATCCTATTCTTTTAAATTTTAGGGTTGTGGTAATGTCAGGGTAAAAATCATAATTTGTTCAAGTTTTTTGTTAATGCCTAGGTCATATAGTGAAACCCTATATTTTTAGGGTTAGGTGGATTAGGGTTTATAAAAAAACCCTTGTAATATACATAGTAATATTATAGGAAAGAAACCCTAGGTATATTTTGTTTTGTATGATTGAAATCATAACCTACTCAAAATTGTTATCTACTTTCAGAATCTAATGATTTCGTCTAGGGTTTACATCATAAAAATAAATTGATATAAGGAAGAAAACCCTAGATATGAAAATATAAATTAATTTTTTATAATCATGTTTTTGAAATCTGCAGTTTGTAATAAAAACATAGTAAATATTAATATTCTAGGACATGATCACAAAAACATAGAATTTTATTGATATTATTTAATTTTGGGTTTGAAACAAACTCTAGTGGAGATTGATGTGTAATTATAAAAGCATGATGTTGGAAATCTTAGATATATAATAATATGATGCAATTGATATATTGATTGAGTTTGTAATATGTCTCAAAGATGGATCCTAGGGTTTGTGAAAAATCCCTAGCAAGATATTGAATACTAGTATATAAAATATGCAACCCTTGTTGATTATAAACCTAGCTAGGTTTATGTATATGATGTATAAAATTTGAGTGTTTTGATGCTAACATTGTAATGACATGATGTTGATTAAATTCATGCTTCTATCTATTTGGATTTGGTTGCAGTTTTTATTAAAGTTTTGGAGGTACATGATCTTCAAGATGTTGAAGATGTTCGTAATTATGAGAATGATGAAGGAAGCTACAAGTGTAACAACCCTGGTAAAAAATTCATTTAAAAATATATAAGACCACAGTGATGAGACACATATTCCAAGATGAATTTTGGGAAAAAAATCCTAGTGGGTGTTCATTCGGTTTATTATGGCTAAAGGTAATTGGAAAAGGCAAAGGCTTTAGAAAGGCAAAGATGCATTTATTGGCATTTATTTACAAAAATAATGGAAATTAGGATAAAAGGAAGGTGAAAGGCCACAGGTTGCATGTGAGGAGGAAAATTAAGGAAAATAATGGAAAATGAAGAAAATAGAGGCCTCATTAATAAAAATTATTTTGAGGATCAATTGGTAAGCTTTAGTGACTGCATTTTTGGAGCTCTCTCATTATTCTCTCTCTCTCATACTATTGGATACTTAGAGTTTTCTTGGAGAACTATTGGAGAGTGTGGCATACTTGGTGATTTGGATCAAGAAAGTAAAGGAACAGTAGGAATGTGCAAGCTGACATCGGGATCATTAACTACAATGGATTTTGATTGAAGGTGCTGAACTGCACATATGTTTTCATTATTTTTTTTGGCATGTATGGTGTATGCATGTAGTTTCTTGGTCATGATATGCCATTGACATGGAGCATTGCCTAGATTGACAGTGCATTTTCCTAAGATTGTTATTTCATGGATAACCATGGTATTATGGTTTTATTTCCATTGATTTTTTTGTGGTTGGTTCTCATGATTCCTTTAGATGTGGGTTGAGTTATTATTTCCTAGAATCCTTGGTTGGAAAAACACTCTCAAAGGCCAATGAAAAAGTATGGGTTGAGTTAATAGTCCAAGAAGCCTTTGATGGAGAAAAACTTTGGAAACCGTAGGTGGGTTGAGTTATTAGTCTTGGAATCCCTCGTTGGAAAAGCACTATGGAAGTTTTGTAACAGTTGGGGTTGATATACAAGTCGTGGAAGCCTTGGTTGGAAAAATCACTCTAGAGCCCTAGAATAGATTGGGTAGAGACCAATCCATGATGGTTGTGATGTCCGATAATTAAATGTAATCACTGGTTGCTGGTTGAGGTGGTTTGCTATCTAGAATCCCTGGATTGGTTTTGATTGTTGTGTTTGATCAGATCCCACATTCATGCTTGGAATATGGCATGGGGGTGATTGGATGAAGGGAAACTTGGCTCAAAAAATCTATTATCGGATAGAATGTGGAAGTCCCATCTTCGGTTGGTTTCTACATTCATTAATGAATAATTCATTCCCTTGGTAGTTTTTATGAAGATATACTGAGTTATATTTGGATTATATTGTTGTTTTATCCATGGTATTACTGTTTTTATTATATTGGTTATGAGAATGTATTTTATTAGTGATGATGTATGAATCTCCCCATGTTTTTACTTGTAAATGAATACAAAATGTATCTATGGCCAAATATATTGTAGTTAATCATGTGGACGAGAATTTTTTTTTAGTGATTCTCATATAAGTATAAGACCTTGTTGCTTTGTTTTGTTGTTTATACCTATAGTTTTTGTGTTTGTGACATGTTTGAAAAAAATATTGTCATGGCTAGGAGGGGTCTAGATGTGTTTTATTGACGTGATTTATTATGTATCATTGTATTTTTGTTATTTATCATCTATGAAATTTTCATGAATTTCTTGGAAAAGAACTAGGTTTTGGATGTGAAAAGGTGGCTCAAGTCCCAAGGACATTAGCATAGAACTGAGGAATTGGAGCCCTGGACACTAAAATGTTGTTTTATTATAGCATCTATAGCCTCCCAGATGTTGGACTACAAGCTTGCACCTATTTCTATGGCTCAAAGAAGTCAAAAGGTCAATATGAACCACGGGTAAGACGCTTGGATGGTTGGGTTACCTCTTGAGGGTGTTCTTGTCATTGCACAAGGTCTGTATGTTGTATTTATATTCGTTCCACTTCCTTAAGGTAACCTAGGAGGTTGAATCTCATTATAGTATCCTATCATCACATGTTTACCTTGGTTGGATGGTTACTTGGGTAGATGTGGGAAGATCGTGTTGCAGAGTGATATTAGAGAATCATTCAACCATTAGACTAGATGGGAAGTGTGTTGGTCATGCATTCATGTCATTTTCACGTATTTTCATCCTTGTGGTATATGTGCTTGTTTCATATGTATGGTTTTAGTCATGGGTGTGGTGATGTTCCCATGTGAAGGAGGTTATTGTTGTTATGAAGAATGCCATCATGAGTTTATGGTTGGTTATGCATTGTAATTTGCCTTTTGTACATACATGTCAATTGCATATGTGTTCCTCATTCTTATGCTCTATGTTCTTGTTGCATATGCATGGTGTTGGGCATAGTTTTAGTGGGGTCACCATGTGAATGTTGATGGTGAATGGATGTGGTCTCCATGAGTGGATCTTAGTTGTATATGAATTTTTTACGCATGTGAGTCTTGATCTATTTTTATGAATGAATTTTCATGATTAATTTTGTTCTCCATGAGGTCATTATATGCATTTTAGTTCATCATGGTTCTTTGATATTTTATGATGTTGATGTGTTGGTTGAGATAGAGCAGGAGATGCATATCATCAAGTGATGTCGCAGCAGTAGACTTCGGATAAGAGAAGATAAGAATAAATGTATTTCATGAATGGCATGCAATTATGTCAGTTAATGGTTGTTATCAGAATCAGGGTTATGTTTATGTTTTTCATTCTATTATTATTATGATTACATATATGATAAATGCTGGTTGACCAATGCAGTCATATGGATTATGGTTATGTGTATTCTTTTCATCCTATTGATTTTATGGTTACATACATGATATATGTTAGTTAATTAGTGTGATCATATGTACATGCGTTGGTTAGTAAATCATGGTATTAACTTGATGACTATGTTATATGTTGTTGATGAATATGTTTTACATTAACTTGCAGTTATCTCGATGATTATGTTATATGTTGTTGATGATCATGTTATATGTTAACTTATTGTTTTTATATGTTAGTTAACTTGACGATTAGGGTTATAGAATTAATTTTTTGATGTTATATGTATCAT
Organism: Pinus albicaulis; assembly: GCA_034641835.2. NCBI lineage: Eukaryota > Viridiplantae > Streptophyta > Pinopsida > Pinales > Pinaceae > Pinus > Pinus albicaulis. The sequence goes on along the minus strand of CM076575.1, from coordinate 606,888,715 downwards.
GCTAATTTGGATTGGACTATGCATATGGTTACGGTTATGGCATTCATGTATGAGTTAATATGTTATGATAGTGTGTTGTACTAATCTAGACTAGCTGTTCATATGTGAGCGTTAGGCATGAATGAAAAATGTTTCTAAGCTTATGATGTGAACATGTTAGTTAGTTAATGCTATGGACATCATGATATTATTTTTGTTTGAGTTGATATGTTGTGAAGTTATATCCTACTAACTATATTGATAGTGCGAACATGATGCCTCCTGTGAGATACATTAAGGTAAGAGTTTCTTATGTCGTGTACTTGGTGCTTAATTGTTTGATTATGTCATCTATCTGGTGTTGAGTATTTGGTGTCTATTATGTCGTCTGGGTGATTTATCTAACATTGTATGTTTATAGTTTCTTTTAATGTTTTATTACTTGCATGATATGAGTATGTCCCTATAAGATTGCATGAAGAAATGATCTTGTCTTGAGATGGTCGTACTAACACACATGTGTTGAGATAGTTGATATGTACTTGAGTGCAAGTAGGTGATAGTTGTAGTACTATGATATTGAATATTATTTCATTCTAACATGGTTGCTAGTATTTTTAGAGGCTAATTTTAGTTGATAAATATGATGTATTTATCTTTGTAACATATCACTAGTACATTTGGGGAAAATTCTGACACTTGGTTTCGACACTTTTGACCAAATGTCGAAAATTTCCCCAAATTTTTTCAATCCCGCTCGAAACCATCGCTATACTGACGTCTAGAGAAACGTTTCGCAATACCGACACTTAGACAAAGTGTCGCAATTGCGACGTTTGGAGGAAGACGTCACAATTGCGACACTATGCCCCAAAGCATCGATATTGCAATGGCTACTTCCAAACGTCGCAATTGTGACACAATGTCTAAGTGTCTCAATTGGGACGTTTGGAGGCATCTGTTGCAATAACGATGCTTTTTTTGTGACAGAATGTCTAAGTGTCGCAAGTGAGACGTTCGGAGGCATCTGTTGCAATAGCGACGCTTTTTCCACCGTCGGTATAACGACACTTATATGCAATAAACGACACTTATATGCCTTTGCAAAAACTATCGGCTTACAGAGTATCATGAGGAGTATTTCATGGAGGCACCTTTGCAATTGCGCATAATTTGGAGAGAAAATAGTAATAATGAGAGAGACTCCTTTAATTATGTCTTTGATTTTTTAAGGTATGGATTGTCGATCCTGCAATTCTATGCTGTCGAGAAAGACTCGAAATCCTCTGGAAACACGACTGTTGTGAAGAGGCCTGGTGAAGAAACGGACATCGGGTTCACGACTGTTGATGAACACATTGTAGTCCAGCAAAGAAGGCACCAAGGAGGGTATTCTTAGTGAATGAGGGATGCTGAAATATTAATTTCAAATACGTTGTCCTCTGGCCGCTTTCTAAATCTGTTTGAATGGCTCTGCCAAACATCCGCTTTCTAAAACTGATGAACTATCAATTTTTGTTTTGAAATCATAGTCCCTGCACACTTAAAAATAGAGCGTTGTATTGTTTTGGAAACAGAGCAATTTAATAGTAAATGTGGGAGATTTTAATTCAAAAGAACATGGTCCCACATACCACAGACCAAATCATCCATCCATGTGGAAGTAGGCGATTCGATCGCGTTATTTTTTGGCCCATCTGCATTGTGGAATTCCGGACCCGAAACATTATAGCGCATAATTAATTTGATTTTTGCATCACAGTTTTCCTCCGTACGCAAAGCCAAAAAACGGACCCAAATTTTTATATGGTGTATTCTATGAAGTTTTCACGTCACAAATTAGGGTGACATGAACATGCTATTTTGGAGCACGAATTTGTGATTGAAATCGGGTTTATTTTTTTTGAAGTCTGGACGTATGACATAGTTTTATCAATATTTTGTTATAAGTTTTGTTTCACCACCTGATATTTATTTAAACCATTGGCTCATATATAACATATGAGAAATATTTCACTTTGGGCATTTGTAATGTGGGCCCCGAATACTTTAAATAGGTTTGGTTTAATAGTTTTTTTTTGTTATTATATGTAATAGCATGTGTTTTAAAATAACCCGAAGGCTAATGTAAAAGGAAAAAGGGCGTATTATGTTATTTTAAAACAAATACATTAGACAGTTTAAAAGTTTTGAGGATTGCACCCCTGGTGCAATTGTTTGTTTATAAGATTATATGATACATGTGAGATAAAGTTTTATTATTTATCATATATAAATAAATTTTATCAATATCGTACATTTACACTTTTATGAGGTGATGTTATAAGTAAATTCATAAATATCTCTTTTTAATCGTCATTTTACTCTATGAATATGTTTGGAAATGAAATTTCAATAGATTAATTTTCTCCTAACCTATGTATCATCAATATTGTACATTTACATTCTTAATTATGAGGTGATGTTATAGGTAAATCCATGAATATCTCCTTTTAATCTTCATTTTACTCCATGAATATGTTTGGAAATGAAATTTCAATGGATTAATTTTCTTCCTAATATATGTTTTACGAAGATATGGTAAGGAATTCTCTCTTGTTCTTCTTAGAAATAATTATATATAATTTTTTTTTTTTCAAAATAGATTAAAAAAATTATATGAGAAAAATTATTAATTCATCAATATGTGTGTGTGTGTGTTGTGAGGAATAATTTCATAGTTCAACTTAATGGTTCATTATATAATCATGTGATCATCACCAATGATATATCTTAAAAGGAAACTAAAAAGCCATGTGTACAAAATTGATGTATACTCTACAGAGTGGTTCTCATATCACTATGTAAATTGTTGTATGCTACTTCAACAAAATTATAAGATGAACTGTAATACACATCAGATATGCACCATAACAATTGGTGCAGGGTAAAACCCACCTGCCACACCTTTGTACTCGATCCAATTTTCTCTGTCAACTCTTCTAGCTGAGGGAGTTTCCTCCAAGGATCATAATACCCCCAAGGCCTATTATCACCCTAGTAATTCTCAGGTTTTGGGATGGGGATTTTTATAGCTAAGAACACCAGGGGTAGCCAAGAACCACTTTGGGAATTCAAGATCTAGCCTTCTTGAACTCCAAAGAAGGATCTCTTCGTATGATTTAGCTTTGTTTTCGTAACAGATATTAGGGTAGCTATGATTGTGTATTTGGGTTTGATTTTAAAATATTGGAAATAAAGAGATTTCAAGGAAAACCAGAAGGATCTACCAGAATATTGGGCAATGGAGTCAACTCTCTAGGCAAGCAGAACTAAGAAATAAGGCTTAGAGATGCAAATGTGCTAAGGGCAAGATATGTGACCCTCTAAGGCTATGTATAGGCTTGATTTGATGGAGTGGATGGAATCTGAGCGAAAGGGCACTTAAGAATCCTTAAGCTACAGATAAGAATATTGAAGAAGGGGATCTAACTGGGACCTAGAGAAATTAAGAATTCTATGGTCCAGTTATCAAGTAGAAAACATTAAAATGCCAACAAATTTCGAAACAGGGAGCCTATTATCACTAATCATGTTTAATTTTTCCTTAGTTGATCATTATAGACTAGAAAAACATAATATGAATGAATGTAAACTTTAAAGAAATACAGTGAAAACAATGAAAGAAACAAAACTTATCTTGTCACCACAAGAATCCTTAGCTATGATGTCTCTGATCTCTTTCGAGTCTGCTTCTTTCACTAATTGACTCATCAACTTCAATATAACCATCAAATAAGACTATAGTTGTCTTGAGAAATTTTATTCACACTGAATACTTCGAATTGTGAAGTATCTATACAAAAAACTGTTTACAAAATATCTCAAGAATTGAGATAATGTTTTAATAAAAAATAGGAAAGAAAATTAAAAAAGAGGGACAGCTGCAAAATAGTTTGCAATCTATTACCTTTTTACAAGCAAAAATAGAACTGATTATTCTAATTTGAACTGATTGTTGTTGTGCACTTTAACCCTGTATTTTTACTATTTGAGGTAACAACAAAAAATGAATTTCCAAGTGATTTTTCTGTTTTTTATCTATTAAATTCACAAAAGATTTGTGAATTCTTGCCACTTTTCTATAGAGGGGATCTTCATAGTCTTCAATTTTCTGTAACTTTCATCTGACTCTATATAATTGGCAAAGTTAGGATTGATAGTGAACATATGTCTGATCTCATTATCTAAAAAGAATAGATTTTCAAAATACTGAAGAAGTATTTTTCCTGTTGGTGATCCTTGAGGTAGTGGTTGTCTGGCTTGCTCTTTTGCATGATTTCTAATTTTTAGATCATAATCTTTATGAGGCATTAACTTTCCATTCAATGCATGAATATTAGGAAAACCTACTTCTGAAAATGTTTTGTATTCGACTAAAAATACTTAGATGGATACATTCATGTCTTTACACCGGTCCTCTAGATTACTTATTATGTTTATTTTGTTCAGGACCTTTCTGATTTGAAGAATGGTTTCTGTTCCATGAAAAATTTTCAATTCTTCCAACTCTTCCCTGTTTTTACTGTTTAAAAAAGTTATGATTTGGATTGCTTGGGCTGGTTTATTTTCAATTTCCCTCTTAGTCTTGTCAATCTCTGCACTAGCAACTTGAAGTAACTCCCTCTATTCATAAATTATCCGAATTGAAGGCCATTGAGAATGAATGCCTTCAATAATTTTGGTCCATAAATGATTTTTTATATAGGCTACTTGATCTGTAAGATTTACTTGTGCTTGCAAAATATTTACCTGTTCTTGTAGTCGATCGACCCTTTACTCATGTCCTTTAGAAGTAATCAAGGCATCATTTTTGGAATTTTCTAACTTTTTAATAATGCCTTTCAAACTAAGAATCTCGGATGAAGAAGAAGAGGCAGAGATTTCCTGAGAAGTAATTGGCACTACAGTTGCTAGTACTCCTTTCGATGCCAAGTGTTCTTCCAAAGTAGATCAGTGTTTACAGTGGGGATCACTGTAGGAATGACAATTGGTTGTGCTTTTCTTAGTTCTTCATTCTCTTTCATTAGAGCTTCTGTTTGACTTTCCCTTGTTTCTATCTGATATGTCATTTCATGTACAAGATGCTTTAAATCATAATTCTCTATTTTTTGCTGTATAATTTCTTTTTCTTGAGAGTTTTCACTCTGAGGCAACTTCAAATGTTTTCTAAGAGCAACTATATCCTTATTTTTTTATTTAATTAAGACTTTTTCCCCTTCAATGTTGGCTGGGTCACCCCCTGCTTCAATCACTATATCTTCTAGTGCTTTTATTCTTAAATTATTAGCATACAGTGAGGCTTTGTCCAATTTCATTTGATTTTGGAGGTTGAGCACTATTTTCTGAAGCCTAATTGATTTCATAGTTTTACTGAAAATTTTGGAATATAGCATTTCAATATTTCTCCTATGAAATTCAATTTGATTTAATTCATGAATGGCAACTGCATCCACTTCAAAATCTATTTTGGAATAATCTGCCACTAATTTTGGCTCAGCCACTGTAGGCTTCAAGAATGACATTACCAATTTATCAGATGAATAATCAAATGCTGAAAGAAGCCTGTCTTTGTTTCCAGTTTTTTCCTTAAGAAATCTAGAATAAGCTTGATTCTTAATCTCTTCATTCTTCTCTGTAATCTGTCTGAATCTGATTTGAATCTATGACTCTGTATTGTCAGTTTCCTGAGAAGAAGGACGCAAATCGAAAGTAGCCTGGTTTTCCTTCATGACCGTGTCTTTTTGTTGTGTTCCAATTTTTACATTTTGAAGCTCTTTTAATGTTCAGTGACTATTCTTGTTGCTTCATCATCTGTTTCAAGATTTACAGCCTTATCCTTTTCTTCTTCTGTTAACTTGCTTCTTTTACTATAAGGAATTCTGAATTTTTTGTCCTCAATAGTCTTAGATATGAAACTATCTCCTTCTCTATCTCTTTTCTATACATTATCAGTATCTTTGCTTGTAGAAGCCACCTGTGTCTGTTCAATCTGTTTGCCTTTGCCACTATCTACCTGTATTACCTGTACTTCTTATGGATCATCATCAGATAGGGTGTTTGGCTCCTATTCAATTTTATTTACATATCTTTCAATATGGGGCTTAGGATCATGCAAGTAAATAGGAAACTTACATTTTACCCTTATTGTACTCAAAATACCTTGTGGGTCATAATTCCATGTAAAAATACATGGGAACTTATACTCTTTAAGTTTGACATTTATCTCATTGGAAGCTTCTCTGTTATTCACAATGAATGGCCCAATTTGATTTTTCAGCTTAAATTGGGTCTTTTTCCTGGAAGCTACGAAGTTTATTTCATCTACATTCAATATTTGTCTTAGATATTCTAAAGCAAATATTCTTGTAGTAAAAAATCTAGGTAACTTATATGGGGCCAGGGATGAGCCATACACTCTGATTTCTATATGATTTTTATATAAATACCAATCTCCAGTTTTGTAGCTCTCTGATAACTGTAGAAATCTTCTTGTCTCATCATTGATCCTAAGGATCTCCTTTTTTTCCAAGAGATACATAGCAGGGGCTATAAACGAGTCATTGAAATCTATAAAACTATACTCTCTGTTCCATTTCCTTAGAATAGATGACCAAAATACTATTGATAGAAATTTTCCTTCTGCATCCACTTTTTGACATTCAATTGGAAACTTATATATTTGATAATATAGGAAGAGGTGGAGTAGATAAGAGGAGTATCTGAAAGCTCCTTCTTCTGATAATATGGATAACTGATAAGTCATACTTTCAATAATAAATCTAGAAAAATTGAACTGAATGGATGGTGATTGACCAGGGCTTAGATTTGACAGAAAACCTAGGATATCCACATCAGTGAATTCATCACTGGTGTATCCTAGTATGAAGGACAGCATTGAGACAATCTACCTAGTCTCATCTGGGAAATCAGAGGTGTCAAAAGGAGGATTTAAATTAGGAATATCAACTTGATTTGGACAAATTTTCTAGTATAATTTGAATCTAGTATTGAAATCCAAGTCAAGATATAGTTGGGTTAAATCTTCTATTGATAGGGAAGCATAATTGGGGTCATGATTCATTTGCAGCATGGAATTTATCGAATCTTCAGTGATGTAAAAAAGGATCTCTTTTTCTTTGTTTACAATACATATTTGTTCTAGCATATAATAGGATTGGCATAATCTGATAAAGTTAGGAACAAAATGAGTGAGAGGGAAAATATATCTAGGTAGATTGGATTCCCAAATTGGAATATCTTTGTCACCCTTTTACACTGATTTTCCATAGCACCAATTATAGACATCAAGTAGGTTAAATTATACATTAGGGTCTAGTATTCTATAGTCCAGATCAAGTAAAGGGTTGTTCTCTGGAGAAATGACTGGACACTGGACTGGTCTGACCACTTTTGTAGAATCAGCTGTGAGTGCAGGAGTTGGTTTGTCGATTTTGAAGGACATAGGTTGAGGAATCTTTGCAAAAGACTTCTTTTGAGATTTTGGGCCTCCATTCTTGGGGGTTACCTATTTATTGGTAGTTTTTAATATGAACGAAGGAAGCTTAAACAGTTTGCTAAGTTCCTTTACGACAAAAAAGGGTTTCTTGGTGAATTTCTACTAAAACTGGGGTTTCTGAGCAGGGTCTTTAAGAAATGCAAGGAATTTAAAGCTCAAAACATGTATTTAAAATTGATTTCAACAGCAAAACAGACCAGGGTATGGAAAAAACTGCGAGAAAGGAAAATTAGGGATTGGAGGGAAATTTTGACAGAGTTTCCCCTGAAAAATGGACACTTTTTTGCAGTAACTTTGGTAATTATTTGAAATCGATAGGAATTTTGAAATCTCAAAGGGCAAGTTCAAGGAAAAGTACCTAGAGAACCCGTGGAATTCGGTTGAAGACGTTGCAGAGGTGCTCAGTCTTCAATTTTTTGAAAATAGCTTCGCAGAGGACAATGTAGTACTTTGTAATGGAAATTCAGGGCAATGAGCATCGAGAAATGGTACTGGTAGGTTGAAAATGGCTCTGTAAAGTTTCTCAAGGTTCAAACAGTGTGATTTTGAGGAAAAACGGTTCTACAATGTTTTTACAGGTTTAAAGCGAGAAGGTGAAAATTTGAATGAAAAATATAATTTTAATGTATTAAACAATGGTATAACCATAGTTTAATGACATTAAACTCGGGTTAAATGGGTGAGTTTTAGGGAATACCGCTAGTGGTATTCGCGCAAGTAAATGGTGGTAAGCAGAAACTAGCTTTTCGAATGCGATACAACGTGGTGGCGACACGTAATCGTGGGGTGGTTTGGAAAAAACACCCATTTCGCATGGCTTTGCCAAAACATAAAATGATTAATTTATGAGTGCGAAAATGTATTAGCACCTTCGGATCTAGATTCACTGAGCCAACGACCACGATCAAAAGGAAAGGTGCAAGGACAAGGTAAGTTATCGGGTTCACTTTGGGCCATTGATCTTGGGAAACCATCGCTATACTGACATTTAGAGAAACATGTCGCAATACCGACACTTAGACAAAGTGTCGCAATTGTGACGTTTGGAGGAAGACGTCGCAATTGCGACACTATGCCCCAAAGCGTCGCTATTGTGACGACTGCCTCCAAACGTCGCAATTGTGACACAATGTCTAAGTGTCACAATTGCGACGTTTGGAGGAATCTGTCGCAATAGCGATGCTTTAGACCCCGTTGGTATAGCGAAACTTATATGAAATAAATGACACTTACATGCCTTTGCAAAATCTGTGTCACTTATGGTTTATTTTTTATTTTATTTTTCTTGAACTAAGTCTTATTTCCATGTGTATTGTGTAATTTCACTTTTATTGCATATTATAGAATGTGTTTGTTTATAAGATTATATGATAGATGTGAGATAAATGTTGATTATTTATCATATATAAATAAATTTTATCAATATTGTACATTTACACTTTTATGGGGTGATGTTATAAGTAAATTCATAAATATCTCTTTTTAATCCTCATTTTACTCCATGAATATGTTTGGAAATGAAATTTCAATAGATTAATTTTCTCCTAACCTATGTATCATCAATATTGTACATTTAAATTCTTAATTATGAGGTGATGTTATAGGTAAATCCATAAATATCTCCTTTTAATCTTCATTTTACTCCATGAATATGTTTGGAAATGAAATTTCAATAGATTAATTTTCTTGCTATTATATGTTTTACGAAGATATGGTAAGGAATTCTCTCTTGTTATTCTTAGAAATAATTATATATAATTTTTTTATTTTTTTTCAAAATAGATTAAACAAATTATATGAGAAAAATTATTAATTCATCAATATTTGTGTGTGTGTGTTGTGAGGAATAATTTCATAGTTCAACTTAATGGTTCATTATATAATCATGTGAACATCACCAATGATATATCTTAAAAAGCAACTGAAAAGCCATGTGTACAAAATCGATGTATACTCTAGAGAGTGGTTCTCATATCACTATGTAAATTTTTGTATGCTACTTCAACAAAATTATAAGATAAATTGTAATACACATCATATATGCACCATAACAATTGCCATACAACTAATTTGTTTTAGGATACATGTGGCATTCTAGGGGTAGATTCCATATGATTTGTATATCAATCTATTAGGTGTTGGTAATTTGTGAGTATCTAAGAAATGATAAGGAATATCCATACATCATGATCTTGTAATGTGATTATAAATTGTGTCTACAATTTCCGTAAAATGTATAAATGATTTGTTTAAAAAAAATCAACACAATCAACCCTAAACAATGCTCATGATGTGGAATGTCATTGGTGAAACCAAAATTATGGTCACATGTCCCATTTCTATGGTAATGGTGATCATATATATGTTTTAGCGACACTTGATGAGTAATTAAATAAATCTCAGAGTGTGACTCATTGTGCCATATTTTTTTAAAGCATGATTTGTTTTCCTAGTTTTTACTAATTTGTTAACATATTTTATTCATTTGAAAAGCTAATTAATGATGCTTTAAGTAATTAGGACCTAATGAGAGATCATCTTCACATCTTCACTGAAATATATTTGGTAATTGTAGTCACTATATGAACCGCACATGCATGCTACTTAAGAAAATTGAAATATAAACTATAATACACATCTTATATTTGCCATAACAATTGTCATACAACTTATTTATTTCTAGATACATATGAAATACTTCAGGTAAATGCCATATTATGTGTATACCAATATAGTAGGTGTTGGTAAGTTATGTGGATCTAAGAAAGATAGGGTATCCACACATTAGTGCCCTGGTGATTTTTTTGCATAATTTTCTATTTGTTGTAATTTTGTTGCCTGGATTTGTTATAGATTTCAAATAATACAATTATCTACCAATTGTTATTTATAAAGAAGAAGTACAATAAGTAGTCACCTAAAAGTGAGCCATGTGAAAAAATTGGTAACATGAGTAACCTGGTAAGCTGTAAATGAAAAGTGAATAACCTCCACTCACCAACAGGTGGCAGGCAGGGTTGGAATTTGGATTTCTCTTTACCCGTCACACAAATTTTTTTGACGTTTTGGTCATTATTTTTCTAGTCAATAAACGTTATGTTTAAAATTTTGCACTTCATTAATGACGTTCTCGTAATAAATTAACCCTTCACCAATAAAATTTTGATTAAAAAAATTGAACGCTCTTCCATTTTCTTTAGATTTTGGAGTGTGATATATCTGTGTCATGGACTTTTAATACCTAAAGTTTCAAGAGAAATAACTGATTCTTTTCAAACTAATATTTCCTCAATATATGCTATGATCTACTAAAAATTACTTCAAAAATAAAGTAACCTTCCAATATAAAGAAAAAAACATGAACGAGCTTTCCCTAAATTGCAATAAATTTATGTTTATTATTAATATTGCATAATATGTCTTATAAAAATTGCATAATCGGACTAAGAACAAATCCTCAGTGCATTTTTTATTGTTGTTGTGATTAAAAAAATGAGCCAAAGAACGCTAAGGCACTCAGAGAAATCAATCTATGTATTATTTCTCACAAAACATGTTGAGTAGTGGAGACTAAGCGCTAGATTTTTTTCTGTCCTCAATCTCTCTATTAATTATGTCTATGTAGCTATAAGAATAACAAGCCAAAGAAATCTGAGGCTTCCAGAGAAATTAGTCTCTGTGTGCATAAATTGATGATTACTGTTGACTAAATGTTATACCATTTGAAATTGCTGAGCGAAATTAATCAGGCCATGATGTACCATTTGTCAGTATCTATTTTCTCATGTATGAAAGTTGATGTACCATTGAAAGTTTAATAATTCTATTGAAAGTTTAATAACTATATATATATATAGATATATATATATATGTATGTATGTATGTATGTATGTATGTATGTATGTATGTATGTATATATATATATATATATATAATTTTTTTTTTTTAATTTAATGATTAATAATAATTAAATTAAAATTCTTAAAAGACAAAATAAAAGCCTAATAATCACGAACTATTATGATAATTTAAAAATATAGAACTCAGGCTGAACATAGTTACAAAGATACCAAGAAAAGAAGAGTGCATGTGCATGATAACCTCTTTCTTGACAACCTATGAATGCCATTCTCAATGAAGACTCGAGACTCAACTGGATTGGATTGTGTATCAAAACAGTAGGAATGAATCAAAGTTCAATGAATGAATAACTTGATCGAGAAAATTTATAGGGAAAGGTAACTTGACTATCAATCTACTAAACCTCACTTCCATGATTAAGAAAACACCCCCACCTTCTCAGTGGTCCCATCATGGTCCACCTATTGAAAAACAACCAACAAATATTATTTTTTATATATTTTTGCATGGCCATTGGACAATGATTTACTATGGTTTTCCTACTAAATTCCAATGGATGATTATTCAAAAATATTGAGAATTATTTTAGTCTCAAGGAATAGCCAAGAGTCTTACTGGATAATTATAGATTACCTCTCCATTGGATGATTGTACATTTTTCATCTACTTTTTCACGTGAGTTTTAGTTGATGCTAGATCTTTGCCTTCTATTTCTTTAGTGAAGCTAAGAGTTAACTTTGATCTTACATTAATAACTATACTTTCATGAATATCCATGCTTTTATACTTCCCCACTGTGGTCAAAGGTTATGTATGGCCTTGGCCCATTGATCTTACAATTAACTCACTATTCATATTCAATTTTCTCCAGTTCATCCCAATAAAATAAGGAAAACAGAAAATGGAGTCTTGATTTTTCTTTCTAGTGCTCCTACATAATACAAATACTCTTAAAAACCAATTAATATATAAATTGTCATCATTCATGCTAAAATCAGTTTTAATTTTTTTAATGAATCTGCTTAAAATTAATAGATTACATTGCTCACAGAATAAGAGATAATTTAGAACTATGATTTCACAATAATAAATTACCCTAGCAGTTCAAACTTCAAACATACCTTATGAAATTAAAATATGGCAGGTTAATGAGCCAATCTAGTTTCCTCGGAGCCAATCTTGAGCTCAGCCTAAGTCTGAATGCCTTGAGAGTGCGAGTGTAAGGAACTAGATGCCTAAAGCTTTTATTTTGTTCTTGTGTAATTCACTGTTTGACCATCAAGCCAAGCCACCAGCTATATTAACACTACTTCATGTTGGGGCAGATTGGCATTCTAATTTTTTAGTGCTATAGCCGTACTTTTTCACTGCTTCACTAATCACAACCTTGGAAGTTTGCAGGGCAACAAGCTTTATTATTTCTTTGGTGTTTTATGTAAAAGAAAGGATTTGTGAACTTTTTGTAATAGGAAGGGGAAAACTAAATTGATTATAATTTTAAAATATCAATAATGATAAGTGGTAATTCCTTTATTAAATTTTTAATTTTGAGTGAGCCAAAAAAGTAACTTTCCTTACTTTTTGAGTACAGCCTTGAAATTGCGAAGAGGAATAGTGTTGCAAAATTATTGGTTAGTGGAAATTAAAGGGCGTAAGAATGTTTTTGAAAAAATTTCAAACGTCAAAATAAAGTCTTCTATCCTTCCTAGCACCTCATGGAAAAATGGGAATCCGCAAATTCTAGTCGTAAAATATGTGCAAAATGCCTTATGATGGGCAAAATGGAGAACTGGTCCTATGCTACTACATGAGTAAGGGTTTCATGTGGAAACAAGGAACCTTGTATTGTTTTTCAAGGATAGGAAAGGAAAATATTGTCAGTTAATCATCACATGAAACTTCATCACCATTTGAAAATTGTGTCCAAATTTGAAACAATAAGACTACCCAACTATTTCATTATTTAATTTTGATTGTGTAATAAAAAAAATATCCTAGATAACTTAAATAATGTAAGCACTTTTGCAAAAATTTAGTGGAGTGAACATTCAATTACATTTATTTTGAAGTTCCACTTGCATTTTAATCCATTTCAATTAGTCTTTCATGGCTATTCTAGTAAATATTTCAACCTCTTGTAGAAATTTGTTTGTCACTTGTATTAGAAATGAAAAAATAAAATGTAAATAAAAATGATTTGAAATGAAAAAATCAAATGCGTGCTACATAAAAATGATATTTTAAAAAACTAGATTAACGTCTGATATCACACGCGCATTTGCCCTCAGCTCTTGCAGAACAGAATTTGCCCTTAGCATTCACCCTTAGCTCTTGCGAAATAGCATTTTCTCTCAGCATTCACCCCCAGCTCTTGAAAAATGGTAAGTTCTTACTGCAGGCCCTTCCTCCTATAGTAGGGTTGACCCTATTTGGGTTTTTTTGGAGCCTCTGAGAATACAAAGGTTGTGATTGATTACAGGGCACTGCCTATATTTTTAGAACTTCTTACCTCTGGGAATGATAATGTTCGAGAACAGGTAGCACATTTATTTTAGAGGCATAAAATTATTCTTCCCAACTATCTTTATATGTCTGTAATTTTTGAATTTGATTTAAAAAACTAGTACCCAACTTTGAGTTCAACTGGTGTTCATGTAAGGCTGTTTGGACTTTGGGAAATATTGTTGGATACTCTGCAACATTTAGGGATCTTACCCTCAGTCATCGAGCTCTGAGGTAGTTGCTTGCCCAGTTGAATGATACTGCCAGAATTTCAATGATAAGAAATGCTACATGGGCTCTATCAAATTTTTTCCGTGGCGTAAACCCCAACCACTATTCGAACAGGTAAGCAGAATAATTTTTTTGCCTCTTCTTCTTAGTTCGTAGATACTGTGGATTTTTTTTATATATCTTGGTGCTTGCTAGATTTGGATGTAATATGGACCTAGGCGCTTGTTCATTACAATGACTCTGTCATCAGGTTTTAGAAAATGCTCAGAAATTTAGGTTTCACAAGGGGATTACCCTTGCTTGCAATTATCGGTTATCAATCACATTCAAAAAAAGTCTTTCGTAGCATTTTTGAGCTCTTTGTAAGTGAATTTCCAAGGAAATTTCACAATATCTGAATTAAATTCGTCTATCCTTTTCAATACTCTGTGCTTGTAACAGAACCAGACAAACAATCTAGTGGCCAATGCAACAACAACAACACCTCTTGTTGCAATGCCTGCAATTCACCCTCTCTTCACACATGAATGACTATGGCACCCTATTTTTTGAATAGGTATTGGAGCTAAAGATATTGGTTTCCATTAGGATCGTGGAATTCAACATCCAAAATAGTATCAAATTCCACTGCAATAGTATTCCCTAGTGAGGGAAACAGTTCATTGAGACCTATTGGACTCATCACCCCCAAATACCCTCTAGGGCTACCCAGAGTGTGATCATCTGGAGCAATAAAAAATGCTAATCCATCCCCAATTGAAACAAGAACAAGACCCACATTTGTTACAGAAAATGAGAAACACGTTTTGAAATAAGAAGAAACTTTTGTATTAGGGTCTAGAAATCTAACTGGTCTATTTTACAATGCCATACTTGCACTTCAAATTGGTACTCCCAACTCCATGCTAAGGCTCACTGTGCCATTCTTTAGATGAGCATCTTAACCTGAAGTTTGATTCCAAAAAACCCAAGTCCCCTATTCTATGCCCAAGACCTCTGTTACAACGAGTAGAGTTATGAGCGAAATAATTCACAATAGGAAGAAAAAGAAACATCGAAAAATTGCTTCGCTTTAGACTGATAATTTTCTGTGTGAAAATTCAACTATGGACAGTAAAAACATAATATCAAACACAACCAATCCACAATGGAATTTGAACATGAGGATTTATAACCACAGAAAACCCTCTCTAGGTTAAAAGAATTCCAGAATGGCTTTAATATCCTACTAATGAGCACTTACAACACCATAAAAATTACTGTCACAAGGAAATCTGTTGGAATCAAAGCCCTTGTACAATTTCTACATTTCCAAATTGGAAGCAAGAATCTTGCTATCTCTCATGATCTGGTTCTGTGGTCAAATCCTTTGCTATGGTTGTCTTGTTCTGCTAAACGTGGATATGTCTTAGCTTTCGCTCTGGTTCTCATTTAGGATAGTGGCTATCTGATCTTGTTGTGGCTTTGACTATATAAACTTGTTCAATAAGAAAATGTTGACTCTGCTATATATAGGAGCTTCAATGGGTGCTCTCAAAAAAATTTTTGGGCAGATTTTTTTTGTCTCTGATTCAAGGTAGAACTATGTTGGCCTTGGTTTTTTAGTCCTTGGAACTTAGTTCTCTCATATTTTCCATCCTATCCCCAGTTTGCTACCTATAAATACATAACTTCACGATATCAAAATTGACTATTTTTAGCCATTTATCTTTAGTAACGGTACAACTTTAATTTGGTGCATTCATACAGTATCTGAAGAGCACTGTCAAGTTGTTATTCAGTATTTTAGCATAACTACTACATTTAACTGCCATGCTCTAATATTTATATCAACCATAAGAATTCTTAAGGTAGTTCCACATTTGTGAAGTAGAAGGAATGCTTCTGACAACTTCTTACCATAGTGGTACAATTATATTCGCAGTTTATCTTTTATAAACCTCCATTTTTCCAAACGTAGTAGAGACTACAGTTTGCATCTCAAATTTTGGACAAATCTATTTAGTATTCTATAGAAAATGCATTAAGAATAAAAAATGCCCACAATTTGTAAAAAGCCCACAATTTTGTAAAAAGCTCACAATTTTGTAAAAAGCCCACAATTTGTAAAAATCCCAGAATTTTGTAAAAAGCCCACAATTTTGTAAAAAGCCGACAATTTGTAAAAAGCCCACAATTTTGTAAAAGGCCCACATTTTGTAAAAAGCTCACAATTTGTAAAATGCCCACTTTTATTTTATTTTTGCTTATATATTGAGCTCCCATTGAGTTCAACAAGTCTTGGGTTTTCTATACCATTGAGAGAGATTTATTGTTTTCTTTATAGGATAATTTGAATCAATGGAAGAAAACATTGGAGGTGGAAAAAAAAATTCAAAAGGGTGAAAGGGGTGATGGCAGAGTTTATTGCCCTTGTAAAAAATGTTGTATGAGAAATAATGTTAGAGTTTTCATAACAACAGAAACAATGCATTGTAGTAAATATGGGCACATTGATGGTGGATCGAATGACTGTCGTCCTGTGGTAATTAATTATCTATCTTCATTTTGATTATATCGTAAAATTTTATATTATTTTAATATTTTTTATATGCGCACTAATGTTTAATTATTAATGTTTGTAATTTTCATAAAGGCAAAATTGCCTCCCAATTTTTTGCAGATGATCAACCAGCTTCCATAGCTAAATAGTAGTAGATTAGATGATGTTGCACCAGTACAAGAGAATATTGTAGCAAATATTAGTATTGGAAATGATGTTGTACAAGGTGAAGAACATGAAGCGAATGATGAAGGTAATTTTAATGATCCCATGGAGGTAGATCATGATGACAGTAATGAGATAGTTCACATTAATAATGGGACAAATCAAATGCTCCAAGACTTGTATGGTGAGTCAGATGATGATGGTGGAGATAACAGTGACGGTATTTATGATGTACCTCTGATTGAAAGGTCAAGTGAATGACTTTTTGAACACTCAAATGCAACTCTTCTCTCTGCTACATTGTTGCTGGTGAACTTAAAGGTTATGAATAATTTGTCGAACATATGTATGACACAACTCCTAAGGTATGCAATATGTATATATGATCACATATATGTAAATGTTGATTATTTTCCCTTTTTTTAGTTGTAATAAATGTGTAAAATAATAACTTATATATATATATATATATATATATATATAGTTATCAAAACTGGTCGGTCAGAACGGCTACCGGTTGGAACCGGCCTTGCAATCCAGTCAATAGCCTATTCTCACCTGTTTTGGCTGGTTAACTGGACCTAACTGGCCGGTTAAGTAAGGAACCGGCCAGTTAGGTGCTCCTCCATGAGTTGAAAATTCCTCAGTGTCTCCTCCATGAGCTGCAAATTCCTCTATTATACTAGCAACAAACTTGTCTAATAACTCATACTCAACACCTTATAGTAGCACCAATACACATGATGAATGATAAATACAAGGCTGGCTAGCATAAAATCCCTGGCAGCATGCAACTCATCAAGTGTACTTGATGACAATTTCTGTTCTCAAAACAATCAGCAGCAACCTTATTTCACACTTAGCTAGGAACTGTCAGACCCTCTCTCTCTGCTCACACATAGCAGCAGCATAAATACAAAACCTTTCACACAGCATACAAGAAATTTGATCATGGCATCAAGACTGATGCAAATGGTCTGACGCCACTCAAGGGACAACAACATACAACCTAATGAAAATGTGACTAGAAATAATAAATTGACCACTAGAAAATTCCCGCTTGGAAATGCACTAAACTGGCTACTGAGTTTTCTGGGTTTTAATGAATCTTTTCAGTGATAAATTTTGTCAAACACATTGTGAGCAGACTGCTGAAGTTGTAATGCTCTCTCAAATTGTTACAAATAGCACTAATAGTGGGTTTCATAAACCAATTCAATACCTATAAGTGTTGTAGATGTTTTTCTAGAAATTTATTGCCAAGCAAACATAGATAATGAAGAATACAAGATCTTCAAAATGCTGGTCTGATATATATATATATATATATATATATATACTGAACCCAGAGTTGTCTTTATGGCTGATAAAATGAATTGATAATAGATCTGAGCAGGGACAGATTGTATATTATAATATTAACTCAGCAATAAAACACAGTGAATAATATAAGAGAAACCTGATACATTACTTCAACAAGTTTTCTTATGTATTTTTCGATGATATGTATTGCATTTGGTGCCATTTTGATATATTCATCTTTGCATGGTATATAAATGAGAAAATTTTTCATATTTTGTCTCTATTGGCTTGGAATCATGGTTGCAAATCTTAAAAATAGTTTTCTTTTTTATTAAAAAATAATTATTTAATGTATTTTTTTTAAAACCGATTCATTGAGATCTGACCACTACCAGTTAGATCAGTTCCGGTTTGAAACCCAGTTCATTAGCTCCACCGGTCCGGTCACCAATTCCGGTTTTAATAACTATGATATATATATATATATATATATATATATATATATATTAATAATCTTTACAAGACACTAGTTTTTGTTTATGTTGTAGATTGTTGGGTGAATATTTGTTACCATTGCCAAATAGTTTACCTCGAACATATCAAGATCTAAGTGCTATTATGAAACACTTTAGAGTGGAATATAACACTATAGATGCATGTCCTAAAGATCATATTATATATTACGGAGAACATGCGTTGAAAACAGAATGTCTAAAATATGGTACCAGTAGATATCGAACAGATCAACTAACCAAAAAGGTGCCTCAAAAGTTTCTTCGCCATATTCGCACAATTCCACATTTGCAGCGAATGTTCAGGTGTAACAGCATAGCACAGTTTATCGGTTACCATTCAAAGAATAGAAGTGGAGATGGTATTCTTCGAATGCCTGCAGATGGTTCTGTATTTAGAGAAATCGAGGAAAAATATGTAGATTTTAAAAATGAACCTTGTAATGTCAGGCTTTCATTGGCAGCTGATGGTGTTAATCCATTCGGAGAGCTTAGATCTAATTACTCAGTGTGGCCTATTTTCGTTATCAACAATAACATTCCTCCTTGGGTGTCAATAAAGAGGGAGCACATAATGTTGACTATGATTATTCCAAGTATTTTATACATTATTTCTTTGAATGTAACATTTTCATTTCTCTCGTTGTTTGCATAAATATATATTTTATTTATTTAATTACTTATATATACATATATCATGGTAGTAATTATTATATACCGTAATTTTAAACAATTAGGTAATTACCAGGTCAGAGATATGAATGTATATATTGAGCCTCTTATCGATGAGCTAATACAGTTATGGCATGGCATCACTATATATGACATCACTAAACCAATCAAGCCGAAGATATTTCAATGTCGTGGAATTATTTTATGGACAATTCATGATGCTCCAGGACTAACACATGTTTGTGGAATGTAATATTTCGTTGCACTTTAATATAATACATAATTATCTAAATTAGATATACCATATTGCATGTTTTAAAAATGATCTCAAAGTATATTAATTGTTATTGATCCATCTATTGTTGGTCTTCAAAAAAAGGGTATATTTGCATGTCCAATTTGTGGCCCTACGATGAAGTATCGTCATTCTCCAGACTTAAGAAAGATGGTGTTTGATGAGTTTAGGCACTTCCTCCCTAGGAACCATAAGTATCGTACTACTGAAAAACATATTTTCAATGATAAAGAAGAAACTGGATTAAAACCACGAAGAATGACACCTTAGTTGTGGATGTTGGAATATAACAAAATTAATAATCGTCAAGCAACTGATATGTAATTTGTGTGTATATATATATATATATATATATATATATATATATTATTTGTTTATGTAATGTTTGGAATTTTTGTTTTAACTAATGAATTTATTTTATTGTATTTTATAATTATATTGTTTTGATTTATTTTATTCTTTGATATCAAGGTCATCGTCGCCGTGAAGGTACTAATATTGTACTTCCACCAGGAATGAAATGTTATCCTTCTCAATTCACGAGGTTTCCCTACTATGAGGACCCAAAAATAGCTCATTTGTTTGATACAATGCATGTCGGGAAGAATGTGACAGAAATGTTATGGCGAACCATAGATGGTGCACATGATAGAGATAAAATTGACAAAATTTGTGCTGACATTGAGAAATCGAATCATGCAATGAAAAGTGTGATCGACGGATCAAATAACAATGGAGGTTGAAATTATAATAATATTCCATGGTTATTAACAGAACAACAAAGCAATGATGTAAAAGAGGTCGTTAGAAGAATTAAATTTCCAACAGGTTTTGCTTCAAATATAAATAATATCTTAACGAAGAAAGGTAACTTCAGTGGGGTGAAAACACATGATTAGCATACCTTTGTTAAGGTAATTTTTTTGGTATACGTTTTTGTTTGTTATTGCTTGAATACATATTTTAAATTTTCCTTTTTTCTGTTTAATTTGGAAACCAATAATGATTCATTTTTTATTTTTATAGTATGTTCTACCTGTATCTCTCCCAAATGACTTCGAAAAAAATGTCAAAAAAGTTATATATGGTCTTAGTAAATACATGAGGTAAGCAGTTTTTATTTATACACAAAATCTAATTGCTACAATTTATTTTTGTACTTGATGAAATGATGTATTAATTTACTTGTAATGAAATATATATTATGTTTCATTGAAATAACCTTGCGTAATGATTTGCAGATGGTTGTCATTGAAAGAAATCCATCAAGATGAAATAAATTATTGGAAGAGAGAAATTCCTCGGCTAATGTGTGAAATGAAAAAGTATCTACCTCCAAAAATTTTCAATTCACAAGAACACTACTTGATACACCAAGTTGAGGAGATTGAAATGTGTGGACCAGTACACACAAGGTCAATGTGGATGGTCGAGAGGCACCTGAAATCCTTGAAGGCTTTGGTTAGACAAAGAGCACAACCTGAGGGTTCTATGGTGGAGGGATATGTGGTATATCAATCCATGGTGTATATTATTCATTATCTTCCTAAATTAGCTACGCCAGCCATGAAGGCAGTGGATTGCATTTGGGATGTGAACTCCATCAAAAAAATTTGAAGTGGAACACCTGTTGGGAAAAGGTAGAATGAACAAACTGATAGGTAAAAGATTTATTATGTATAATACATATAATGTTTCATTTTTTTACATCATGTATATGATCATTATATTCATTTAGGTCTTATTCTTTCATAGTTTATTAATTAATATAATTTACCATGGTTATAAGTAATATTTATTAATATTGGTGAATTATTGTTTTTTTATTCAAGTGCTCAAGATTATGAGGCACTACTTTTATACATTGCAAACAATCTTGAGTGGATGAGTGAATGGATTGAAACATGTAAAGCACGTAACGATGGTAGGTTATCATGGAAACTACTATCTGAATTGATTAGAGAAGTGTATCGTAGTGGAGATGGGAACGTTATGGACAGGGAAATCGATTTAGCATATGGTTTGAAAGATAGAAAGGTAAGCAATTAATTCACCTATTTTATTCATTACTTATTTTATATTATATTTATAATGTGACAAGAAGTTTGATTTTTCAGTTGATTTTCATGCTGTGTAAATTATATGCTTAATTATTAATTGAGAATGCATCTTTTTCATGTTTGGAATATTTCAGTTGAAACACCACAAGGCTATGTGGTGTAATGGTTGTCAATTTCACGTTAAAAATTTGGATGACAACAGGAAAATTTTTGATAGTGGGATAGCTGTAGTATTCTAGGTCACTAATGTTTCCTCGAGGAGTGACAGACATCCTTGAGAATTTGAAAATATATATTATGGGTTCTTAGATGATATAGTTGAGTGTGACTTTAATTCCTTCAAAATAGTTTTGTTCGACGTCAAATGGTATAGGCTACGAATGAATGTACGCGATGATGATAGAACACTTATTCAACATGAAAATTGATTTTGAATGGTTAAAACATCGCAGTTTGAAGAAGGAAAAGATAGCTATGTTTTTCCAAGCCAATGCAAACAAGTCTTTTACTCAGAGGTTCCGGGTGAGAACGAATGGTCATTTTCTATTATATATGATCCAAGAGGAAGGCCAGTAGAGTATATTGTAGAGGAAGAAGATGAGATTGATCAAGAAGAAGATGATGCAGTGGTAGATAAGCAGGAAGATGCATTGACAGACAAAGAAGATATCTTAGAAGATGAACCAGGCATAGGAGATGAGGCAACAATTATTGATGGTGATGTCGATGAGGATATTATTGAAAATGACATAATTGACGATGATGATGACATGGTCGATCATTTCAACACCATTTCTAAATAAGATGTTGATATAGATGTCGATCAGTTGGATGAAGATCAAGAAGATACAGAAAAAGAATATTGATACATATGTTATGTTAGAGTATGAGATGGTATGTTATAACTTTATATTTTAATATGTAGGAATTATTGTATTTAAATAATTTACTAATTATGTGGGTTTGTTGCATGTTGTTTATTATTTCAAACCAATAAATAATGGCCTTACTATTGTTTATTATTTCGCAGGATTTTCAGGATTCATTTGATTCTATGGTCAGGTCTCTGAAAAAACCAATTAAACACTTAAATAGTCAAGATATAGAAGACAGGCTTTACCCCGACCATAAATTGCTAAAAACCGGCCTTTATTTCAACTTGTTGTGCTGAGGACGAGGGTGGATTTGCATGATCAGTTGAATGAAAATGAATCAGATATTCGGGATGTTTTTTAGGGCAGATCCATAAGCCCCATAAATGAAGATCCCATTGCTGCAGAATTTCTGTTTGTGTTGAAGCACAAGTATAGTGTTGTATTAGAATACAAATCAAAGGACAAATATAACAAGTCTAAATCAACTGAATCTAGTTCTAGTGCTCTTGAAATTACCAAATTAAAGCCAAAAGCAGGATTTACAATCTCTAATGGGAACGGGTATGGCAGTTCCAATATTGGATTGGATGTCCACAGCTCTGCAATAGGCATTGGACCTGATCGTAATGAACCCCAACTAATTCAATGTGATGAAAATATGGACTTTGATGATGACTATGAAAACAAGCCAGAGCATTTTGGAAATATTGAAGAAAATGAAGAGGTTTCATGTGATTGATTGAATCAACTCAGCCATAAGACATCTATTGCAGGCTGGTTTGTATCAGAAGGAGAATCGGCTTTGCTTTCCCATGATGATGGATGCTACTCTTTTCACGATATAGAAAATTCAGAGGTGTGGAGGTTTTAATTATTGTACTTAATTTTGGGGTTTAAGGGTGTTATAATTTATACATTTTGGGATTTTCTATTAGAAATAGGGGAAAGCCTAGGGGTTAGATTATTCTCATGGTTTAAATTTCTCTATTTGAAATAAAATTCACCAATTTCTATTTAAAAAAATGATTTGCCTAAATATTAGATGTAGTTTAATTTGGATGTAGTTCATTTCAAAAATTGTTGAAATTTTCTAGAAACTATGATTGGGATTTCAAGAATATTTATGCACTCTTTAAATTTTCCCTTAAAATAAAGGGCATTTGATGTATGAGTAATACTCAGTATTGTTTTTTTCCAATCTGTAGGAGAAGGCTGAATGTAAATCTCCATATGGGCTTACCCCAAACATGTGGGGTGATTGCTGGTTGATCAGAGCAGCTAGTTCAGATGGTCGCTCTGGTAAATATGTTGTGGCAGCATCTGCAGGTTGTACATTGGACTCAAGTTTCTATTCATGGGTCTTTTATAATAAAGAAATTATGGCATTCCATACTGAATCAGATGCCTTCAATTCAATGTCCAGTAGAATCTCTGCAGTCTTGGCAGAGAGGGATGTCTTGGGGAGAAATTTTGGCTTTGCAAATGTTGTGCCAGAGAATCAACATTGGTGGTACAGGCCATGTGGGCCTCTTATGGTATCTAATGCCAGTGCACAAAAGACAGTTAATATTTATGATATTCATGATGGAGATCCTGTGATTTCAATGTGTTTGTTTTGAAAGTTTAGGTTTCATAGTAAATCATCAATGGGCTTTGAAATAAGGCACATTGAAATCTTGGATACATGTTTCATGCCAAAATTAGTTGTATCTTCCATAAATACACAATCTTGTACCACTCTGTATAAATCTGCTTCTCAGACAATATTACATCTCCCTCATTATACAAGTGGTGTTCTTACATGCATAGCAAAGGCATTGTTTTGGCAATCATTTTATAAGTCACTAGATATTGTGGGTACAAGGATCTAGGGTACAAGGATCTAGGGTTTCCACATGAAACTGTGTTGCTCGGAGAATCGATCTGCCTATCCTTAAATTTGTAAATATGGTAGTATGCCAATGCTTCTTTCATTTTGTATGCATAAGACGATTTTTTTTCAAAGTCCATAATTGTTTTTAAGTTTTATCCATCCCATTTTTTTTGTGAATGCATAGGTTTTTGGCTCAACACAAATCTGTTATATCTTTGTACTTTTCATTTACTAACTATTTGAAATTTCTAGTTATATTTAGAGGTGTCTTTTAAGGGATGAGGGGAATTACTTGGATTTAGTGCTGCCCACTCTCAATACAGGCTTACAGTAAACTATGACACATTGTGATGTATATCAGTGGTAGTTGGGGCAACAACAAAATCAGTTTCATGCTTCAGTAGATTTATTCTTCTTGGAAAGCTTTCAGCTGACAAAAAAAGGGAATGAAACACACAATGAGTCCCCTTCCTTTTATTGGACCACCTACTTTCTTTTTATGAGAGCATCTACAGGCCAAAGTTACTAGAAGTGGGCAAAAGTGAGTTTGGTTAGTTGGCAAAGTCCGACTATTCTTGGCCCTCAACAATGTTTAAATACTTCATAGGCATGTTAACCCCTCCTAGACTGTGTTGCGTAAGTGGGTTTTGCAGAATTTTATGCACTTAGGGTTAGAATTAAATTTTGGAATTTGATGTAATTAGGATTATATTCAAGTGCTGGCCAAATTGGTAAAATTGATACTCAGCCATAGCTGAAAGGCAGTGATATGTAGTGGATTCATTCTATGAAATGATTCAATTTGGCATGTGAATCTCACATCCAAGGGCCATTAAAATCCCATGGATGGAGACTGATCAGGATTCAACATTTTTGTTACTATTTGTGGAGTTGGGTATGGCACAAGTACAATAAAAATACTGGCAACAACAGTAACATCATATATTCAGAATCTTAACCTCTATATTAAATGAGCATTAGAATGTAACTTGATTTCAGTAAAATATCTAACACGTTTGTTCTAAATCGGACCTAAAATGCTCACTTGTAAAGATGTTTGAGGCTTGAAGTTGCATGACACTACAACAATTGACTTGTTGAGTACATGATGACATTAGGTCATTGTGAAACTGAATATATGTTACTTCGGTATGAAGATTGATTGCACAAACTGTGTTTTCTAAATAATGTTTCCAATGAAACCGGAAATGGCTCTTGTTATGCTGAAAACATCCGTCATCTTTAATCTACTATCAATTTGAGTGACAAGGGTAGCTAAAACACATGAAAATTCTTCGAAGATGTTATAGATGCATGGAAGCTCTGGAAATTTAGCCCCTCACTATGTTATCTGATGCAAGGGCATTAGGCCCAAGACAAATTTTGTACATAAATAAATGTAAAGGGGGGTCTCATGTTTTATTTCCCTATGAGATTATCCATAGTTGAGCTAATTTAGTTAATTTGTAGAGAAAATGTAACTGCTCGAATGATTAATGGGCACCTGAAGAGATAGTAAGTTTTAGAAGTTAAGCTAATTCTAGGAGTCCGTCTCTGTCTGTCAGAGCATTAGTCTCAGAGTTGGCCTTGACTGGTTCTGAAAACCCACTCTCATCGCGAGCAGTGATCAAATTTGAAGGGCAGGTCTTAATTTCAATTAGAAGGGCATATATTTATGTCACCCTTCCATGATGAAAATATTTAAAAAAAAATCATTTCAATTGACCACAATACATTATTTTTACATTTCAATTTCAGAAAGAGAAAACCATGAATATTTATGTTAATAAAAGACTTTTACATATACAATAGTGAAGGAGGCTCCATCTTGGATTTCTTAAATTATTCTATTGTCTATTAGAACTCTTTTGGAATGCTAAGACTTCCACTAATTACACATCTCAAATAATTGGAATAGTCCCTTGACTTGGCCATAAAATTGATCCAAGATAGCACAGGTTGCAAAGGACTGCGTATCAAAATGGGCATATAATGCTATTTCTCCATTATCCTTCTGAGGCTATATAGATTGCGAATCCGGATAGATTCCCTAAATAGACATGCTCTAGTCTCTTTCCTACCAGTCACATTTTAATGGAAATTACTGGTCTTTGATTGAATGTAGAATTATCGCAATGGAAAAAAGAAGAGGAGTATCTAGAGATCAATATGATGCATTAATGAATCTATGCATTTATTTGCTGCTCATAGTGGTCGTCAATGGAAAATCGGATGTAGTCTATCATACCTAAGCGACCCACTGATGGTATCCAATTTTGTGTTTGATCTAAAAACCTGGAACTGTTATAGATTAAAATTTAGATTTAGTGAAGGTGTTGTTTCCAATATGGCTGCATGGAAATACATTTTACATCCCTACAAACCATGAGAATAAATTGGTGCTCTTGAAAGATGCAACTGGAATTTTAGATCAATGGGTGAATCGACCCTGCCCTTCCATCTAATTTTTTGTATTAGAACAAGTTTATAAATTTTCCATATAATGTTTTGGAGATCAATTGCTAATGATTTTTTTCTTTTAACAGTTATATGGCACTTTGGCCAAATGCTTCAAAGGAGCAGGTGCTGGTGGTGTTGCAACTACCTAGAGAATTCCTTTGTTGCATACCAAGCTTCTTCCCATTACATCCATGGAAATTATACCTATAAGGCTATAACAGCACATATTGTAATGATAGATATGCAGTTGTAATAGTTTATCCATTATATAAATAGAAATATATAGTGAGTAGAAATCTCAGCATAGTTTTGTACAAGCTCTGTAACTTGGAATATAATCATTGCTCAAAATGTTCAACAAAACAACACTTGATGAGTGAAAACTATATTCAGGTGTGGACAACAATATGTTTTATGTATCATTTGACCTCCATGGAGTTATCATTGCACAATATTCGATGATCCAAATAGTTGGTAGTAGGAGATGCCATGTATACTCTACAATTTTAGGTCGGTCAAGCTCCTTGATATTAATTCAAAATTTAATAGACAACAACTACAAGCGTGAAGCTACATCAATATTTCATGCATATACGTGCTCCCTTATTTTTCACTACACTTTTCCTCGTTACTTTCCCAATTCTCCTTCGTCTGGCAGTTCAAAGAGCGGAGGTCTAGCAGATTTCGGATCCACGAACCATCGAAAATGGAGAATGATAAGGGACTCAACCCAACCAGCGACAATAATAATCATAGTATTTCTGTGGGAATTAAAGTGAAGAAAGGCGTTCTGGATGTAGGCACCACCATGTGGGAGGGTTTTCAGTATGTAAAAGCTTTCATTGTCTCTCAAGTAAAAGCTTTAATTAATCCTAAATATAGAATTGGCATCATCTTTAATGTTTTAATTGCATATTTCAATGTTGTTGAATGGAAAAACAGGTGAAAAAATTGAGCGCCAAAGACAAGAAGGAATTGATGGAGGCCGAATTTCAAGAAGATCAAATGCAAGCAGATGTTTCAGACTCAGTCGAAGCACAAAAGAAAAGGCATGAACAGGAAGTTCTGGGCATCCAGAGTTCATAAATGTTAAGCATTCAGGTCTTTGGTTATCTTTTATCTGTAGATGTTGATCAATTTTTTTTTTAAGTTTTTTTGCAGTGTGGTTCTCTGTAAACCTATTGTTTGCCACATTTCTTTACTTGTCAGGCTTATCATTTATTCTCCAAATGAAGCCCTGTAATATGTAACACTATATGGGCATGCAACTCACTTGTTAAAATATAGTTGATACAATATGTTGTACATGAAGCCTGGAATTGTGTACATTCTTGGAATATATTAATTTGCAGGCAAGCTTAAAAGAGAGATAGGGTTTGATAAAATCGAAGACCCTGAACATGAAGAAAAAAAAGAGGCAATTATTTTATACATATAAAACCAAGACACTATCTCCTCATTAATAACAAAACCTCAGTCCAAAAATCATATGTACAAATTCTAGAAGTTGAAAGTTGAAAATTTCTGAAATGGAACCAGGCCCTTTTCAAAAGAATAAATTTAGTAAAAACAAGGGTGAAGAAAGTTATCTTATCAAAATCTCCACATGCCGTGTTAGAAAGGAATGACTCCGAGTCTTGAGCAGTGAAACTGAGGAATTTCTCTTTTGCTGCAGGTTGCTATGCAGGTTGTAGTTCTCTTCTCCAACATGATGAAAAGAAAATTCTTAGCTTTGGAGTCTGAAGCCTGAGTCACAACTTGGAAGTTGGTAAGGAAAATTATTAGGGTTGTTGCCAGTTGGCTTGGATTTTGCAGCCTCATTAATTTTCTTTAATGCATTTCCTTCAATGTTGTAGTTTCCACTAGCCAGCAACCTTTACAATAAAATTTATTAGACCTGTTATGCTAAGAGGAAAATTTGACGTGATCATTCATCATTTATTTGTTATTATGATAACAAATATTGGAGATTTACTGTCCTGTTTTAAAGTTTTTTTTTTTTTTTTTTTTTTTAATTGAACCCGCCATCGGTATACCGATGCCTTGCAAGCATCGCTCTTCTGAAGTTTTGAATGATTTCCATTTTCGTCGGTCTTGTGACGTTCGTCGATGTTGCGACAGTTCTTCCTAGCGTTGGTATTTTGACGCTTTTGGAAAGCGTCGATATTGTGACGCTTCTGCAAAGCGTCGGTCTTGCGACACTTTTTCAATGCGTTGGTCTTGTGACACTTTTTTACAGCGTCGGAATTGTGACAACATAAAGACGTTGGAAGAGCGGCAGCATAAAGACGTCGGAAGAGAGACGTTCAAAACGTCGGACCACATTTCGTCGGAATTGCGACAGTTCTTCCTGGTGTCGGTATTGCAACGCTTTTGGAAAGCGTCGGTCTTGTGACACTTTTTCAATACGTCGATCTTGTGACACTTTTGTACAGTGTCAGAATTGCGATAGTTTAGACATGTCGAAAGACCGACAGTATAAAGACGTCGGAAGAGCGACGTTCAAAACATCAGACCACATTTCGTCAGAATGGCGACACTTTACAAACGTCGGAAGAGTGACGGTTTGGGAAACGTAGGAAGAGCGATGCTTGTTTGGAAGTGATGGAAAAGGTGTCAATATTGCGACACTTGTCAACACGTCGGAATTGTGACGTTTTTCCGTCCTCGAACTGTCGCTCTTGCGATGACTATGTGTTGGAATAACGACGAAGTTGCCGTCGGAAATTGGGCTAAATTTTCTGGTGTATTATTGAAATATGTTGACAATTGCATGAAAACATGCTTAGTATTAACATGCCAAGGTAATAGTTTATGTGTTTATATAACTAACATATGGGAAATTTGAAATTACATAGTAGCACTCGATTGAAACAACGGTAACTGGTATATTGTATGTTTATATTTTATGATAAAAATTATGTGTTTATGGTAGTATGATACAAGGGATCGTATGGAAAAAGAGACTGTCATGGAATATTTAAAAAGGATCAGGTTGAGCTTTCCCTTGGAAGGTTTGGGCACCCATGGGGAATTGAGTCATGGTGTTTGCTGCCAATCTTGTGCTTTCCGTGTTTTATGATTTTTTTCTTCTTTCTTTGTAGTTTTGTTTATTTCTGGCGCAAGGCCTTGCCAATTTGTTGAGGTGTCGTATTTCTTTTGGTTTCTCATGGTCTTCCTCTTTTTTGTTCTCATTCTTCGCTTTTATGTTTGGAGTGTCTTGGTAATTGGTTGGGAAGGAGGAAAGTTAATGGACCTCGGGGAAGGGTATGTGGTAATAACAGGTAATGAAAGACATGGATGAAGCTCGGTGCATGAGTAAGCACAATGGAAGGTAAGAATATGATAGTCAATTGGAATGGCTGGGTCCATTTTGGTAAATTGATGATGGAAGTACATACATGAGAAAGGTAACAAAAAAGGTAAATAAAATAGATCTGAGGTGTCAGATGCCTTGGCTATGCCGGGAATTATTGTTCTCAATGTTTTGCACATTGTGCACAGATAAAGGAAGTTATCTTAACCTTGACCTTATTCTATTTGGTAATTATGATGTGATCATGATTATGCTAGTGTTTATATATGCATACATGTATGTATGTATTTCATGTCTGACAGGCTCATCACATATCATGATTGTTTGATGCTAATGTTTATATGTATATATGTCTCTATGTATATTTATGTATGATAGGATCATGGTTGTTTTATGATAATGACTATATATATCTATGTATGTACATATCTATGTGACTCTATTACAAGGTTTCAAGGATCATGCTTGTGGAGGAGTGATTTCTTATGTAGGTGAATGGCATGAAGAGGTTCTTGGTCTTATGAGGAATCAAGTGGGAAGAGTAACTCTAACATATGTATGAGGC
The DNA here is from genome assembly GCA_034641835.2 of Pinus albicaulis. Classification (NCBI taxonomy): domain Eukaryota; kingdom Viridiplantae; phylum Streptophyta; class Pinopsida; order Pinales; family Pinaceae; genus Pinus; species Pinus albicaulis. Next base: position 606,857,947 of record CM076575.1, on the reverse strand, counting down.
GAGTATCATGTCGACATGAATTGATATTATACGTGTGTACTATGGCTATGTTTATGTTATGGAGAGGTAATGATGACAGGTACATCATATAAGTGAAATCAATGTGATATGAGGCATGCTAGGATAAACATGGATAGTGGGAAGACACTAGAAGTAAGGTTGCTTATGGGGTCAAGGTGTGGTCTATGGATGTGTAGTACTAATGTTGGGTATATGTTTCACATGTTGTGTATTCAATGATTATACCTATGATGATGTGTATATGTAACATAATTAGTAGTGTGTACATATGATGTTGTATACCTATTGTGTATATGGTGCTTTGTGCATCTTACATATGCAGTGCTAAGTATAGGTGTTGTTATGTACATGCTAGATATACGATGATTTTTACAAATCATACTGTGCGCATGTTGGATATGCGGTGTTGTATGCGTATGGTATTATATATATGTTGTATATGCAATGCTAGGTAGAAATGGTGTTTTCTGCGTGTTGTACATATGGTGTTGCATGCATGATTGTACATGTGGTGCTGTGTGAATATGGTGATGTGTACATGCAGTACACGTGGTGTTGTGTTTAGGAGGTTCCATGTACATGCTGTGAATTTGATGCTATGTACATGTAGTGTCATGTATATGTCGTGCATGTGGTGTTGTGTACATGTGGTATTATGTACACATTGTACATGCAATGTGGTGTACATATGGCGTTGTGTACACATTTTGTAGGCGGTTCCATGTACATGTGATGTTGTGCACATGTTGTGCACGTAGTGTCATGTAAATATGGTAATGTGTACATTTTGTGCATATGGTACTAGTATACATGTGGTATTTTGTGCTTGTCATACATGGTGTGTTGCGGGCATGCGGTATATGTATATGTATTTTATTTTATTATACACTAGGTGTAGGTGTATGTGTTGTATGACGATGTAGGCATATGTATTGTGTTGTATTGTACACTGGATGTATGTGTATGTATTGTGTCGTGTTGTACATGGGGTGTAGGTGTATGTGTTGTGTTGTACACCAGTTGTTGTATGTATTGTTTTGTATTGTACATCGGGTGTGTATGTGTGTATTGGATGGTGTTGTATGTTGTGCATGGATGTATGTGTTGTGATGAACATTGTATGTATGTTTACATGATTTAATATAAGTAAGGGAATTTGGTGCATGCCGAGTGTGGAAACTAATCCAGTGTGTGTAGAGAAAGAGAAAAAGGTAGAAGTAAGGACCGATCAAGAATAATTATTAGTATTTTATTCCATTCTTGTTATGCATGTGATCTATGATTCTGACTTTTGTTGGTTACATGTGATTTATTATTATTTCATGTGAGTCATGATTTTGATTTACGATGATTGTGTTTTGAGCTAACCAGATGTGCTATGTTTATACATGATCCTTTGATCAAACAAATGGTTTGACTTGTTGTGACAGGAAGTGAAAATAATTGCAATTGTACGTTATTGATGAGCTACCAATGAGGTATGATGTGAATATATTTCAATTTATTTTGAATCTAATGGAAGTTATGTGCTTGGTATAGGAAGCACAGAAATGCCCAGTTGGGTGGTTGAAACTGATTGCAAGAATTGGTAGCAACAACAAAAGAAATTGGAACATGCAACAACATGTTGGTAATGAACATCAGGAGCAGGGCCATTCTGGGACATTGGTACTCAATAGTGTCCACTAATTTCCATGAGCATGTTATGATTGGTATGATGGTTTTGAGGAAGGGATATGCCTTAGTTTTTGTATATTCTGATGCGAGGAAGCCATTCTAAGAGATGGAATTCCCGAGATGGGGGTGCCAGTAGAACTTGGAAGGTGAGCAAATGCACAGAAGGGGGTGACCAGATTTCCCGAGGGATTTTGTAGCAAAGTAGGGAAGGTCGAGGGTGGAATTTTTTTGTCATTAGCATTAATATATGGAATCAAATGCATATTGGGAGTGTGCACTAGAATAATGAGTCGATAATCATTCACTTAGAGGATAAGTGGCGCACAATTGTAGCGTTGGACATTGGATGCAACTTTGAATTTGGCAGTGGATTCCATACTTCCTTAGAAGGAGGTGAATCGTGGTATTACCTTAGGGTGAAGGTATAGGCCTTTGGATTCCATTATTTGTGATACAAGCATCATATCCTTCTATTCGTTGGTTGAGAAAATGTGTATGTGTTTATATGTGTATATTATTGTAAATACTGTATCAAGATGGATTTATAAATCTCCATAGATAGTATGATTATTTTTTGGGTGAAGAAAATGTGGTTCTTATTGCAAATAGAATAATGAGCTACGTTATAAATCTCCAGTACATGGTATGTTTGTCATGTTTTAATAATGGTCATTGTAAATATTGCAATGACTTGTGTTATAAAGCTCCATGGGAAATATATTTCATTTTCAGTAGTTTTGTAGTTTTTAGGTGTCATTCAACAATGAGCAGACTATTCCCCCAAGGGGGAGGGTTATGTAATAGCCCTGGTAAAAAAATTATGTAAAATATATAATACCACTATGATGGGACATGTATTCCAAGCTGAATGCTAGGAAAGAAATCCTAGTGGGTGTTCATTCGATTTATTATGGCTAAAGGAAATTGGCAAAGGCAAAGGAAAATGATTTAGAAAGGAAAAGTGGCATTTATTGGCATTTATTTATGAAAATAATGGAAATTAGGAGAAAAGTAAGGTGAAAGGTCATAGGTTTCATTTGAGGAGTAAAATGAAGGAAAATCATGGAAAATGGAGAAAAGAGAGTTCTCGTTAATAAAAAGGCTTCTAAGGACTATTTGGTAAGCTTTAGTGAGTGCCTTTTTTTAGCCCTCTCATTATTCTCTCTCTCTCTCTCTCTCTCTCTCTCTCTCTCTCTCTCATACTGAGTTGTCTTGGAGCACTCTTGGAGAGTGTGGCATACTTGGTGATTTGGAACAATAAGGAAAAGAAAGAGAAATAAAGCACAAGAGGACATAGAGATCAACATCTACAACGAATTTTTGATTGCAAGTACCGCATTTCATGCATGTTTTCCTCACTATTTTTGGCATGCATATTGTATGGATGTGGTTTATTGGTCATGATACGTCACTGGAAGGGAGGATTGACTATATTGATAGTGTATTTTCCCAGAGTTTCCATTTACTGGATAGCCATGGTGTTGTGGGTTTATTTCCATTGATTTTGTTTCTGGCTGGTTCTCATTATTACTTTAACTGTGGATTGAGTTATTAGTTCCTCGAAGCCTTGGTTGGAAAAATGTTCTGGAATCTTGGTGGACAACTATGTGTTGAAATACTAGTCCTGAAAGCCTTTGTTGGACAGCCACTTTGGAAGTGCAAGGTGGGTTGAGTTTCTAGTCTTGGAAGCCCTCATTGGAAAAATGTTCTGGAAGCTCTGTAACAGTTGGGGTTGAGTTACTAGTCTTGGAAGCCTTGGTTGGAACAAACAATCTAGAGCCCTGAAATATCTTGGTTAGATACGAGTCCATCATGGTTGTGATTTTCAACCATGAGGTGGAGTCACTGGTTGACGGTTGAGGTGGTTTGGGCTTTGGAATATCTAGATTTGTTTTTATTGATGTGTTTGATGAGATCCCACATTCATGCTTGGAATATGGCATGAGGATGATTAGCTGAAGAGAGACTTGTCTCAGCTAATCTATGGTTGGGTGGAACGTGGAAGTCCCATATTTGGCTGGTTTCTACATTCATTAATGAGAAATTCATTCCCTTGGTATTTTGTATGAAAATGTACTGATTTGTATGCGGATTCTATTTTTGGTGTATCCACGGTATTTTTGTTGTTATTATGTTGGTTATGAGCATGTATTTTTACAATGATGATGTGTGGTTCTCCCCGTGTTTTTACTTGTAAATGAATGCACAATGTATCTATGGTAAAATAGATTCTATTGCAGTTAATGATGTAGGGGAGTAATGCTTCTTAGTGATTCTCAAATAAGTATGAGACCTCGTTGCTCTGTTATGTTGTTTATACATGTAGCATTCATGTTTCAGACATGTCTGAAAAAATTCTTGGCATGGATAGGAGGGGTCCAAATTCATTCTTATTGATGTGATTGCATTCATATCATTGTACTGTTGTTATTTATCATCTCTAAAATTTTCATGAAGTTCTGAGTAGAGCACTCGGTTCTAGGCCTGAAAATGTGAGTGAATTCCCGGGGACACTGTTACAGAACTGAGGAATTGGAAACATGTAAACTAACATGCTATGTTATGCCTACATCTATAGCCTCCTGGATGTTGGATTGCAATCCTGTTCTTGCATCTATGGATCAAATAGGTCAAAAAGTCAGTGCGACCCAGGGGTAAGAGGCTTCGATGGTTGGGTTACCTCTTAGGGGTGTTCTTGTCATTGTACAAGGTCTATATGTTTTTTTTCTATTGATTCTAGTTCCTTAAGGTCACCTAGGAGGTTGAATCTCATTATAGTAGCCTATTGTCACATATTTACCCTAGTTGATGGGTTACTTGGGTAGATGTGGGAAGAGGGTGTTATGACAAGAATAATGATAATTAAACATGACCTTAATGTTAGGAGAAATAAATGAATCCTTGAAAGAATAAAGTTACTCTAATATTCTAAAAAAAGGAAGTTTTTGATCTGCCTGAGTTGAGAGGGAGTTTGGACAGAAGAAAAGGTATTTATCCCCAATTAAGAGGGAGGGAATATTATGATAGTCATAATGAATACATTTAATAAATAAACAAACCAAATATTTAATGAAATTACTTCAGATGGATTTGCAAAAATAATACTTAAGAATTATTGTGGTTGTATTTGGTGCTATTGAAAATGTGAAAGAAGAAAGCTTCCAACAAGTTATATTTGGATAACATGACGTTGATATGAGTAGCATCAAGATGATTAAGGATTGCAAAGGTTTTTTTTTACTTGTATATATTTAAAGGTTTATTACTAATACGGGTTTTGATTGTGCAAGATCTATCCGTAAAAAGGTTTAATGTTTATCTATCTAGTTTATTTGATAAAAAGAGATGAAGCATCTAGTGGAAAGAAGATGCTTGGGAGGACATTTGGATAACTTATATGTTGATGTATGGATACAAAATTAGGGAGGGTGGCATTAGTCTTGGAGCTTCAACCTTAGATACGCGCTTATATCAATGGGTTTGTGTTAGAGCTTAAAATCCCGATGGTACCTAAAGTGGCTAAACCCTTAGCACACCTTATTCCCACCCAATTAGAATACCTTGGTCAAGTATCTAATCTGTAGCACTATGTGTGTGGTAACTCTTAGTAGTAGATATCATTTTTAGATCTTTTGTGTCTCTTAGTATATATGTAATTATGAATACCTCCCTATTTAAGAGGGAGTGTTGAAGAGTATTACTAGTATTAGTCTTCATAATTGTATTTGAGTAATTATGTAATGTATTTATCAAAAGTAAAAGGAATTTTTTATTGACTTATTAAAGCATGGATTTCATTCTTGGGTCAATGGTTTATAGGTCAAGCCTTCATTGTAGGCTTCTAGGTTTGTGCCTTATGTCAAAAATCAATGTCATAATGTATAAAACCCTTCCTGGGTTTCTTTTGTTAAAGAAAGAAATTTATCTGACTCATGTTAACTCCTGCATGATAAAGTCGACCTCAATGAGAAGAAGTTGGCATCAAACATATGAAGTCATCCTCAAACAACTATGTGATCAACCTCATGAAGGGCTATGTACACCTTCTGAAGACTATATATAAAGGAGAAATCAGCCTTGAAGAAGGATCCAATAAATTTTCAATGCAATTGAGGAAAGAAGATTCATATAAGTGAGAGACACCTATGAAAATGAATAAAGGAAGTTGAAGTCTATAATTGCAATGAGCTGAAGTCTCTATAACTGCACAAACCAAAGTCTCTATAATTGTAGGAAGTCGAAGTTTCTAGAATTGTAGGAGATGTCAAGAAGGAAAAAAATATTGTTCTTGAATATATGTTTTGAAATAAGATTACTTCAAAGGCTGACTTGATGGATGAGAGAGGTTTAGTTGAAGGTTATAAGATGGTCTCAATTTAATTTTGATTCTACCAAGGAAATTTGAATTGGTTTTCCCCTCCATAGGGGTTTCTCCATGAATGAGTGCAGATGTTTTCTATTCTCTTGTTGTATTTGAATTTTTGGCAATTGTCTTGACGATAAACTTCTAACAACGAAGAAGAAGAAATAAGAACTAATCACAAGAAATTGTCAAGTAATAGAATAATCAATATTTTCCTAAATTTCTCAACACCAAGTAATTTGTGCATATCAACACCACCAAGACGAACGAAGCAACATAGATCACTCTATTGGCTCAATGTGACCTCATGACTAACCCTTGTGTAAGAAAGGATTCCTAGGAAACATGCCGCTAAAAATGTATTTTCTCTCCCTAACTCTAAATGTTAGATTTTTTTGTTGTTGTTGTGAATAGTTTATTATACTCCCCTAATCCGAGGCCCTAATATGATATAATGTGTGTGGTCCACCAGTGAAAATAAAAGTGTTCAATATATTTTATTAAGCATTTATTTTTTGGGTTGTTATTTAGTCAAAGTAATTAGTGTGCAACTGATATGGTGTGTAAATATTGAAGACCAAATCTTAATGTAACACTAGGGTTATACTCCCTAGTGGATTCATCAATTCTATCTAATCAAAATGAATTCAATACAACGTGCTATTGCTACGTGAGTTTTTCCCAGATCTCATAAGACGGTGTGTGATAAAAGTGTGATTACACCAAGCCCTAACACATACATACTTAGGAATTGCATAAGGATAAAGAATAGAGCATGTCTCTCAACCGAAAAGGTTGTTGGTTGGTGCAACGAGCTTGAGTGAATCACCATAGATTATTTCAGTCATAGCCTCAAAACATCAAATACCTTCACACATTCAACCAACAAAACTACCAAACCATGGGTCCTGCAAAACGCACTAGTATGACAACAATTGAAATCCAATGAATCACATATAAGAACCAAAAGACATTAATTATGGTGGGAAATTATCCAACTTTCTTTAAAATGTCAAAATGATACAATATTACACCTTCAACATGAGGCCTCCTCTTCAACGTACAATCCTAGTCTCCCCCTAGAGAGAGTCTCTAAGCATCCAAACAGTATGGCAGAGCTCTCTCAAAAATTCCAACCAAGTCTTCTCCTCTTTACATGATTTTAATTATATATGCCTTTTTCACTCTCTAGGAGAATGTGTCAGGACATCTAGGTGCTCGAGAAGTCCAGAAACTTATACAATTATTGACCCTTAGCTAACTTATGGACAAGTAGGTCAATTTGATCTTCTTGGGAATGACAAATTCTAGAAGTCTCACTAAAGACACAAGTTGTGAAAGGGAAACCTACATTTAGGGACTCAGGTTATAGATGGGGAACTAAAGTTTGGACATAGTTTAACAATATAAGATGAATGTCTGTGCTATAAAAGAGGAAAAATGGGAGGAAAATACATGCATCCTAATCACTAAGTTCAAGGTCTCTCCTGGTGTTTTAATGTGGGTAAAATACGCTATAACACTTCTCCACCATTTACTAGTTATTTTATTGGTAATCCTTTATCATTAATTAGTTGTGTCATTTCCTATTAAATGGCGTGATATGTTCATCAACAAATAGACCTTTTTTCTAGTGGTCAACAAAAAGTAATATAATCTAGATGTATTAATTCTCATTTCTTAGTAGTGATTTTTATCATTACCTTTTAGCACCTTTCAACATATGAAACTATTATTCATTCTATGTTTTTCTTTCATAACTACTTTTGTAAAAATTCATATTTGGATGTATTACCTTTTTACTCATCTTGGATCCACAAAAAAGGAATTTTGATATACCTGGATATGAATAATTAGCAATAGAACATTCTTTAAATCGATAATCTAGATGCTAGTCTAGCAAACGTGGAAAACCCTTTAAACAACCCACTTCATAATAACTAGATTCAAGATTCCACATCACATTTGGACTTTGATCTCTCACTAGATTCTTCACTAGGAAGAGGGGACCACAATTTGGGCTTGAAAACACTTTTAAAAAGTGACCCTTTTTTGGGAGTTCAAATTTTGGATAGTCCAGATGGTTTTACTTTCAAGAATCAAATGAAATATGGCTCAATGGAATTTGTAATTTGGGTTCATTAAGATCCAAGATTTCTTTTAATAAATCATTGTATAAATTTATGGATCAAGGATATATGCAAATGTTGGCTATTATGAAGTCTACAACTTCAAGCTTGCATATTTGTTGATTTATTCTACAAATTGATCTTCTTTCTTCACAATTGAAATTCCTTCAAGTAAAAATTGTTACATTACATGGCATTTCAGGAAAAAAACCTCCATCTTAGGTAGATTAATCAAGAAACCTCTAGACCCTATTACAAACATAGGGAAAACACTAGACCCTATTACAAACATAGGGAAAACACAAATTTTGAATGATGCTCTGACATCAATTTTATTGGCAGAAAACTCAGAGTCAAAACTCTTTGACCGTGTGGATACCCTCCCTATTAAATGCACTTATCAAAGTTTAAAAGTTTTATACTTTCCCTCAACCTACAAAGAGTCAATCCCACATCTTGTAAACAAAGTAATAAATAAAGAAATTCTTGACTTTCTTTGATGGTACATTGCAAGTATCCTCTCTAGAGATGGAGTTGGGTGAATTATCCACTTCTCAAGCCACTACATATCCTTCTAGGCACGAATAGGCTCTAAAGAGAACTATTTATATGAACTTATGGCCCTAAAACAAGTTCGAATATTCGCTAACGAAATAAGAGTTTCAATTTTTTTGAAGTCATCTCGTAAGAAGAATTCATTGTATGATCAGTGATTCTTGAGATTCAGACCTTGCAAGTAGCCATTTATAGCAATAAAAATAAAGTAGACAGATTAATTAAAAAATGATACTGTAAAGAGAAACGTGAAAAGGCATTGAATCTACTCCAGGACACTCTTCAACAGATATTCATGAACTAGGACACTCTTCAACAGATATTCATGAACGCTAAATTCTAGTTCACATATTCTCAACCAGTTAAACAAATCACGTGATAAAATATCTCTGGTGCACAGCGTCATGTTGATATGACACAACACACACCTTCAGTTGGGATCTTGTGACTTTTTTTTTTCAACATCAATTATGAAGTTGATAACTATGAGAGAAAGCAACCATGAACTGAGTACAATAATGAGCCATCTCTGGCCCTTTTCTGGGTGCCTGACACATGTTTGAGATCGATGAAATTGGCTGTTAAAGTGGTATTACAATTATTCAAAACATATAAACAGTTGCGTAAAGAAAATATTACTAGAGTTATCCAAAAGAATTCATCAATTCGCCATTTCAACGACAAAAAGTAACAATCTTATATAAACTCTGTAATCAGTTTAGTGAGAAAAGTATACACGTTGAAAATTTATGCCAATTCAACCAAAAGCTCTACTTAAAAGTCCCCCACTTTATAAAAGCAGGAAAGTACTAGAACGCTGGGAGTTTATTCTCATGCCAACGAAGAACGTTAGTCAAATATCAAATAACTCTACCGCTTTACGAAAGCACATGACGAAATCTGAGCATTTGTAGTTGGGCTTAACTGGTTCGAGGTACTTTGATTTGTATTATTGTTTTCCTTTCAACAATTGCAATGATTATTATCTGAGTTTTACTGAGAGCGAAGACCAGAGCAAATGAATTTCCACCAGACTAATGTACTCCATTCAATTTTTTTGGTAGGCATACGCTGAAATAGTTTGAGTCAGAACATACTCGAAGTTCCCGAGCACTAGCCAAAGCCACCTGTATCTCGTTGCAGCAAAAGAAGACAAATTCTCTTTACGCAGAATCTGTATGTGCATGATAGCACTCGAGTATGAATCTGTATGATAGCATTTCGTAGTCAGGAGGACGATGCAGACCTGTCCTCTGCGAGAACATTAGGCCAGACTGACAAGATCTATAACAAAATTCCATACAAGTGAATGAATCTAGTCATGCCGCTCTCCCCATTTTCCTCCCCCAACAAGAATTTAGTCACTCTTTCTTCAAATATTTGCTCTCAAGAATTGAGAACGGCAATCAATGTGAGAATAAAAGCAGTTGAACACGATCTCTATGTTAAAACTGACCTAATTTATCAAAATTATTCTTCTATTTAACCTTTAAATTAAAAGTAGAGTAATAAATATGTTTTTTAAAGTTTTAATTTAATTATTAATAATTATTAAATGGACACTAAAAATTTCACTCCTATAAATTAAGCTAGAAAATTCATAAAATATTCAAATATTCAAATATAATAAATTAATAATTAATTTATCTTTAATTAATGATAAATTTATCTCAAATTAATTATAAAAAATTATCATATTTACAAAATATATATATATATAGTGGGGAGTTGAGGTAGTGGGGAAAAGAGTCCCTAGTCGCCTGGACCCTGGTTCATGCTTCCATGTGCTCTTCACATGGGTTTTCCTCATCAGCCATTGTCGGTGTAGATGTGTTGTTGTCGGTGCTCTTTCCATGACGTGCTGCTATGCGTGGTAGTGTATGCTTCTTTTGGGGTTGCTTTTTGGGTTTTTACATGTTGTTGCCCAACCTTGTTGTTGTTGTTGGATCCCTACATTGTTGTTCTGTTCTTCAGTTCATCGTTTGTGGTCGTAGGTTGTTTTTGTCTGGGTCTTGCGGTCCACTTTTATCTTGTCCACGGATTTCATCACGCCCGGTGCGGGTTATGGGGTCATCTCTTCTTTTATCACTTATTTTTCAATTTTTTGGAAATATAATAGCTCACGAATTGGGTTATGGGGTTATCTATTCTTTTATCACTTATTTTTCAATATTTGGAACGAATTGGTAGTTGTCGTTCGTGTTTCTGTAGTAGTTTTAGTAGTTCCTATACTTGTAATGTTTCTAAGATTATTTACCTCTGCTTTTTGCAATTCTAGCTGCAACTTATATAGATGAATCTATGGAGAGTCATCATTAAATCACTGTCCAAACAAACATAATAGTTTCTAAGTATCGTACCAACTCACGACTTGATATGTATGGTAGAAACAAATCAGATTTCTTAGTCAAAAGAGGTTTATTTTGGGGACTTGTGGTTGCATCTACAGCTTGATCAATGTTCTTGGCCTCTTGCTCTCTAAGTTTCAACCCTTGAATGTATGTAACCTTTGTGGTTTTGATTGTGGGCCTCTTTTTGTGGACCTATCGATGTTGGCAAAATGTTCTTGGAGTTTTGTGTTTAATTTTTTTTTGTAGGCCTTAAGGTATTTATAAATGTGTTTGAGACAACATTTAAGTAATTTTATTTTTAGTAATAAAATTATGAGTTTTTTTTTTATGAAAAAAACACTATATTGGACATGTGGTATTGATAAGCTATGGCATTGGCCCATGATATTGTAACAAAAATTGTTACAAGTTAAAATTTCCATGATAAAGTGAAATTGAATGTCATCCTTACAAATATTATTGAACTCATACATCAATTATTTTTATAAATAATAATAATAATAATACTATAATTATGTTAGATGACTTTTGTGATCTATAATGTAGATAAATATCTTTTGGATTAATCACATGTATGGAGCTCCTAGAGGGATCAAATCTCTACAGGTGCAAACCTCTTTTCTGAGTGAAATACTTGAGGAAAATTTTGCACCTTGAAATATTTGATCTCTCTTGGAGTTTGATAGATTCAAAGTTAATATGGATCTATGGCTAGTTTTTTACACATTTACTCAAAGTGAATCAAGGTTTAAAATCCATGGTAGTTAATAGTGTGAAATCATTTCCAACAAATATTATTTTCCACTCTGCACAGCTCTCTAAATCTTTTCTCACAAATATTATTTCACTCTTCTCAAAAAGAATGCTTATACTAAAGAGCCTCTTGATCCAATAAAAAAAAAAGATAAAATTATAGTTAATTTTTTATAATTTTGTTATTTTAATTTAAATTTTGAATGGATACTTATAGAAATTTGCTAGCTAATGAAATATATATATAGATTGAATAGATATTCTATGTTCACTGCATGGAAAAATTGTTAGTGAATCTGCTGTCTCCAGACTCCATCTATGAAAAACTTTCGTATATTTTCTAAAAATTTTACACACAGCACTAACAGCGTTGAAACCTTTTTCCAGGAATGTCACCCATCCGTGGTCTTCGATGGGATTTTTAATATCCAGCCATAGTTCGGATTGTTAATATCCAGCCATAGTTCGGATTTTTAATATCCAGCCATAGTTGTACAGGAAGATTCCTTCCATGTATTATTGAAATCAAAGCACTAATATTGGGTCTTTAAATGTCAAAAAAACCAAGTGTCGCCGTTGGAACTTAGATTTTAATTGTCCGCCATTAAGCTTCTTGCATCTTGTTTAGAAAAAAAATCGATGGAGAATAATGATAAAGTTAATCTCATAAACGCATGTATTTGTTTTGAATTTTTGAGTTTTTTATATTTATTATATGAAAATTTGAAAAAGTTTAATCTCATCCGAGAGAATTGAATTTTTATAGTAAGAACTATTTTGTACTTTAAAGTGAAAAAGTTTTATATAGTAATTAGTAGTATAATTGTTCTGAATTTTTGAGTTTTTTCTATTTATTATATGAAAATTTTGAAAAAGTTTAAATTCATCCGGGATAAATGAATTTTTTTATAGTAAGAGCTATTTTGTACTTAAATGTAAAAAGGTTTTATTTAATAATTAGTAGTATAATAAGATATTATATTGGATAAAGTAGTTGATATATGTTGATTTGCATCATTTTTAAATATTGATTGGTGTATAAAAAGTAGAAAAGATGGGGTAGATTCATTTACCATGGTTGACGAGGGTTGTTGAGATTAATTAAGATTGTTGAGATTGACCATGATCAAGCTTACATTAATGGTAACACTAATGTTTCATTGATGTTACAAAAATTATTTCATTAATGGTTGAGATAGTTGATGAGGTTGAACATGGTTGAAGAAAGTTGACCATTATTGACCATATTCAATCATAGAGATCTTTATTGATCATTGAGATCTTTGTTGATCATTATTTTTTACCATATTCAACCATAGAGATATTGGTTGACCATGTTCAACCATTCTAACCATCGTTAACCATTTTTGGGAGTTGGTAGAGCATGGAATGTTCTAAGTTGACTATGGTTGACCGAAGATGATCATGCTTGATCATGGTTGGCCATGGTGGACCATGGTTGACTATTATCAACCATAAATACCTTCATCATGATTGACCACGGTTAATCATGGTTGATGATATTCAACCATGGTTATTCATGGTTAAACATATTCAACCACAACTAATAATGGTTTACCATGGTGAACAATGGTTGATGCTGTCATATTCTCATTAACAATGGTTCACCATGGTTGACTATATTCAACCATGTTTGACCATAGTTATCATGGTTGACAATATAGGCCTTGATTAACCAATATGGTTAACCATATTCAACTATAGAGAGCTTGATTGCCCATATCCAACCATTCTAATGATGGATAACTCCATTTAGCATTATGTTCGATCATGGTTGATCATGGTGGACCATGATCTATCATGGTCAAACATAGTTGACCTTAGTTGACCATGTTCAACCATTCTAACTATGTTCATCTAGTTTAACCATGGTTGTTCTTGGTTTACCATGTTCGACCATGCTTGACAATGGTTGATCTTGATTGACCATGGTTAATCTTCATCGACCTGCATGTTCAACCATTCTATCCATATTGATATTGGTTGACCGTGGTTGAATATGATTGATCATGGTTGAACTTGGTTGACTTTGTTAAAAAATTATAACCATATAGATCTTAATTAATCATCATGGTTGACCATGGTTAGCCTTGGTTGACTATGGTTGATCTTGGCTGACCTTAGTTGATCTAGGTTGATCATTCTAACCATGTTGATCTTAAATGACCTTCATTTACTATGGTTGACGTTACTTGACCATTGTTGATCATGGTTGGTCATGATTGACCTTGGTTGACCATGGTTGACCATAACAACCTTGATTGACCATTATGGTTGACTATGTTTGAGTAATGATTGACTTTTTTTTACTATAGTTGTTTATGTTTGATTATTATGGTTTACTTTGTTCGATTATTAATATTAAGAAATAATATTAAAAGGTGATTATGTTTGACCAAAGTTGAAGAGTGTTGATTGTAAAACATAGTTAAACATTGTCAAAGATAGTCAACATCATTAGTAAATGTGGTCAACTAATTTTGGAATGTCACATTGCAACGTTAGATAAATTGCAATATAATGTAACATTACGACAATGTTTTTCAAAGTGCAAAGTTGGATAGTGTTTTGGACCATTTCGACATCACAACATGTTTGATTATTAATATTAATTAATAATAGTAATAGGTGATTATGTTTCATTGAAGTTGAAGAGTGTTGACTGTGAAACATAGTAAAATATATTCAAACATAGTTAATCACATTATTAAATGTGGTTGACTAATTTCTAATGTTGCATGTTCAATAACTATTATTAATCTTTCCAAATTTTTTGTGGTTAATATTACTATTATTAATATTATGACATCAATCAGCCTATATCAACCAAATTTACTAATGTGGTTGTGTTAGGGTTAACCAAGTTTGATCATGGTAAACGATCACAACATTGACTATAAAAGTTGACTTTTTTTTAATATGTTTGACTAATGCTGTTGACTGTGTTTGATTATAAATATTAATCATTAATATTAATAGGCTATTATGTTTGATCAAAGTAGGAGAGTATTGATTATCAAGCATAGTCAAACATAGTCAACCACATTAGTAAATGTGGTTGTTTAATTTTGTAATGTCACACTGCAATATTGGATAAATTGCAATGTAATGTAACATTGCAAGGTTGGATAGATATATATACCATTCCAACATAATAATAATAATAATAATAATAATAATCATCATCATCATTTTTAATGTTAATATTTTTATTATTAAACAATGTTAAATCTTGACTGTGACCGACCAACGATTACCTTAATTGACTTGGGTTGACAATGGCTAGCTTTAGTCAACCATGGTTGACTATAATTGAATATAGTTTAGTTATGTTGACTACTAATGACTATGAGTGAACAAGATTGATTATTGGTAAATATGATAAACATAGGTTGACCGAATTTAATCATGGTTAACTATTTAAATATTGACTACAAAGGTTGACTTTGTCTCAAAATGTTTGGCTATTGAAGTTGATTAGGTTTGACTATTAATATTAATCAATAATAATAATATGTCATTATGTTTTACAAAAGTTTAAAAGTGTTGACTGTCAAATATAGTCAAACATAATCAAACATAGTCAACCACATTAATAAACTAATGTGTTTTAAACCATATTGATATTAATATTATTAAAAATATATAAACATTGACTATTAGTGAGCATGGTTTAACCATGCTTGAACATGGTTTGACTAAATTGACGATGGTTTACCATGTTTGACCATATTAACCATTGTTGTCCATGTCTAAGCATGGGTTGACCATGGTTTTCAATATTTGATTATGGTGACTATGGTTGACCAAAGATTACCATGATTGACCATTGTAGACAGAGGTTTCCCATGGTTGAGCATGAATGAAAACAGCTAATGATGGTCAACTAGACTAATTCAAGTCAACAATGGTTGACCATAGTGACCATACATAACTATCGCCAATCATAATTTACCATAGTAAACCATGGGAACGATAGTTGACCATGGTTAAACTATGCTTGAGAATGTGTGACTATTGTTAAACATCGTTGACTATGTTTTAAGTATGAATGACTATGATTAAGGATTATATGACTATGGTTTGTCATGGTTTGACTATGTTCAACTATAATTGAATATGGTGGACTATAGCTACTATTACAATGGTTTTAAGTATGAATGACTATGATTAATGATTTTATGACTATGGTTTGTCATGGCTTGACTATGTTCAACTATAATTGAATATGGTGGACTATAGGTACTATTGCAATGGTGGTTATTGATAGTTAACCATGATTTGAGTATAAATAATTTTATTATTATTTTTATTATTAATATAACATTAATCTATCATTAATTATATATTATATAATAATATTATTATTTTTATTATTATATCTTTTTAATAGTCTTAATATAATAATGATATGATTATATAATAATAGTAATAATATTATTATTATAACTTTTTAATACTATTAATATAAGAATATTATTATATTAATGTATTTGTGTAATAATTAATGTATTATTGAAAATAATATTATTAAAATTATAATTTAATATTCGAATAATCACTTTTCTTGTCCATAAGCATTAACTAAAATTTCATATTAATTGTATCGTGAGAGCCTTACCAAATAGTTATATGATGGTATACAAAATTAATGAACTTAGCCTTCCATATTGGAATCCTATACAAGTAATTGTATTTCCCCAACAAAATGTATGATGAATTTTTATTTTCAGTTAAAGTTTAGTGTAGTGTGTGTAGAGTAATGGTCATTAACATTGTTGGTAGCTAGCATGTGAAAAAACTCCTTGTTTGGTCTTTAGTGAATATCTCATATAAGTTTAGGGCCATTAACCTTGCCACATCATCATGCACAGCCCTGTGGTAGCCACATTTCCTCCCACATATTTCCCACGTGTAAATTCCACCATACTTGGGTGGTTCATATCACCCTATTATGCCACTATGTACATCTTTGTGCCCATATGACACCAACAATGTCACCTCTCCAGATGGACCCCACTGGATCACTCTCACAACATGTTTTGACACATTATCATGTTATATTGAAATAGCAAGAGTTTGAGGCTCATTGGATTGGTCCTACAACGTGTTTTGATGTGTTTCCATGTTATATTGAAATTTCAGGAGTTTGGGCGCTACAACCTAAATCACCTATCAAGCTCATAAGAACCTCGATCTATGGTCTCACTTGAAAAGGGGCCCACACATCGCACACTTTGACCCTCTAGTTAGTTTGACCCCTCGCCCCCGTTCTGGCCCTGAGCTATCACATTACCCCCAAACTTCACCTGACCCTGAATCACACTAGGTCCCACCCAACTTTCAGGCCTTTGGGCATTCTAAACCTACCCAAATTATTCCTAGTCGCGAAACCCAGAACTAGGGAACCTCATCCCACCTAAATTTTAGGCCCATCATCCTATACACATACCATACCTAGGGTCAATGATACACTTTCCTTACATTATCATATGGGAGGAATTTCCATCTTGGCCCTGTTGAGCTCAACCCTCTCTTATCACATCCCTTACCCTGTCTAGAGGCTCCAAGGTCAAAGACCCCGGGACATTCCTGTAAAGTGACATTTCCATTCCCATTAAGTGTTGGGTTAACACTGTATATTTCCCTCCATCATTCCTAGAGACTCCAATAATTCATTATCTCAAACCACCCTAAGGTATGAGACCCCAAGGCTCTAAGATGACATCTTCTTTACATCTCTCGCCTATGTAATCCCTCGATATATATATATATATATATATATATATATATATATATATATATATATCACTGACGAGATCACAGTGGATACTTAGCTAATTTTCAATATTGCTCTTCCTAAGCTTGTCGAACACCCCTTTCTCAACACTTAGAGGAGTTTGGTTATTCCTTTTGAGCTTTAATATAACATAAAATTCCATTGGTTCTCTCTCTCACACAAATACACAAGAAATTACTCTACCTACATTCATTCATTGGAATAATGAGTTTACGAGGACAGTTATGGACTTAAGGACCTTATTGACCATTTCATCCTGCCTACAACCAGTGCATCCA